>JAUYWH010000020.1:13458506-13477125 GCA_034779795.1 Ctenopoma multispine | reverse complement strand
ATTCATGTTTGTGGCTGTAATGTGACAAAATGTGGAAAAGTTCAAGGGGGCCGGATACTTTCGCAAGCCACTGTAAACTTGATCTTTTCTCATCAACACTACTCATTTTTTATTCTGAGCAAAACGCTTTGTACACACAAGTACGCATCTAATAAATAATTGTGGAGTAGCCTGTGCTGGGGCTACCGTACAGTATATCCCAACAATATAAAGGCAATTTGTAATAGAGGGATTCGAGACAACGTGAGGACAGAGGAAATCAATAAACGGCAAAGCATAATGATACAGTTCCTAAAAACTCTTACATTACACTGCTGTCTCTCCTGACTGTGTGAGACCCTGACACATGAAATAAAAAGCTCCATTTGTATTCTGAAGAGTGAATCTGTGGTACAGTGAAGACAATGATTTGTCCTCTAACCTTTCACAAATCAGTGTGGATTATACTTGTGATTAATGTCATATCAGGTCATGACATACTTACTTTAGTTCTCCCCCCCAAAAAATGACAAATTGCAGGTTTTTCTGTTTTGTTATGTGTGTGTGTGCATGGTTTCATCTGGGTTATGTATCCAGGGCAGCTCTGACCGATGTTCTCTCGTATAACAGGGAGAAGGTGCAATTTATTCCCTCTATATGATCCCACCACTGCTATTTTTTTTTTCTCTGAGGTGATTTGGCAGCAGGGGAAACTAGTGGTACTGAGATAGATGTGGAACCGCAGTCTCTGCATTTAAGAAAATGGTATAATGTTTATTAATTGAAGTAACTTAAAGGGAGAAATTATTTTCATAGTGTTCAGTGTTAAAGGAATAATATATGGAACCTTTTATGTTATGCTATGTTTTATGTTATGGAATCTAAGTCGTATTTATATAACACATTTTCTTTAATAGGCTTTTTTAAAATACAACATAATACCCCATCCTTAGATCATTGATTGGGCTGAGGAACTACCCAGCCCCCCCCATCTCCTCAAAAAACAAACAACAATAGAAGAGCAATAGAGAACCTCTTTGAGAGTGGACATAGCCTTTATGTAATACTGTTGATGTTGGTACAGAAAAGACAGATAAAAAAATATTAAAATTGCCATATGGAGAAAAATTGTAATACTGCATTAGAGTGATAAATGATCATATCACAGGTGGATGACATTTGCTTGCAACGACTTGATATGTAATAAAAATATGTAAAAAAAAAAAAAAAAAGAAAGACTGGATAACAGTAATTCTGCATTTTCACATTTTCTCCTCATTTTTCCCCACACCCATTAATCTGCAGTGGTGAAATACCCAAACCCTTAAAAGCATGTGTGCTGTCTGTCACCTGATGACGTGTGCTCAGGTGACACCTTGCACCCCCATAGAGCAATGTCAACCATGCATGCAGCTAGCAAGCAGAGGGGGGAGCTGAGCCAGCGGAGGAAAAGATGGAGTACGGTTCCTCCTTTTCTGTCTCAGGGTGACAAGGCTTCTCCTCCACACCTTCACATTCGTCTAATGAGGTGATAAAGTGAATGAATGAGGCATGAAAGGAGACATGCTGCTGGGGCCAGTGTGTTCCCAAGATGCCACTCCCCACCACACAACCTTTTTCTTTTCTCTGTGTTTTGTGTATGAGGACGGTAGGAGAAAAAGCTCACAGGAGGATGAGGCAATTTGTGCAATGTGCCGGCAACACATTTACAGTAGGAGTCCTGGGTGCCATGCATATAACCTACATGTGATATGTGCTTGTTATGATTGTGCTGTGGAATAGGAGTAAAGCTTGTTGAGGAGAAGGATTTGTGAAATCATTACAGCCACCCAATACTTCCCTCAGTTTGGCAGATGAGCCAGTTTGACTCAAATAGTTACAGAAGGCAAATGCTAGCGCTTTCAACAATCCCCCAAAAAACAGTATTGTTCAACCAACTTAAATTAGTACAAGTTCATACAATGAAGAAAATGAATCCTTCCTCTTTTTGTCAGGAAATAATGCCAAGAAACAAAAGAGTCTCTTTCACTTTGACTGTTCAGCCACGTAAATGTTTGAGACTTGGCCAATTTTTTGTCAAGCAAAGGAACAAACTCAAAACCTTTTTCTCGAGGAGCATGTGCAATCACTGTGAGAGACATCAGTGGATTATGCCAAGCAGATTAGGTGAAATTTAATTCAGATGAGTTATTTAAGGAAACACGCTGAGCCAAAATGACTTCTTATAAAAGAAAAACGGAAGAAACACTATTTTTTTTTTCACATTTTTTGTGCAGTGCTGTAGGTAATTGTTAGATTTCAGCTTATCTTGCTGAGGCAGAGAGAAAAGTGAATTTATAATGTTTTCAGATTCATTATAAAGAAAAGGCTATATTTATAATTAACAGTGTTCTAATAAACTCAGCGTAAAGCATTTTAGAGAAGAGGAATTGTGATGGGGTCTGATGATCATTTATTAAAGCAGAAAAAAATCTAATTCAGCCTCTGGCTCATCAGCCATCGGCAACAAAAAGTCTGGAGGTATTAATGACTAATGGAGTTACCTGAGTCATGCTGTTAGATGTGTTTCAGATATCAACGTCATATCAATCAAATTTGTTGCTTCCACTGAAAATGTGAATTCTGAAACAATATCTTGTGGCTGGAGGGTAAGTAAAGGTCTCTGTTTCAGACAGCTACTGCAGATTAGTGTGCTTTCTGGAAATAATGACTTTCTACTAACAACATAATCTGTTAGTCCAAACATTGCGGTGAGCCTTGTGTTTCACATCCCAGCGAACAGATTGGTGGATTGTCTGTAGCGACGACAGACAGTAGATCATATCCCTGTGTTGCCATCAGGGAACTACAGTGGAGCTCAGACGTATTAACCAAATCCTTGCATTAACGCAAACTAACTGGGAATCATCAGACACAAGACAATCTCAAACACAAGAATCAGGTTTGTAGTTTGTTTCCCCTCTGAGTTGCAAATATTGTGCTCTGACAAACGGCACCTACAGCGCATCCACAGAGTCTGCTTAAATGGATCCACTGAACCTCAACTTGAGATGACACTCTACCCAGGGAGGAGAAGTGCAACTGCTTAGCCCGGGAGGCAGGCATGGGAGCAGGACAGCAGGAGAGCTCAATTGCTATTCCTGCTTGAGTTGCATCCCAGAAGGCTAGCCCTCATAAATAATATGATAATGTTGTATGTCCACTGTTGCTGAGGTTAGCTGTATGGCAGGAGAGGAACAAAGCACACTGCTATGAGAGTGACCTGAGGTGAGTGGCAGAGATCAGCAGCCGAGGGTGCATCCTGGGGTGATTGCCTTCGCCAGCAGTCGGAAGCCGAGGAGACGAGGAGCGTTGACAAGTTTAATCAAACTATGTCAAGTTTGACAAGTGCAAGATTGGGACCATACAAACGGCTGACAGGGGCCAATGTTTATGCAGAAAGCAGAGGGCCACCGGTACAGATCATTTACTCAGGTTTTGGGATCTGTCTGGAAGACACTTAGCCCCCTTGTTTAAGCAGATCTTAAGCTGCTCCTGTCTTGACCCAATCTTTCAAAACAAACCCCGCTCCTGCCAGACAGGGTATAAGAGCGGAAACATCGAATTTAACACTGCCACAGGGTGCATAGATGGGAAAATAAAGGTTCAGTTTCTTCTTGCAGCTGCAGCATAAAGAGGTGACTGCTCCCTGAAATCAACACACACAGAGGCTTTTGAGGAGAGTGTAACTGCTCAACCCACTGTTTCTGCTGAGAACAGCTACAACAGAATATTTTGACATCCACATATTAATGCATAACAGACTTTACTATTGTAATGCCATTTTATGTCTTTAGGTCCACTGTAAGGATATTGGTTAACAGTGCATATGCAGTTATTATCCCAGAGACAGTTCTTATCTCTGTGTCTGTTCTGCTCTCTTTCTCTCTTTTGCTTATATCTTTCCGTCATCTCTTCACGTCACATTCGGTGTTTGTGATATTTTTAGCCGAAGTGTTTGCATTCACAGTCAGTATAGAGGTTTGTTTTTCACTCATAGGGCTCTGATATAAATGCTGTGGTGCAGTCCAACAGGCATGCAGTATTTTCCCAAACAACAATTCCAACACATTTTTATGATAGCTGAGAAAGCATTATCTGCATCACCCCACGATCACTCAAACTATTTTAGGTCTTCAGAGGCTTGTTTTCACCAACATTTCAAAGCTGAGAAGGTACATCTCCACATTAATATCTGAATAGCTTTTTTTTTTTTCAAGCATATTGATGTGTTTATGTTTACTGTCCCAAAATACCACTTACAAAATCCTTCCACAAAAACAAGTTTCCTCATGAGATTTTTACGACATTTTCACAGTAAAACAACAGTGAGTTACAAATCAGACTTATAGCTTATGTGACAGTTTTTTTTTTTCATTTTAACACAGTTGTTACATCTTGTAGAGAGCTATGCATATTAATAGTAATGTGATATTATTATTAGAGTTTTTTTCAGCACAGAATACTAACATATCAGTTTTGTAAACTGAAACAACTTTCTTGTGGAGTGGTTTACAACATTTTCACTGTTATTATCAAACTATTTGACAAGACTAAGACACATTTTATCACATGACACAACATTTTCTATGATTTCCGGGCTTGGTTACAAAGTTTAAACACCTAGAACTTTGAAAATGACAAATAAAATGTATCTGACCATCTACCACCTGAAACATATTGTCCTTATTTTCCTCTGTGCTCTATTTAAATGACAATCTGTGGCTCTCTTGTTTCAAACCAGGTCTCTTTTAAGTAATCCTTTCATGGAGGGAAAAATGATACCTCTCACTTTTCATGGAGCATATATTTGCATTTTAAGACAATGTGCTTAATTTAGAAAAATAAATAACGAGGCGAGCCTCATAATCCAGATAGTCATCCATCGATCCACCTACAACCAGCGATTCACACATGCCTTTTTTAAATAATTAGTTTGCGTATTAGTAAGAAATCATTGTTGTGTATACTAGATAATGCAGTTTGCCTTTGTCACACTTTTTATCAAGCTCGATTACACTGAGATACTACAGTACATTGGTGTATTTACTATTAGAATTGTTCTCAAAAATAATTCTCTCTGACATTCAAAAATACCAATGACTTTTAGTCAGTAAGTCACATGTGACAATACCAAAGCAAAAAGTGCCTGAGAGCCACTAAATGATAATGCTGACAGCCATCACTTGGACTCTTAGCATATATTTAGACTGCAAGCAGGCTGATTTCTTGACCTACAGAGACTTACCTTAGTTTTCATAGAGAGAATGTGCTTACTGCAAACAGAGCTTCAGCGAAGCATACAGCAAGTTTTTGTCTTTTGGAATATTCATACAATTAATGTTTATTAGCTACAACTGATTTAATCTACTGGTGCATTTCTGGTGTAGATTTAATGCACTGCTGTTTAAACAAAAGCTTAACCAAAGGAAAATAACATTAAATATAATTTAAAAATGATAACTTATATACTTTTAGTTGTCCATTTCAGATCAGTGTGTACAATCTTTTAATTAATACAATTATTTATTGAGTTATTGTGAGTTATAATCAGTTTTTTAAATGATCAGTACTGTTGTGGTAACAAAAAAAAAATCAATAAATCAACACTTGGTCACAACTGTTGTTGTAACACTTGTATTGTTGTATTACAGTAAAACCACTGTTGCTGCTAGACAAACAACCTGCAGTGTCTTTTTCTATAATATGATGGCTCAGTGAGCCATAAGCTTTTGCCGTGTGCCACAAACCGTCGTGGGGAGCAGTGCCGGTGCTGAAGCCAGACAGTGTCAGAGTTGATTTCTGCCTGCGGTGAGGGCAACACTCAAACCGCTCGATTGACAAAGTCTGCCTTCAGGCTCCATTTTGAGACTTCCCTCTGAAAGGGGAGGACTTTATCTCACAGTGAGGACATGATTGAGAATTTTACCTTTGCACTGGGTAAAACACCATGAAATTCATGCCAGAGTTAATATTGATCTGCTACAAAAGTCATTCTTTGCTCACCCTTGGAGTCAGAAACAAAGAAATCTGTTTCCAACATTCTGCCACCCACACAGCCTTGTGTATAATGCTGCGCACATGTAGCTGTTAAAAGTACATTAAGTGAGATTTTTACCATACTGCAGCAGCAAATGACCATAATAAGCAGCATGTCTGTAGGGGTTTAATAGTGTTGTGTTTCACCACAGGTGCAGAACAGCCTGCCTTTCAAAAGTTATTTTATGACCTTTTGCTCTTTTACATATATGAATGTACACAGTGCTACAAGGGAACAAATGACAGTATCATATATGTGATATTGTGCATGATGTATTGTCTACCCTACCCTTCAACTCACTGACCTCTATTTAGAAAACATGTATTTGCCAAAGCAAATATGTTTTGTAAGAGATTTAATTCCACCTAGACCAGTATTTTTATCAACTGGATAATATTTGGATAATATCTTCTGTTGTCCTTGAAATATCTGAACATGGTAACTAAGCACGATTAAACTGTTGCAACTGTGTTGTTGCAGGAATTTACATCACATAGATGTGGTGTCTTGATTAAATATTGAAAAAGTCAGCAGGGACATAAAACTGTGCTCTTCTTGTTCAATATTAAATACAAAAAAAATATTATTTCCTCATGTGTTTAGCCACACATTCAAAGTTGCACCAATGAGACAAAGCAGGCAAATGCCTCTGGTTCCCATAACTCTAGGGGTCCTGAGCCTTACCATGTGTCGACCAGTGCTAATTTTATTGAAATATTGTTTATGAATATGCATCTCTATGGCACACTTTCACAACACAACAGGGGCCTGAAAGTGTGTCCTGCTTTATTATCTGAACTTATGGTCTTATTTAAAAAAGGTCTTGTGCTTATATGTAACATATTTCTACAATAATTTGTGTTTAATCAAATCAACAAACATCTTGGGCCTCAGAAAGGTGGAGAACATCAGTTAATGGGTTTCAGCAGTCTTGTTTTCCTTGTCCCTCTAACAGGTTAATCCAGCCATGTAGATGCGTGATGCATGAGACCTTACTGCCTGGTAAAAACATTTATAGAGAATATTATACATGCATCAATTACACTTCGACAAAACCATTAAGTGGCATGTAGCAGACAGGGCTGGTGAAGACACAGGTTACATTATGTCCCTTCAACTGTTGTACTGTAAAATATCATAATTTACAAAGTAGTGATTGAGTTCCTTTGAGGATTTCATGTGGCTGTAGAGCGTATCAAGCCTATGATGTGCTGAATTCTGACAACATTGGTCACATTGCCAGGTGCCTCTTCTTTCAATTCAGGTCAGTGCCAAAGTGGGACGCTTTGGAGGCATTGGTGCGACAACACTTGAATGTCCATCAATATGCTTCGCTCACTACTGAACCGTGTTGAAAACCCCCGTAGAACCGGAGAAAAAAGGAGAATGAAGTGTGTTATCGCAGGGAAAAAAGCCCACTGTGTGAATGACAAGCCTTGGAGAGGCAGGAGGACATTGCATTGCCACGCTGACATTCACTCTCTGGTAGGGAGCTTACTGCCAGAGATATGGCAAACCCTGTGGTGCTTTCACAGGGAGCAGCTAACACACACACACATGCACACACATCAGGCTTTAAAGCTCTTGTCAAGCCACTTTAACCTCCCCCTCTCTGCATGTAACCCTTAACCCTCACCTTTGTTTTCCTCTCTGAGTTTTCTATCATCCTGTGCCAAAACCAAGTTTTGCTGATTTGCCCCCTATGCCCTGTGGGCTCAAGGAGCTGCAGTGCACTGCCTGTGAACCGTAGGTGCGACATGGCAGATGGAAGGAGCGGTGGGAGACTAGGTGAATCTTTCAGTCCTACAGCTAGTCCCCTGGGCTGCAAGTAGAAAGTGACCGCGGTAATTAATCCATTTTCACCACTTTTTTTCTCTCCAAATATTCAGCCTCACGGGAGGAGTGTTCACTGAAGGACACAAGTACACCAAATTTCATTTGAGACTTTTTTTTTTTCTCTGTTAAAGTGGTGGGGGAAGGAGGGAGTGATGTTATGTAAGGGCTGGACGGCAATGCCTGGTAACTGAAGAGTCATATTAACTAGAGGTCATGGTAGCAGCGTTCTATTAGAATAAGGAGGGAAATCCACACATTTTAATGCTTGGCTCTGTTTTATGTCGATGTTTTTCATTTATCAATCAAGTTACACTGTAAGTATTAACTTTTCGAAATAAACTGGAAAGGATAATCTTCTTAGACAAAGTATTTGAATATCAGATGTCTGATGGAGCCTGCTGTATAAGTCTACAGCTAGGCTTAAGCCTTTTGTTGCATTAATTGTGATGCAGTTGAAATATGCAAATAAAGTTTGCTGCCCCTAGTTAAAAAAAAACAAAAAAACACCATCCCCATTTTTTGTACCCACCAGCAAGTTCTACACACCATCACAGAGAAACCCATAAATTGGTCGAAATAATCACATTTTTCTCCACCTCCTGGCGATTCCCATTAAGAAATCTGTTCAGATCTCAGAGGTTGCACAGAAATTTCCATGTTGCGTCATAATGAAAACATTAGATCAAAGGAAAGAACCCTTTAAAATATGTCTCTATAGATTAGCAGTGCAACAGCAAGTATTAATTCACAGAGAACAATGATGTGCTGTGTAATGATGTGCAAGACACAGAATTAAGCTTGTAGAATACCAGGTGCACAACAAGGTAACCTGGGAAAATATACTGTGCAAGGAAAATACAGTTTTGAATTGGCAGCAACAGTTATGAAAGCACTTAGCACTTAGCCTTGATCAGCATTATCGGCCCGTCAAGGGAAGTGACCTCTGGTAAACAGATGCCAGCAGTTCAACAGTTAAGGCTGGAAATAAGAAATGCCCCAAGGTTTGACTTTGAATGTTTCACTGACACTATCTTGATGGAATTTCTCCTTTGACTGGTGGTTTATGTCTTTGTAGGCTTATGAAAAGTTGACCTGAATATGAAAACATACTGAAGTCTCTTTTTATGAGGTTATGAGGGATGAATCTTATCTTCCTCTGAGCTTTGAGGTTAGCAGACTTCATAGCAGTATTGCTACTTAAGTGATTTCAGACTGATGAATATATTTTCTGAAAGAAAGGTCTGTCTGTCTAATTAGACAGTAAGTGTAGCCATTAATGCTACTCATTACCTCATGCTCTTCATAAACACACTCTTATTACAATTGAAAAATGTTCTAGGTATGTATTATTCTTTTTTAGGCATTATGTGTCTATTTTTGCTAAAGATACAGGATTTCGGACAGATTTATTTTCAGAATGTATTTTATTTTTGCTGTCCTCCAAGCGTGATTTCAAACCTGCTTCCTATAGTTTGGAGACTATACGTAGAATAATGGTATTAAACTTCCCTGTCCCTTCCCGGTACATAAATACATCTCTACTTACTTTCAGATCTTTACTGATTTTAAAATGTGGAAGACCACAGACATAATGAACCTGGTGTGATGAAGACTCTTGTCATCAGCTTTTAGCCACTGTGCTGATAGAACTTGTTTGTGCAATGATTTGCCCAGAAGAAGAGAAACAGCTGGAATTAGTTGAAAATAAAGATGTATTGTTTTTGTAGTATCAAACAAGACTAGTGCAAGCGACTGTTACAAGTACTGGTGATCTTATTTTCTCTTGTGGGTTTCTGCTCAATACTTAATCTCTATTCTTTTGACACTACAGGTTTCCATCTCCACCATTGAGGCATTTTGGAGCATTAGGATTATGTCTGTTGTTCTGTCCCCAACTCACTACTATATCATTCATTTTATTTATTCAATTTTAAATGAAAAAGCTTTACACCTTCAAAAAGGCCAGCAGCCAAGGAAACACTCACTCACTCACTCACTCACACACTCACACACTCAGCCCGCCCACTGTTAGTTCGTTTTTTTGTTGCCTTGTGTTGTCCGTCTGCCAGCCTGCATGTTTTCTTGGCCTCCTGAGCTCACCTGTGCCTCTCCATGCACCTGCAGCTTATTCCCCTTGATATGCTGAGATAATATTTAGACCAGTCTGCTTGCCTGATAATCTACTAAACCCTGCAACTGTAGCTTTCCTAGTTCTAAGTTTTCACCGTGTCTTGTCGTCCCTTTTGATCATCTTTTTGGGTCCTTGTTTTTGCTCCGTCCTTTTGTCCCATTTAGTTCAGTCAACCTGATTCACCTCTTTTTGTCCAAGAGATTTACTAGTTTCCTGCTTCAATCCAAGCCTGAATCCTTACAAACATACAGCTGCTACACAATGACAGAACAATACGTGAGGACAGATATATTAGTGTAAAAGTCAAACAATAGAAAACATAAAATCATATAAGAAAGTATCTAAAAATCCAAAGTCACGGTTTATTGAATCAATATAACATCGGCAGGTTCACAAGGTCGAAGCCTATTGATTAGAAAAAGCTGACTTCTTCTTGCTGAGTCTTCCAGAATCACCAGTTTATCTGTTTCTCTTTCTTTTTTATTTCAAACTTGTAACTTTTCTGTCCTTGCATGCTTTTCAGTCCTTAAAGTCAGTGAATCTAAAGACATAACGTTCTTATCCTTGAGTCACATTTGAACAAAGTTGCATAGTTAATGACAATAAAAACATAATAAACTTACACTTGTAGGCGAGCCAGATGTATAAGTACCTGTGGTGGGTTAAATAAGTAGCTTTAAATGAAATCCAGCCCTTGGTTACAATCCAGAAATATCTTCCATGGTTAACTACAAATCAAACATAACATTTCCTCAGCAATGAAAATAAGTTTGAAGTGAAACAGCTTATAGAGAATTAAAGAAGCTTAGAAAGTTCCAAAAGCATCAACATCATTAGCAAGACTAAATAACAGCATCATCCATGTATTAACTTTTGACAGACTGTGACACAGATTAACAATATAAACGGTTAAAAGAAGAGAATCATATACAGAGTCTTCAAGCTACTTTGATGACAGATTGAAATCTATGAAGCAAAAACATCAAACTGACTCTGTCATCGTTTACAAACCACAGCTTCTGTGCCAAGTAATCTCTGTCAGAGAATAGTGTGATCAACAGTATTAAAAGCCCTGGAAAGAACTATAAATAGGCATCAATAATTACCTCTGAATTCAGTGAATGTCAGTCTACCTGCCTCCTGACAGCCAGGCTTGGTACAGTAAGATACTGTATTTGCAGCAGTGACACTTAGTGCAGTGTTGAGTATCACAACGTACAGAGGCAAGAAACCAGTCGAAATTCAACGTGTTTGGCTTGAACTGTATCTAATAAACCTAAAGTGCATCGTTTTTTTTTTTTATGCCCGTCTGTGTGCAGTTTGCAGCTCCGACTTATATTTAACAAACAATCCAATTTAAGCCAAATAATTCTCACAGAAATTGCCTGGTAGCAATATTCTGTAATGGAGATACTGCTTAAAGCAAAACCGCACACACAGGTTTATACTGGAGTGTATATGTGTTTATCATTTTTTATAATATTGAGAGTGTTGATGCTAGTTCACTGTTTAATAGTCAGCGAATACTCTAAATCCCATTTTGCTGGGAATTCAAAGTCACATCATTCCCATTCTCTGGCATCTGCATTCAAACACACATTGTTTCTCTGTATCTACAGAAAATATCACACACAACAGGAAATTAATGCAAAAATAGGCATAAAAACAACATCAGTGAGGGCTCATTAAAGATATTCCTTACATATACGCAGAGGTAGCCCTTTCTAGTGTAAATGAATCAGTCCCTGTTCAATTGAAGCAGTTCCCACCTCAGTCTACTTGATTGCTGTGTATTTGTGCATCAATTGAGATGGAACTGGTAAAATAACAACATTTGCACAAATATATTCAACTTTTTTCTAAAAGTTTAACTTGTATTATTGTTTTCATTATTTCCATCATTATTTATTCTCCCTGTCCAGTAAAAACAGTTTGTAAGTTGATCTCATGCCACAATAATCAATGAGCGTTTGAGTAGTGTTTGTGTATGGTTAGGTTAGGCTATAGGTAGTTGGTTAGTAAATAATTGTGGTCATAGGGACGTGAAACAGGGGTGAATGCTAGTTCAAGATTAAAAGACTTAAAAGACAAATCCTGTTCTAACACAGTTTTTTAACTGGTATAATGTTTGCCGTGTTCATTGGTTTACCAGTGTGTTAGCTCTGATAAATTGGACAAGCACAATTTTTCCATCAAATGTTATTATAATGAATCTCAGGGATTACAGTTATGGAGATATTTCACTATAAGTCGGATCCCTGACTGTATGAATGTCTGTATGCAGTATGGCTAAAAACTACTTAAACTACTGACGTGCCTTGTAGAGCAAACCCTAAAGCAAAGTGTCTGGACGAGCAAGATGACTTGTAGTTCTCGTTTCACATTAGGATATGTAATTTCTCCATCCTGTAACTGAAAAAAATTGTACTGGTGAATGTGCAAACACAACAAATCCATCTACATGCTAGCTAAAGAGCATGTGATTGAAATTATAATGACAGGAGCACGAGTGATAAAAGCATGGATCCAAATACGCAGGAGATGAAGCTGATGAAGTGTTTGGATTAGAATAGTGGATTGGTAGGTAAACAATGAATTATTCTGTTAAAGCTTGTACACACAAATTACTTACTATAGGATTCAGTGCATATTTAGTTTGCCTTGAGGCACAATAAATAGAAGAAATGAAGACAAGATGAGCTGGTGCTTCTCCACCAAGTCTATTAGTATCAGGCCCCTTAATCCTAAACATGAGTGCACAATATAATCACAGCCATTTAGTGTCTTTTCTTTTTCTTGTGTACTGTAATATGCCTGAGGTTTGAACTTCATACGCATGTAGTAACTGGAGAAGTAGACCAGCAGATGAGCCTTTTTTTTTTTTTTTTTTTACCAAGGTTTGGTTTCGTTGATATAATTTTCATGTCCTCTGCCAGCAAATGATTCTGTTGTAATCTGACCAAATGTCTTTGTTTGTATAATGACTTGTTTTTCAAAATTCTGAAATGCACTTTGACACTGCCCACTTGAAATGTTGCATTCTCACTTTCATTAGTCACATTGCAAAACATGTTTAACTTTTGAACAAGACTTTGAGTCTGCAGCCATGCTAGCTGTTCTGTGGAGCTGCTAATGTCATAATGACAGAGTGTGAAGTTCAACAGGTATAATGCTTATGTTTTATGATCTATAATCACGTTGCTACAGCTCATCCTGTGGGAATATCTCTGTTATTGACAATACAACTATTTCAATCAAAAACTATGAATGCCAACGTAATGGCTGAGCTAGAGGGGAAGTCGGGGACAAACCAAAGTCATTAGGATCATTTGGGGAACATAAACTTGTGAAAAAAAATGTGCAAATCAATCGGAGAGATACTGAGATATTTCTCTTGATAAATGAAAACTCTAACATGCCGATGGCTCTGGAGGAAAAGTCAGAAGATCACCAAAGTCATTAAGAGTCATCTTCTTACCATAAATATCTGTGCTGCATATCATTGCACACCATTCAGTAATCTTCAGTAATGGCCTGATGTACAAACATAGGCATCCATGGGTCCCTGCTGATGGTGCAGCTGAAACGTAACTGTATCTGTTTCTGATTTCCAAGAGATGAATACAGGAAAACACACGTACGGAATATTCTCCAAATTTCAATGACATCCTGTCATTTCAATAAAATGTGTTGCTGGTAGACGATTGGTTGTTTTCTGTATCCATGACAGTCATATGAAAGTTATTTAACACATTGATGCAGCCTGCTTAGCTTTGTCACTCCAGGGATGGAAAACCAGGGTGTGAAATGTGTAAGGTGAGAAAAGCAGCCTGTGCATGCTTTCTGCATCATGAACTGGTAACTCGTAATGGCGTGTTTTACCTGTGTCACGGTAAAGTTTGTCAAGGCAAGAGTGCACATGCGTGTGTTGCGTTTCAACAGATATCCTGATGTGTGCTTTTCAGATTATACCTATCTGTGTCTGAGGCAGTGCAGCCACAGTCAACTTGTCAAGATGTTGTGTTAAGTGTTACTTTGCTGCTACTTTCATCATTCTGCTTCACTGGGAGCAGACATGACAGGAGACCTGCAGTAAAATGCCAAGTTCAGTGCAGATTAGGCACATCTTTTAGGGTGTCTAAAAACGTTGGGTAGTTGCAAAATTGAGAATCTCTCATTTATTTTACGCTGTGACACAATAATTTATTATGCTACTTCTCATTAACAGTGTGTCAAATGAAGTTGACTGGTGGAGCACATTTGTAGCTTCATCACATCACAATATTGTGTCTGGCTTGTCACAATTTGTAAATGGCAAACACATTGTATCATGCCTGCTCTATCAATTTACATTTGAAATATTAATTGTGACAATTAAGGTGATATACAACCTGTAGCCGGTCAACATTAGCCACCAATAGAGCAACAGTGCCCATCTGTGAGTCTTACTTCTGGTAAAGAACGTAATAGCTCAAAGAGACAGCAGCAAAACAAGCTTTAAGCATTTTAGACGATATAATGGGTCTAAAAATACTGTAATTTTGACCATTATCTCAAATTTATGATGCCCTTGTACGGCTGTGGCAAGATTAAAAGAGTGCAGTCCCTCAACAATGACCACTTTAGCTCAGTTTCCTATTATATGTAATGGATGCAAGACTGAGTGCCAAGAATGGAAAATGCTGTTTGGTCCCAAAACCTTTTAGGAAGGATGGTAACTACTTCACACAGGTTTCGAAACACTTCCCTGAGCTAAAATCTCAACCCATTACAGAGCTGAGCTGCTCAATTACTGCAAGATGAACTCAGGTGTCACACTGTGTACCTGTTAGTTTGTCATGCTTCTTTTTAAGATTTCAGACATGCAGATATAAGGAGCAGCAGTAACATTAGTTCTAATATAGTCGATACAAAAAAGATCTCAAAACAATTTGTGAAATAGCTACAAAACTAGGTATGATGTATCTAAAGCCGTTTTTATGTGATCACTTGTGCGTGTGTGACAGAAAAGAACAGGAAACTGGGTTTAGCTTTTTGAGTAGGGACAAGAAGCTTGATCTCACTGTACCAACACAAAGGTGACTTTCAAATGTTGAAGGCAAACTGTGCTGTGCTATGATTTACTCCAATCAGTAGAAGAAGAAAGTGTGGGGGATCTAAGCTCTTTGGGATTCAGGCATGGATCTATTTCTGTTTCATGGACCACGTATGCTCTCGTTAAGAGCTCGTATGATGCTGGCCAAATGCGCTTGGGCAGTATCTGATATTCTCAGGAGGTTTTGAAAGACCACCAACAATTGGATAAAATTCTTTCAATTTAAGCTAGAAATACAATGTAAATACAGTATTATCTATCTCATCTAGTATAAATTGCAGGATTACTTAACACACTGAGTGGTATCATCTTCTCATCTAACTCGCTGCAAGAAAGAGAACAGGCATATTCATTGTGTGAGTGCATTGCAGCCGCACACACTGAACATAACTGTGACATTTTCCTCCACTGAGAATTATTACAACAAAGAGGCTATCAAACTGTCAGATTCCTAAACTGTGCTGTGTGTATTTTTTTTTTTGTACATAAGGCATTTTCTTCTGATGGGTTGAACATTCCTGTTGTGAGAAATTCTTAATTGCTTCTTGTTATGATATTACATAGTGTAAATTCTGGTCTTTGCAGGGATCAAACCAACAAGCCTCCAGTCGAGCAGCTAATCTCTAATCGCTGTTACTCCCTGCCACCTGCTCAACTCTGTGTGTATATGTTTACTAACCACAGTATAAGCTGCCTCGTATAATTATTTATACTGCTTGTATACTGCGCATGGGTATCTTTTAACTAGACATCTCACGCTGTGAAGAGATAAAAAAAAACAACATGGGATCAACTAGAATCATCATACCCTATAATGTGTTTTCTAATACTGCATCTGTGTATGTGTTTATTTCCGTGTTACTGTAAATCACATACATGTGGGTGAAACATCAGTGCACTGTCCTTCGCTTTATTGCCTTAAACCTTGATAAACTGTGGGGTTGCCATGGCAACCGCTCCTCACAGGCGGGAGGATCAGTGGCCTTCTTTTCCGCTGTAGATACAGGCCCTATAAGACTGCGCATGAAGAATTTCTGTATGTGGCTGCTGGATGCTTAAAGCTACTTCGCCGCTGCTCTTACACAGCGCAGTTTCTGTTGCTCAGTTATCAATGATCTCTTGGCAGTGTCACTGTGATTCAGAAGAGAAAGAGCGAACTGAGTTACCTACTTTGGCAGTGTACAGTGGATAGCTATCTGATTATTTAAAGTGCTGTGAGGTACTGCTATAGTTAAATGATTTATCTAGAAAGGATAGATATTAGTATGTTTCTATAAGATGAATGAAGATCAATTCACGTCCATACGCTGTGTAACATATGCTGTATGTAACACTGTGTGTTATATATTATGCTGTGACATCACACTCATGTTGTGGTGTATATCTAAACCAGTCAAATGGGTTTAAGGGGGTAATATCACTGATCTGCACAGGAAGACATAAAAATTTCACAAGAAGTAAAAATAGAATAGGCGGCTCCACAAATGAAGGCTCCTTACGTCACTGGTAAGAGCAACAGTGCCCCCTCGTGGTTAATTTACTGTGAGTGTTACCGGCTCATTAAGAGTCTTACATGGTTGTTAGGGAAATTAAATTACATCTAAAAGTTACATTGTGTTTGCCTGTAAAAATAGTGATTATGTCTGATCAGTTAAAAAGACCAAAACAGACAATGCTGACGCCACTGAGAGTAATTGGTATTTAAAGCTCTGATGTGTTTTGCCTGCTGTGCTGTCAGACAGAATTATGGTGTTGGGACATCAAAAGATTATGTACTTGCCTACCAAGTTAATGTTTATCCAATCAGCCCTGAGTGCGAAGAAAATTGCTAATTTTACTCTCATGAAAACATCATGGCACCATAAACACAGCAGGCCCATTTGGGAAATCTTTTAACTCATGACTACGACAGGCACAATGACTCCAGCGTGTCATAAATACTTTGAGAGTCTGGCATAGGCCATTGAAATTTAATAAACACTGGAAATATGTTACTTAATGCATTGAATTTCATTATATGTATTTAATGATTTTGATTTAAACTCCTTTATGCGAGCACTTTTCTCCATGTTTTTTTTATTGTGTCTTTATTGGTCTATGCCATAAAAGCCAAAATGCCTATATAAAACTCTTTAAATACAGATTTAATGCCTTTGGGATGATATCTTCCGTCATTTTTAAACATTTTCTTATGTTTTCTTTGCCTGCTACTTCCTGAGCTTGCAGTCAGTATAGGATGTGAACAAGAGAACTGCTCCTGTCACGATAAGACTCTTGAAACAAGGAATCATCCATTAGCATGATAGACGCGTTGATGCTCACTACTGCAGCTTATTGAATCTTTTTTGAAACATTGCCCACACATCAATTAAACCTCCAATAACATATTGTGGAAGCAGTGGAAACAGCCAGTAGACTGTTAGCAAATAAAAGTAGTCATGTGATCTGTTGTTAGTATAAAAGCATTTATAAAATCTGTGTTTTTTTTTATTACATTACTGAATATGACATATAAATATGACATATAAACTGCTTGTTAAATTAGCAGAGAAAGTGTGTGTGGTTTTGTGTGTATGTGTTCAGTGTCAGTCACTTACCAAGCTGCCCTTTTTTACCCACTCTTTCTCAGTACACCTATTCTAATTGTTGCTGGTTGCATTGTGCTTTTTCAGATTTGTGATCATGAATAACTTTTGTATTTGGTTTTCTCACTGAGAAGACATTTGTACAATAATACACTCAAGGTATGTTGAAACTACAACAGAAACTCGATGCAAAAAAAACACATAGTTCTTCTGGAGATCCATTTCTTTTTTTTACATTCATGTATTGACTGGAATAATACTTTCACTTGTTATAATAACATTACTCCACCTACAATAGATAAATGACACAGACCTACACCTTAGATGGTGTCAGACCAGGATTCCCATTTCTCCACCTCTGTTTGTCATTTTTACTAAGCTGTTGTAATTCACCAAAGTAACTTTTCACTAACACGTATTAAGCTACGGGCAAGCGATCACTATATTCACACACACACACACACACACACACACACACACACACACACACACACACACCAAGAAATATTTAACGATAAACAACTTAGCTTAATTAGCTGTAAAGAAAAAACACTGTGCAGCGTAAAACAGAACAACAGACAGTGTAATATAATTTTTTGTTTATGTTATGTTCATCACACATATACTGTAACATCTAAGTTTTAAGTTCCAGTGAGCAATTCTGTATATTACTTGTCAATGATAATTAAGCTTTAAATTTTCATTGCATATTCTTTTCAAAACGGAAACAGAAAGAGCTAAATAATAACAGGATTAAATTGTCACTGCTGACTAATCTTGAATTGAGCATAAGCATTATGATTACAGTTTTTTTCAATCGTTTACACGCTAAATGACAAATGAACACACAGTTAGTAAAACTCTGCTCCAAGGAGCAAAACAACTCTGCTGATCTGCACAACATTACACACAAG
>JAUYWH010000020.1:13397130-13449192 GCA_034779795.1 Ctenopoma multispine | reverse complement strand
AGGGAGGTCTGGGCTTCCCTACTTAGGCTGCTGCCCCCGCGACCCGACCTCGGATAAGCGGTTGATAATGGATGGATATATTTCATCAGGCATATTTTCATACCTGTTGGAAATTTTTCTTACCTAATACAAAACAGTCTACAGTTTATCCTACTACACACATTCTTACTGTGGCTTTGACCTTGAAGCTAAAACACAGAACATGCAGTATGAGCATCCTGAACATCTTTATGAAAGTTCTTACACTGTGAGGGTCTCTGGCAGCTATGAGTCTCATAGATTGCACAGCAGCACTCAGCACACGGGGTGGCAGAGTCACAGGGGTGGCAGCCACTCCAGGGAGGAAGCGCATGATGGTTTTAATGCTGCCTGGATGACCTGCATTCCCCAGAGCTTTCAGAGCGATGACCATGTCTGCTTCATTGCCACTCTTCAAACCTTCTGTGGCCATATCCAGAAGAGGCTAATACAAATGTAAAACATTTTGTTTCAGAAATACCGACTGATTACACTATATTTATTACATTTTGATTGTTTACATTTGTTGACGTTAACATTCAGTCCCACTTTTCTCATTATCTCATCTAAAGTTCTCATCATATACAAGATGACTCTTTGGTACAGTTACATGCTTCTGTTTGGATTAGCTGGCAACTGATTTATTCTTTAGCTTAATTACCTGAACAGCAGCTACTGGGCAGGGTGTATAACTTGCACAGTACTTGTACAATAGAGAGCCATAGGAAAGCACCATAGTATTCCAGAGATAGATATTAGATTTAGTAAAGGGCATGGTCAGAAACATCTGTGGATGACAGAAAGAGACATTTTGACATGATCTGAAGATACGCTTTTGTGGGAAAGTGTGCAAGGTGTCATTCTTCAGTATATGAAAATGTTTTCTTCATCTTTGTGAATAACTCACTTTAGCCATCTCAACCAGGTCAGGAACAGCCTGCAGATGGTTAATTGCCAAAATAAGGATTTGCAGAGCTTCACTTGCAGATATATCTCCAGCCTCAAACCTCGTTTCCAGGAACTTCAGTATTCTGGCATCACTGACTTCAACAATCATATCCAAAAACCAACGTCTGGTGAGTAAAAAAGGGAGAGAACAAGGACTAATCAGACAATCTATGAAAATTATTATTCTTCACATAAACCCAAAAGGGAAAAAAGTAAACCGTAAAGGTATGAACGACAAGGTCAGGTGTCTCTTTTAATTGCACTTGTATGATATGACATTCAATGTTTCATAATCTTAATGAGCAAGAAAGCAGTGTTTCAGTCCTCACCTTTATATCACTGTACTTCACATGATAATAAATCATTAATCAGTGGCAATGTGCCAGACTAAATCCTCCCTGAACTAAATGGAAGACTACTCTTCAATTACCTAATCAGCTGAAGAGGATCAGTATCTGATTTTAGAGAGGGCCTTGGGCCACTTCGCTAATCATCGTGTAATAATGAAATGCTGGCAAAAGGTTATCTATGAAGGAGTTCCATTTTGAGTTGAAATGTTAGTAAAATGTTCTCAGTAGGTTCAGAGACATCCTGGAAAAAAAAAAACAGTATGATGTGAATTTATTCATCCTGGGTGTAGAACTTAACCACTGGGGCTAGAAAAAGTCATACATTTGTGGCAGCCCCACCATGTCTTTACTTGCTGGACTGAAAGTTTCTATTGAACATGCTCAGTGTGTATAAATTCTTAAAGATGGGTTCACTTTACATCATCCAATAGCATTCAAGGTTGGACAGGTCTACTTCAAGTCCCACCAAAACCAGACATGGCCGCTCATTTGCTATTTATAGCCAGCTAATGTCACAACTCCAGTGATAACAATCAATCCAAGCTGAAGCATTTCATCTAGTGGACTGGCGTTTAATTAGACATTCATAGTCCTCAAATAATGAGTGCTGATGAAAATTTGGTACAGACAATTATTTTCACCTCAGGATGGGTTTTGTTGATCTGCCGGCTATTTATCTAGTCATTGTCTCATCAAATGTTTTATCTTTAATTTGGCCAATCATTTCGTGCATGATTAAATAAGTAGTGCTAATTACTAAATGGTAGCATGTTAATATGCTACACTAGCATGCTTAACATTACGCCTACTGAATATCAGAATGTTAGCATAGTCATTGTGGTAATGTTAGCAAGCAGACGTCAGCATTTTGTTCAAAGGACGACAGAGGTGCAAGCATGACTGTAAACTCTGAAGATACACACAAATGCCTCTGCAAATCTTTGCAAATAAAGGTGTTAAGAATAACTGCAGGTCATTTGCAGAGGAATTGACGTGTACCCCCCTGAAATCATGTCATGCTGACCTGCTTCCCAAGCAAGTTGATTGGTTGATTTTATTCCGTTTGGGTCACCCATGCAAACCTATTCCATGCATCACACAGAAGCATAGTGTCACTTTTATTCGTATACTTAGCAAAAGAGTAAATGAAAATACTTTCAGTTTTTCTGAAAATTTTGCCACTAATATTTAGTTTATTTGTTATTGAATATAAAAAATAAATGTTATATTCTTGGTGAAATATATATATATAAATATATAATAATGACTTACCTATGCTCAATGTTTCCTGCAAATTGCTTCCACATAACCTCTAATCCCTCAAAAGGTACCACTCGCAGGAGCTGATACAGCTTTATTGTGTCCTCAGTTGTTGCACTGTCAATTTGATAATGATTAGCCTCAGCCAGACGCTTAATCAATTCAATTGCCTGTAAAGAAATCAGAAAGTCGGGTGTTAAAGAAATGTACTTTAGACAAAATAATTAGCATAGTGTACTTATAAGATATAATATATACATTTTAGTTCATATTGCTTTAAAAAAGATTGTTTCAAATGTTTTTCTTGTCTGTTCATTGTCTGTTTTTACAGCACTTCTTTCTCTCTGATAAAGTTTCAGAAAGATATCATGTAGAACCAGTGTATCATTATTACCTTAGGTATGGGGTCTGCAAGGTTCTGCATCATGATAGGTACATTAGCTTCAGCATTGACAAACTTGTAAACAAGGTTGCCCCTGTTTTCCATTGGCCCGGGTGCGACGGTGCTGGCTGTGTCACTCACACCGAGCAACGCCATTTCCTTCCTGCAGGAGAAGTTGTTTGAAGCTGTTGATTTGTATTGCGCACAAACATTGCAGATGAGCAGGCATAATGTGCAGATACTTTCTTGTCTTACATCGCTTGCATCTTGAAACTGCCACCCTTCACATTAAAGGGACTGAAATACTGTTGCTCCAGGCCATGAGCCCTGGCAATGACACCCCCCTCTGCTGTTGGTCTGACTGTGTAAACATATCTCACTGTTGAAATGAGAGATTTCCCTCGCTAGATTGAAGGAAGTACAGACAAAAACAGATTTGACTTTGGTCTCTGTAATTAATAATTGTTGAATAAAATGCGTCTGCAGTGAGAAACAGACCTGTTGAGCCATTTTGTCCAACGCAGCAGCTGCCATTCCCCCGGAGATCGCTGCTTTCTCCCTGCAGTTACTGATATCCACAACCTGAGAGATGATCATGTCCTTTGTTTCCCTGTTTTCTTCTATAGCATAGTTACTTTGACACATGCCATGAATGCCAACCTACAAACAAAATGAAACATGTTACAATTACTTATTGAGTGAACTAAATGAAGATGGTGCAGCACAGAGCAGTTTGTGAGTCAGTGATTTACCTCTTCCAACTCGTAGATTGTCTGTGTGGTTTTGACAGTGACTTCAAAGAAACCCAGGATCCCTCTCACAATGTTGACAACACTGTCAGAAATCTCAGCGGCAGCGTGGATGTCACCAACATGTCCACTGGCATAGTCAAACATGAAGGGTTTGACGAGTTGGGCAGCAATACGCTGGGTGAGCTTCGGGGAGGCATTAAAGCCACTTTTCCCTGGGAAGCCATTGAACTCCTCGAATGTCAAGTCAAAAACCTTTGTACCAGAAACGTAAATAGAATAATTGTTTGTTTTATGAGTCAGGAAAGGCGTCAGGAAAAGCGCTTTTAATATTATTGCATTTTTTTTTTTTTTTTCAGAATTTGTTTATGACTAAAAGATGACAAATAACTACTGGCAATTTAATGGTTTGTGCATTATTGAAGACAGGGTAAGGCATACAGTGTTACGCAACGGTTGGGATGCCAACACTTTTGCAGTTTTTGAATTAACTTTTAGCACTTTCATAAACAATTTCAAATGTTTTAAACTATAAACAATTTAGATGAAATGTACAGTTTTCTGGGGCAGATCAGAGGCTTCAAAAGCCAGAGCAACCTCTCAACAGATGTCTAATGAGTTGATTTCCAAATAATTTATGATACACGAATAAATGATAAATGACAAACAATGCACTGCCAAATAATTTGCCTGATTTATGAACCAGACACAAAAACAACTAATTAAACAATCTGCTGCTGTACTGTCTATATTTTTGTATTGTATTCATAGTTAATGTTTGTTTTTTATGAAGGTTTGTGTTACTTCTTACCTGAAGGATAAATGTTTGTGCAGACACACCAGCGATCTTGAACTTACACATAATTTTGGCACCAGACTCAGCGAGGTCTGGCATGCCAAGTCCAAAATTCACCATTCCCTGATAACTGTATTCATAGGTCTTCTTAGGATTCAGGGCAAGGTCTGGAATATGTTTTCAAAAATGAAATGTTATGTGATGTTCTCTATGAAAAGTTTTGGGAAAGCTTACTTCTATGATGAATTCAAATAGACTCACCATAACGGACACTTTGACATGCTAAAAGAATGAAACCAAATATAAAGTCAGTATTTCTGTGAATATATGGACATATTTAGCAATAGTAACGGGAAACACTTAATTATACATTTAAAACCCTAAAATACATCAATGCTAACCCTCTCTCTATCATATGTACATGAACCAAAACAGATTGATGACTCAAGCAAACCTTCAATAATAACCTCGTACTTTACTCCATAAATACCTAACCTACATTATATCAAAATTATTTTGCAGGCAATTCATCACTGATTAAGTGCCCACAAATCCAAAGATCCATTTAAAAGGCATCGCCACAAAAAAAAGGATTATGAGTCATCTGAAAAAGCTCTAAAACTAAAGTAAAAGAATTACAGACTCAAACACTGAATAATCTGAAATCAATGATAACTTACTGGCCAGAGCCACAAGGCTGCAGAGGATGATCCCCCTCATGGTGTCACTGAGGAGTGGAAAAAAACATTTCAGACTGGTCCTTTATATACCCATGTGGGTTGTTACTGGGCGAATGGGTCACACTGAGCCTCATGTGCAGGCCAGAGGTCTGGTTTATTCAACTCACTGTTTTAAAGTAAACACATGATGTCTGCACTGCAGCCGTGTTGGCCTGTGACATTGTCAGAGTGACATGAGCAATGAAGATAAGTGAACAGTTTGTCGTGAAAAATAAATAAGCAGTTGTGATAGTTGTGTTTAAATGCTGAGTTATTTTTTGATTTTTGCTTAAAAATGAAATTATATAACTGACAAGATCTTCATAGCTGTTATATACGGTACATATGTTATAGGAGAAAGTTGTGTTTTGCCTTTTCTCTAAACATGACTTGTTTTGAATATTTAAAATGTATCAAAGCTAAAAACTATTTTTAATCTCTTAGAAAATGAAGTAAACAAGTTTTTTTTATAAACCAAAGGATCTATTCCCTCACTGAAATGCAGCCACATGTAGTGAAGAAAAAGAAGACTTGGTTTTACTCTTTTACGTCTTGAATCACATCTCCTGCTTGTGCATCGTCTGCAAGCATCACAAAGCTCTCCTCCTGGATAAGAAAATGTCAAAGAGTTTGGTGAATTGCTGCTCTTCATGCCAATTTTAAAAATCTGCCTTGGCCTAAAGGGATCCACAAACAAGCCAGTTTATATGTGCAGTTTGAGGGTGATGACATCAAGCAGCAATCAGCCAACGTGTCTGTTCTCGCTGTCATTTGGGGTTACGTTCAGGTTGTGCAACAGTCCCTTGTGTAATTGTACTTAAGGATTCTCTTAGCTTTCATACCTTTCATGTCTAGGTTTCAGTGCACCTGACCATCTGCTTTTCTATTTCTCAGGATCGACCAGTAGAGGGCTCTAACATCACATTTTTTGTGCTAAAACTGGATGGAGAAACTGGTGTTGAACAGAACAGACCAGAGGATAAAAGCATAACAATGAGGAGGATCAATGTCTTCATCTGAAATTTAGTAACACATTTATCAGCCAAACTGAGTGCATATCTATAGTAAATTCTATATCTCTGTCCACTGTTAAAGAACGAGATGAAACTATATGTAACCTGCTACATCTAATTTATAAACTTATTCTGTCACAGTAGGCTCTAGTTGTAAATCTAGTTGGGCTTAAGCAAAGAGATTCAATAAAGGTGAAAAACAAATTTTAAAACTATATAAACTAACAAATAGACTAAAATGAGAACAACATGGAGAAAAACAGCACACGTTCCGCTCTCACAGACTAACAGATACAGTAAGTAGAGCTACAGTATATGCCACAACTTTACTAAATGTTTCAGCATCTCACAAATTATTGCCTAGAGTGCGACTAGATGTGTGCTTATATAACATGTGTGAGAAAACGCATAAGCAAGAAAATGTTGGAGACTGTCAGAGACTAAAGCAGTCTCTGATGTGTGTCCACTAAAACAATACTGAACACAAGTGTTATGGAACTATACAGTAGAAAAGCATAGAAAATACATTTATACATACATACAAAGTACATTTACTCTAGTACTGTATTAAGTACAATTTTGAGGTACTTTATGTGTTAATACAGAATTTTTGCTCAACAAAAATCAAAGACAATATTGTATGTTGTACATCAGACTGTGCTAGAATAATTTGACTGCTGCTAGTCACGTTACAGATAGATAATCCTAAAACCAAATATAATCGACTCATACATAATGATTGATTATTATAAATTAACCACCTAGTAGTACATAAAATGGTTAAAATTTGCTAATGATATTTTACTTAAGTAGAAGATGACGCAACATTATTTTGTTTTTTGTATATTATGCAATTATCGCACCCCATTACAAATTATTTGCTAATATTTCATCAGGATGACTTTGGTTTAGATATGATGTCACATCCTGTTGACAACTGTATTTTAAGTTGACTAGTGAGGTAATGGTAGCGTTTCCGATTGTTTTCGGTTACCGAGGAGGTGTACAGATCTCAAATTGAGTCGTTAATATGTTTTAGGGCAATTAATTGTATTAAGTTGTGCACTCGTGACTAATTTCGCTTGTACATGATTTGCAAACATAGCAAGCTGTTTGTTTTGTGGATGGACAGTTTGCTGTGTTTGTGTCCGTAGCTTCACTGCTGCACTGTTGCTGTATTTTTTGTTTTATTGCCAGTCATTGTGGTTTTCCCAAAATGTTCTTTGATGGATTTTTCACCTTTGAAAGTTTATTTTACTGTTTAAACTACAGATGTAAAATGAGTTTACAATACTCTCTTTTTAGTTTAAATGTTGTAGTCCCCAACATTTGCTTTTTGTATTGCTAAGGGTGCATTTTCTGAATAGAAAAAAAGAATAATTGTCATGATTAACATATAATTTTAGGTTTATTAATCAGTTTCCTAGTGGAGTACTTGCATTTTTGTACATAGATAATGGACTTAATTATCCAGCCTTGACTTCAGTCATTCATTATCAATGAATCAAGTTAACGTAATGGTGTTTCCTGTGCTTTTTGTTTTTTATTACAATATTACCAGTTAAATATTCTAGACTGGATCTGTGGTTTGGTTATCAAACTGCAGCTTTTCTTTGTCCAAATATGTTATTTATTTATTTAGTATTTGTCACACTAAAAGCAAATTTATGATAAATGAAAAAAAAAATTGCAATTTCCGAATAGTAATAAGTTTAGGTTATCGTTATTATCCACATAGCGAGATGCAGAGAGAGAACAATTGTCTGATCCTGTGAAAAACATTTCCTTATTATCTCCAGCAGATGGGGCCATTGTCGTATCTAATGGCTGTTACATCCAAAAGCATGGAAACAGTCCGCACAACTATACATATTTAATGTTGTGTAAACTGGTGTTGTTCAGAAAGGGAGGCTGAAAGAATTCATTAAACAGGCCCATTGATTTTGCACATAAAAGAAGTGAGCAGCAGAGATATGTGTTGATTTGCCACATTCATTTTTAATAATTTACAAACACAAGAAAAGAGCAAAGAAAACAGACTGTGTAGGTTATTTGGTGTGTAATGCTGATAATTGAGAAGTTATTAAATTAAACTGAAACTAAACTAAGTACTTTGATTCCAATATTACTCTCAGATGAATGCCTTTCTGTGAATAATTTCATACGGCTGTATGTTTTTCTTTCACAGAAAGTTTCTGAATATAAAGTAAACATGATGTAAATAATTATTTCAGGTTTTTAAAAGGGAAACAAGGTGTTCAGGAATTCTCATTTATTAAAAATCTGTACTTAACAATTCCTCCCACAATATTTTCCAAATATGATAGAATGAGTCACAGGATATTGCAAGGTTGTAGTGTTGACTGTTATTGTACAAGTGCAGTGCAGAAGATCAGGCTTTGGTTTCAATAATTCATCTCAGGCATTCAAAACAACATGGTACGTTTCTGAAAAGCCTGTAGTATTCCTCCTGAATCTAGAAAAAACACATACAAGGTAAAATTTAGAGGAATATACAGCAAGTTGTTGAATGCAACAGGGTGAAATGATATTTTATATAATTATATATTTTCACGCCACCTCACTTAATAGAGAAACATTGTACTCTATCCACCATTACATTTATTTCATATGCAGATTTTATATATATTTTATATATTATATATGTAAATATATATTACATATATATATTTACATATAAATATATTTTAATTTTATAAAATATGCAAACATACATGTAGTTTTAAACTGCATATACGATATAGATGCACTGTAATTCTAAAATTATAGCTTAAACAATTAGCACTACTTTGACAGAATCAAAATATTTAATATAATATAATATAATTAGAATGTTTCCTCTCATTCTCATTGAACATTTCACAATTTTAAATACAGGTAAAGACATGTTAAAAAACACAATCAGGACAAATCCAACCAGAAGGAACATTTTACCTTTCTGGAGAGCACACATAGGAAGATGAAGATGAACATGCCCTGGAAGGCATTGGTGAAGGTGAACAAATAGGCAGTGAGGGTGGTCTCGTGGAGGATATGCAGCACTCCAAAGGTCCAGGTGGCGCCCAGCACGAACAGCAGAGCCAAGGCACCACGGGCACATGACCTGAGAGTGATCACACTGACTTCAGCAGAACAAACTTCTTATTTTATCGACACCTCAAAGGACGCCACATGATACCTTAATAATCCACCAGATAAGCAACTTACATCTTGATTTTCAATATTCTTTTGTCCTACTGAACATGAGTGCAGATAATCCTACCTGATGTTTTCATAGTGGCTGATTTCAGGCTTTTTCACAGCAGTGTGCCGGTACACTTTGTAGATGATTACTCCAAAAGCCAAGAGATTAACCTTAAGTGGAGACCAACCAAAACAAATATGAATAACAAACATGTTCAAATTAATAGTTATCTTTGAAACAAACCCTATTTGATGATTTGATGAAGAGTCATCATTTAGTATTTTACAAAGACATCTGATCTTACCAGGATGATCAAACACGCGGGCCCAATAAAACTCCATATGAAGTGGTTTTCTGTGCTTAACCAGCACCTGAAGTACAAAAACATATTATTAATAAACATCTGAATTGCTGATTATGTGTTTAAAGATCTCTTTGCTGAAGGAATCCCTCATTGTGCAGAAACAATACCTTGCATCATTTTTTCATTTTTTTAATTCTAACAATATTATATGTGCTAGAGCATATCTTTGTCATCCTACAAGAACAACTGAAGAGCTACTTCTTATCACAGTAATGGACAATATACACTTTTTTTTTAATTCTGCATTACAAAACAACATACTTACTCTTACATATACAGCTCTACTCACGGTCTCCAGAATATCCAAAACCTTTTGGAAATTCTTTTTAGTTATTAACTTAATTTCTGCGGAGCTGTCTAAACAACTTCCTTTATGTCCCTGCAGGCCAAACCTAATCTCTGTCCCTTTGTATTTAAAATTAATGTAATTTGTTTATCTTTCTTTCTAAATTACTTTTAAAACAGGTTTTTGTATGAGCCTTTGTCTTCCCACGTTTCTGCACAAAAAAAACAGAATCTTAGTTCTTTTGTACTTACGCTTTATCAGTGCCATAATACTTCGAGCCGAGTGTTGCTGAAATGGTCACCACCACTGCCGGGCTTCCATAGCCGAAGATGTAAAAGTTACGGTGCAGGAAGCCTTTGTTGTAGATGACGCCAACCACTATTAAGTACAGATGGATGCCCTCGATGCACATCCAGGCAAAGGCCGCGAGGAAGAAATAGTGCAGCAGCCCTGCTATAACAGAGCAGAAAAGCTGCCAAAAAGCAGACAAAGGAGGAGAAAAAGGCAGACAGAGATTTAACAATTTTATGATGTGTAAAATTTGACATTTTGCTACTATATGTAAGAACTGTAACTCTATGAAGCTTGCCCAATTTGTGAAGGGATTCACTGCTATTTGTTCAGCATATTCATGTTAAATAAGCATTTATATGGACGGAAATCATAATAACTGCAAATGTTCAACTGATTAAAAAACAAAGGCTTTAAATGGGGAGTGGGGTTACAGTAATAAAATATTCTACATTAACATGCAAACAGTTACATACTAGTAATTGAGATGAGAACACACACACACACAGGAGGTTTCACCACCATTGTTTCACGAGATCTCACCTTATGTGTATTCATGTTGATCCCAACCAGGAAGATGAACTCAGCCATAAACAGACTGCAGCACAGGTTCTTGTGGATTGTGGTTCTGGTGCTCTGGATCTCACTGAAGAACCAGAAGGTGAAGATGCACATGGACAGACAGATGAGGGAGATGATCATTCCCAGCTGGGTGATCCGGGTCAGGATGTTATAGTGGGCCACCAGCTGAGAAGCAAATGAAAAGGGAGTTGTTTCATTCACAGGTTCATGGAAAGCTGATGCTGTGTTTTCTGCTTGGATATCCATTTGATATACTGTAACATGGACACAGGCTGATGTTGGCTGGCAGACATAATTTTAAAATTTATTCTGGGGGCAAAATAATTCTTCATTTATAAGTACACTGCCTCAAATCTCAAAGTCCCCCTCAGCACACTGTTAATGTATTAAATGTGAGGTTGGAGAAGATTGTAGATTTTAAGGAGACTGCTGAGTGCCATAAAACAATGGGGCAGTATTTCTTTAAAAGCTGTGGGTGGATATCTCCGTAGAGTTTCTTTCCAGTTTAATGTGCAGTGAGTCACCTAGTTTTCACAGTATGTGTTGACCTTAACAGTATTTCATAATTTTTGGTTTTAACTTTGGATGCTGCATGAAATGCTGTTTCACAAGTGAAACTTAATAATTCAAATTCTTGGCATTAAATGTGACTAAAGAGGTTCTTATGTTATATTGAAAACTGGTACAATATTGTCAGTCTGCACCTTCAACACAAAAGTCCACACAGGCTTGGTACTGATTCCAAGTAGTGGTTAACCAAACACTGCAGGTAAAGGCATGCATTATTTTGTGTATTTGGTGATTTAGAATTTTTAATTAGGAAAACATTGTAACTCTCCCTTTGTGTTATATTATATGTATAGTTATTTTACCTTATAGCTGACCTACTGTCAACACTAATTAGCTGTGGAGACATTTGTATATTTACTTTTTCCTGATTTAACACTGGATTTATTTATGGGTTATAATTAATCATAGAACTATGGCTCAATTTTTTTACAAATTAATATTTATATAGATAAATCTAGAGGCTTAATAGAGCAAAATGTTATCACCATTTGTTCACATTTTTCCTAAAAAAAACTATTAAACTATTAAAGAAGTTTTAAAAGAAAAACAAAATCCACAACAATGCCTTTGCACTGTTAGTTGTACATTGTGCGTGCACTCACGTTGGCTCGCCCAGACGACATGAGGATAGCAAAGTGTGTGAGGTGATTGCACGAGCAGGTGGTTGCATCGCTGTTGACGTGGATGGTCTTGCAACCGTGAGTGGCCCAGTGGCCCTGCAGGCTGCCCCGTTCATACTCCCAGAAGGCGCACTTTGTCACATCAGCTTTAGTGTCTATGGGCTTTCAGGGATACAGAAACAAAGACGCTGTTAACTGTGGATGGTGCTGTTTTTATTAGTTTTTGTTCTGCGCTGCTTTGTAATAGCACATCACCAGGGGGTTAAAAACAGATTTTGCAGGCCTCATCAAAATAGCATTGAAAATGAATTATAGGCCATCCAAAGTTTGATTGCACAAGGAAAAAAAAATCTTATGACTAAAATGTCCCAATTCATTGCTGTTACTATGTCATTTTCATGTGATATCATATAATTTCTGTGTTTGCATTGGCTTTTCTAATTGTTTCCTTGAAATGGTTTCAATTTATGACTCACTACAAAAAAATAAAATGTCAAATAATTATCATGCATGACTTTGGGTCAAAAATAATGACGCAAAGCACAATGTGCCAGAGGAATGGCAGGTATTTTCTTGGGAGCGGTTGTACAAATATACAGCAGAGGAAATATGCTGCTAATGGCACATTTCTATAATTGAAATTCACTTTACAATATTGAAAGCAGAAGTCAGATTATTTCCCAAAGATGGTCACATTATTCTATATAACATCCATCTGCAGTCATAAATAAATGTAGTAAAAGTGGTCTAATGTTTCTCAGCTTGTCAGACTTTTGTTTCTTCTTCTTTTTTTTTAGTTTACATCCAGTTGGATTAATAAACTATATATCGGAGTTTTTGATTTATGTGATGATATGTGTGTACAAATGAGACATTTTTACACATAAATTACAGGATTTTTCTAAAATAATAATAACATGCACTGAACAGGTGCAGGTACTGTGTGTCACAAGAAAATACGACTTCGGTAGCAGAAAGTGTCTGCTTGAAAATGGGGCCCAAATTATTGACTGGTGCTCTTTAAAGGCAATTTACAGAGAGTTTTCACAGCTCAACATAAATCAACACCTCCTTTGTTAGGTTTAAACCTCAAGGGTCCAACAAAAATAATTATTTCATTTCTCATACATTTTCATTATCTAAAAAGAAAATACCAGTACATTAACTTTTAGGGTTATTTCCCTCATTACCCGTTTTCCTTCATCATCTATTCACCTTTCCTCTGCCATTTCACTTCAACAGAGAGGTCATTGTAGAAATACACGGAAAGAAATTTTAAAATTTCATAAAACTTTACACAAAGCACTAACTATTCCTCCTATATGAGCTAGTTTATATTTGACTTTAATGGAAACTCTGGCAGTTATAAAGTTACGGCCAGAGTTAATCTGGGAATAAGGTATAAGGATACAGTTTTTTCCTTCCGTCACAGGAAAAAGCAACAATGGCTGCAGTAAGACAATGATATATGACTAGGATATAAAAGAATATTGATATTCCAAAGTAAACAAGATCCTATTTGAAGCTACTGTTGATATATGCATCACATACGATAAACAAAGACAACACTGAGTTTAAAGTGGCAAGGAAATTAGGAAATAATCTCTTAGACTGTGGTCAGATCAGTCAAACAACAAGAAAACATTTAATTGGTAATAATTAAATGATATAAATGAGTTGGAATTCTGATCCACATAAATCCACATATAAAATCATCTACGCTTAGCTTCAGCAAATATCTCTACACACGGAATAAGGGAGGATACAGAATTTGTTTTTCAACAAAACCTGCATCAACGCCCTGAGGCAGCAAACATTTTGAAGGTATATGTTAGGAAAGCAGAAGTGAAAAATAATGTAGCCAGTCTCAGCGCTCTGTATAGCCATTTACCTTGTAGTGTTTCATAGTGAAGGTGACATGGTCAAGTTGGTAAACGTCAGCAGGTTTGACGGCCACTGCTATGACTTGGGAGTTGACAGTGATTTCCCCTGTTCCTGCATAGCGTGAGTAGTCGGTGACACCTGGGTCGCTGCTCGGCTTCAGGATGTCGCTGATGCTGTCGTACCGCACAAACACCACTGACACACTTCCTGATGGGCAAAAAAAGTTCAGCAAAGAGAGAGAAGGGAGTCAAAGTTACTGTCACACATGATTTTACATTATTACATTGGTTCAGAGCAGAAAGCATTGACCGGCTGTGCATAGTTACAAATTCACCACACTAATTTAAATGTCTAATAAAATCAATCATTGAAATTTTTTGTAATGGTTTCTGTATCAGCCATGATCTTGTGGCAGAAATGTATTAATAATGATCTAAATTGAATATAAATGAGAATTTAAAGAGGTATTTATTTTAAGCTGACACTCACCTTAGTGAAGCCATTAGAATAAAAGTGGTGATTTCAGGATGTGTCACTTGAATCGGTTACCATATTGTATCTGAAGCATTTTTTATACCCATCAGCAAAATATTTTTATAGCATTAGATTTTGGGGGGAAACGGCATACATGGCATATGGCAACACAAAGGAAAACTCCCTGTACACCCGAGCATGCAGATGGCAACATTTTTCATTTTACCGTTCTCTAAACATTTAAACTAGGTTAACTCACCATTTTTGTCCTCCTCTGGTCTCGGTTTTGCAGTTAGATTAATATGATCTCCTCCTATAGAAGCAGACAGTTTCTCTTTTGTCTGATGAGCATCAAAGGTGAAGAGTTTTAATTCTGTTGTTGAGGAGAGAAAAGTCAGGGATACCAAGAAATTAAAAGCATGAAAATGACAATTATCCAAAACCTCACTTTCTGCAAACAGGTAGGGATAAATGGCAGAACAATTTAATATAATTTGAGTGTCTATAAGAGCTCTCTGTGTTAATAATTATCTCACCCATTTCAGTGGCTTTGATTTCAAGCTCAGTTGGAGTTTTGTAGCTGTTAGCCAATGTCAGAGCACTTTCTTCAACAGTGTGTAACAGCTTGGTGATGGTATGTTCCCGACGCTCTTCTTTCATTCTGCTCCATGCCACCCGTTCATCCTTCTCCACCAAGTTGTTTACTGCTTTTACCAATTTCTGTTGAAAAGAAGTTGGAAAGAAAAACGTTTGTGACTTGTCTTTAATACTATGGCTTGTAACTGCTGCATGTTAATAATTAGGTACTGTCTGGTTAAAACATGATGTCGGTCTTGACCTTTCATTAATTACTGACTATGTCTCTGAGACTCAGATAAAAACATATTTTCTTTGCACAGTTAATAAATTTAAAAGTGCCATAAACATTTTTATTTGTTTTTTTGTACCTAGTAACCTTTTAATGTTGACCTTTTTCTCTTGACTTGCGGGATAGGTCATTTTTCTTTATAAAGCTGTCTACACAATGCATGGTAGAGGTCAGATAAAGACGAGCATTTTGGTAAAAACGACAGACCTTAAATGCCTTTGAAAGGTGAACTAGGTGTTATGCTTTTTTCCTAAACCAGTTCAAAGCATAACTGTAGTTCAGGCAAAACTCCAAATGTTGAACGAGAAACAATAAAGGTAAATAAAAGTTACTGAAAGAGTTGAATTGATGACAGATGGTTTGAAGGCGTAATCCTTTTCTGCTGCAGCCAGTGTGGATGTGGAGCGACACAAGGCCTCAACATATGCGATCACTTCCACTGAGGTGAGGTCGCCGGACGTCTGCTTGGCAATTTCCTTCAATAGACTCTGAGGCTCCGTGAGGTTGCTCATCTGGAAAGTATTCGTATTCAATTACTCATGACATTTTAAAAACATGTTAGTAAACATTTATTTAGTCTGATTACAAAAATGTTACTACTACTACAAACTTTCCACTAATCCTAACATTATCTTTAAGATGGAACTGGAGGTTTTCCAGAATGTCAGTCACAAACTCGCACATGTACATATTCTTATTTAACAAGCTGAAGATTCCCCACCAGGAGGCGTTGTTTGTGTGACACTGTGGACAAGTTCAGTATAAATGTTCCTACAGGAAAGACAAGGTGTGGCAGCTGAACTTGTGCACCACCTGCAGGAAAGGGGTATTACAGTTCTTTTCTCTTTTTTTTCTGCTGTGAATGCATTTTTAGACATCTTAATAAAAATAGAGCATCGTCATCACACACACTATGAAACACCCCTCAATGAATATCTATGTATCAAAGTTGTAAAACTATTATTTTCTTTGCCTATAGATGGTGCAAATCCACACTTGTGTCTTAATTGCCTATAGGTGGCAGAACTGTTCTGTGGGTGCCAGTTGGGTGTACATGGCTGGTGTTGTGTCCTTTATTGCTTTATGACACAGTGTCATGTTTATCTTCTTGATCTCCAACAGAGGGCAGTGTCTTCATATCTGTTTTGGCCTAATTTGTAAGAAGGGTACTTACATATTCAAGTGTTTTGTTGACAGTCTGTATCATGCACCCTGTGTTGTCATGGCAGTATTTTTGGGGATCCTCTGAAAAACAACAATTACCAAAAGTATCACTGATTGCTGAGTTTACTTCTGTGATTTCATCAGGATGCTACAGTAAAGTATGAGTTTCCTAATAGCTGAACAGAAATGACATCAATGCCAGTATTGCTTAAAACATCTGACAATTTAAGATTGCACCATCTACTTGATGTATTGCATAATCAAGTCTCTTGAAAACTGTGTAAAATGACTTCTGTGTTCTGTGAGCAGAAAGATCAATGTACTTGGATTTAAGAATGTGTGTGTGTGTGTGTGTGTGTGTGTGTGTGTGTGTGGTTGTGTGTGTGTGTGTGTATATGGGTCCATCCTCATACCGACCTTTACATCTTACACCTTTCTCTGGATGAAAGTGCTTACTGCCTGAAGTTGGGATGTAATCACGCTGACAGGTGCAAAAGAAAGATCCATTTGTATTATGGCAGTTTGAATTTGGTCCACAGACTGTTCTTGAGCCGCATTCATCAATATCTGAAAGATGCAAATGAAGGATTAGGCTCCAATTAATGATGAAGACATTTTAATTTAAACAACACTCTACATCGCTAGTACCAAAATAACTTATAAATTGTATACTTTACTTACTTATATGGATGTCAACAGATGCATGTTTCACGATAACTTAAATTTTTACTTACAGACATCTGTATTCGTTTAACTCTGCCTCAAAAGAGTGTGTTGTTAATGATTTCTTCATACAAATATAGAATCAGCATTGACGAGATACTGCAATTTCTGCATGCATGTTAGACATCTGAATATTCACCTTCTAAAATCAGCTACATGCTTCTACACGATATGACATAGTATGTGTGAACCTGCTGGATGTGTGCAGAAATACTTTATGCTAGAGCATGTGACAAAGGTGTTGTTCTTCTACTGCAAATGGAGCAAAGGATCTTAGATGGTTTCTCAGAATAGCAAATGGGAAGGAAGTGAAAGGCTGAGGGGAAAATCACCTCCAACATGTTTATCATCCTCAGTACAGTGAAAAAGAAAACAGTTCACACACACACACACACACACACACACACACACACAGACATGACACAGATGTGTGGTTACAACTTTTACACACACACACAATGACATACATGATATCTGTAGCATTTTATGACACTGTATGTTAGTACAGTTTAATGTTACTGATCATTATGCGATCAAATCAAATTTTTCTTCAATACTGGGTGAGTGATTAAAATATTACCGGTGCATCCAGTGCCATCATTGGGCAGGAACTGATCCACTCCTGTTGACCTGTATCCAGGGACACATGTACAGTAGTAGCTGCCATTTGTGTTGTGGCAGATCCCTCTGTCCCCGCAGATGTCAGTAACATTCTGACACTCATTGTCATCTGTGTTTAGACGTAAAGAATACAACAAAGGTGTAATGACTTGTGGGGTGGGAGGCTATAAATGACTGAAGTACTGTATATTGAAGATTGAATAGATACATGAAATGCCTATTTAACATTTTTAACAGTGAATGATGCAAAAATAAAAATATTATATATTATAAGTAACATCACATTTCTGGATAGATAGTTTTTTATAACTTTAATGCTAACAAATCAAAAGTATTTAACAAACAACATGTTGGTTGAGATGATCATTTGATGAATCTATAATGGGATTGATGATTATTTGCATTTTTTGAAGAGGATTTTTTTGAATATATGTTACCTTGGTGGCATATTGAAACCAAAATCAACCTAAAAATGTTGTCCTGGTGAAGAAGGATAGCTGAAGATGTTGAGTGAATAAAGCATGGTGGTTTAGAGAAAAGTAGTACCAGTTGGTCTTCACATCTCTGTGTGTGTTCTCAAATGAAGGAAATTACTGGAAACAACAGGAAACCAATAATTTGACTACTAAGCTATTACTATTGAGAGTTATTCCTCAGTATTAATTGTAATAATTCACTTTTCAATTTTCTTCAGGGTGTGATTGCTACAATTACCAAAATGCCTTTCAACATACTCCAGAAGAATGCCTGAACTTGTGTCTAGCTCATTTTATGCACATTTCTGTGGAGACATAAATTCCTTACTAAGAAAGCTGCAAATCATGTGACAGAATAGTATTTTATTCTGCAGTTCAGACATTTAATTATCCGCTCTGCACCTTCAACAATAAATGCTTTCTTCTTTTACTTTTCATACAAAATGGCTTCAACGAAAAGAAGTCAGCAAAAAGTCAGATGTTAGTCATTTAGGTTTAACTCAAAACGGTGCAATAAGCTGCTTGGGTTTAAGGACAGCGTCACAAAACCATGACACATGTAAGATATAGTGCCTGCATTTTCTGTTGAACAGAAAGGGGAGCTGCTGTATTACTTGTATCACTAGGAGTGATGATTTGGTGGATTTTGTCAGGAGTCATAATGCAGATGAACTTCATTGGTCCACATACTAATGTCTAGTTCAAACTTTATAGTATCACCATATCACCATAGTATCATACTGCATCTTTCCAATGCATTTTCTATCAAACAGGCTTTTTTGAATTTGAGTGCATGTTCACAGATATAGCAATTTGAGCTGTCCTCCACAATTAGATTACCACTGAAGAAATTCTAAATTTGATCTGTATCCCAAGTCCTAGTGTTCAACTTGAAGTTCAGTTATGCTGTGGCCTTGATTAAAGCCTAACTTATACACAATCTTTATTGTTGAAGTGGGTGATTGATTAGCTTTTGTTTGGCTCTGTTTGATTTCAAAGTTTTTTTATTTTGTTTTGTATTTGCAAAGCATTGGGAGTTTGCTGCAGATGCTGCTTTTCATTATAGAAAGTCCTGTTCCAGCTTTGTTTTTCAAACACATCTTCGTCTCTGCTTTCCTATTTTATTGAAAATGACCTCGTAAGACATTCCTCTGTTGTTTTCACTTGCCTAGGTATGATGGACGCTTTGCTCTTCCTTTCCTCTGTACCTTTTACACAACAGCTGTCCGGGAAATCCTCTGCTCTGATGAGGGAAGTGACTTTATTTAAAAGGGAAATTATTTACAGCCCACAAGACCCTTGCTCCATTTTTGTTGCACAAACAATTCACCCACATAATTATATATATTGTCTCAGTGGCAGTATATTCAGGTGTAAACGAAACTTGTATTTTGTATTTTTGGTTTAAAAACAAAAAAGAGAAGAAGATAATGTTATGTTAAATAATCTGTACTATTTTACAATTTTTCACATTTGTTCCTAAGATTTACTTTTATTACTTGAGTTTAACTTTTAATATGATTAAATGAACATAATTATTATAAAACCTGCTACCAGAAGCAGCTCCACTGTCTCTGAACTTCACTGAAGCCCTTTTGTTTTAAAATCAGGCCACAGTATTTGTATTACTCAGATTCCGAATTACATTTGGCTCTTGAGATATGTAAGCTGCACTGTGATTGTGATCAGGTTTGGCCAGGAAACAAAACGGGTTCCAGGAATTCTAAACAGCCCAGACACATAACACAAGTAACAATGCTGACTGAGAAGCAACACTGGCCATTAAATGTTACTAATATAAAAGAATAAATGTTTTTCACATTGCAAGGTTTTCTCTGTAGTTAACTCAAACAACCATAACACATGTCAAGTGTGTCCCAAAAGGGTTATGGAAGAAGTCATGAAGTCGTTCAAACTACATACACAGCTCTTGCTTAAATAGTCACAAACAACAGGGTTCCTAAAATAATCTTCCATGGCAGCTTCACACAGAGCTGGTTATACTCATCTTAAATATGCTGTAATATATGGTTGGATTTGTGCATCTATATTTACCATTGCAAAACGTTGTTCCATCCCCGGTATATCCACTTTCACAGAAGCAGGCAATGTTTGATCCATTCAGGGTCTTGCATGTTGCATGTTCGTGACAAGACTCACAAATGTTAGAAAAGCTGCATGGATCCATCAGACTGGAGAGCCATGCTGCGTAGACACAAGTACAAGACAAAATGGTGTGTAAGTTTAACACAAACAATGACATTGATATTCAAAAGTATTGTGCACTGCCGGCGTTGCTTTTTTAGAATGTGTGGTTCCATAATAAATGATTAGCTGCACCTCCGGTTATGTTGGGAACTGTTTTAATGTCATATGTAATCCTATGAGCTAAACACACACTGAACAAGTACACAATACAGTTTAGATAGCAATTTTATCTATCAAAAATGGTTTTATGTTGAACTAAAGACTGGCCCTGTCACATAGCTCAAACTCACCATAGTTAATACAAAGCCCCCAAAATTTAAAATACATCTATAACCATTAAACCATGTTAGACTCCTGCCATGCTGTAGTACAGATAAGCTCACGTACCTGTCAAAAGTACAAGTTTCATTGGTGACTTGAGTAAAGACTCCATACTTGCGCTAGGTCTGGATTTTACTTTTAGCACATACTGCAGTGGGCTGGCTGGTGACGTAGTCCATTTCCTTGCATCAGTTTTCCTGTTTCCCTAAACCTGGCCCTTCCTGTCCTGATCTTTAATCTGCTTTTAAAAACAAGCCCGGACCCTTCCTTGAACACCTTAATACACAACACCCAACACACTTATTTATTTGGTTTCAATCTACACAACACATAAAAGTCACTCTAGCAGCATTAAGTTTCTTTCCGTCATATGTTGTGTAAGTGATGGTATGACTGCGCCATTTTGAAAGTATCCATTGTTCTCACTTGAACACATCGAGTAGACTATGTAAACACAGGCCAAAACAACCTCAGCTAACTACACTGAAGGACGACCCCCTCCCTTCCGCAAAGGACTGAACACACATTCACACACACATTCCAGTGCTTTGTGTCTTCAAGTGACGATTTCATTGTTCTTCAGGCGAACGTCTAAATATCTGTCATTTTCCAGGCTTCTGTTGCTAGAGAAAACTGGGAACATGATTTCAAATTTCTGCTTATGTAATGAAAAATGCTATCCAAATTCTTCAGTTTAAGTAATTAAGTATTCGATGTATAGGGTTACTCCATCTGTGAGGGTTCAGCCCTGATTGATCAGTTTCTGTTTTCTCAAAAAAGAAGTATATTTAAGTATACCATTAGTATACTTTTAAACAAAAAAAGTATACCTTCAGTTTACTTTGTTTGTACTTATCAGAGATATATAAAATTTAAGTGTAGTTGGAGTATATGGACAGGTATATAGAAAAAATTATATAAAAATTATATTTGGCCTATACTTGTACTTACGTACACTTCACGTATACTAACAGGTACCAGCATGCCTTTGAGCGGTTTAACTTGGTAAACAATGAAACAAACAAGTGATGTTGTGTGCCATGGTGGCCTTTTGAAGAGAGTAAGTATGATAGGTAATTAATTTTTGTTTTATAAACTTTTAACTGCTAGTAAGAAGGGTGAGCAGTTAATGGGAGTACTAAGTAATACGTCTTGTTATGTCATAGTTCTTTGCAGTTGTCACATTCATGCAACATCCCGGTGACATAAGAAGTGTTCATGTTGTATATAAAAATTAAATGCACATTTAAATACCTATTTTAAATACATTTTGATCAACTCAAAAGTAAGGTGAAAGTGTACTAATTGCATACCAGTAAGTTCAGTATTTGTAATTAGAAGTATACTTTTCTAAAGATAGATTAGATAAGAATACCAATAGTATATCCCTAGTAAACTAAGAGCAAAAAAATATATTTTTAGTATACTTAAAGTGTACTTTCATAAACTAAGAACTGGGCCAATTTAGCCCCAAGAAGTATTGAAAAAGTATATTTATAGTATAAGTATTCTATGAGTGCATTAGTATACTGTTTACTAATATATACTATTATACTATGAAGTATACTTAGGAAGTATACTTGAAGCAACAAACTTTTAGTATCCATTTTTTACTTTTAGAATACTTTTTTATTAAAGGTTATTATTTTATTTTGACATCTTCCCATGCAGCTTGTTCTGCTTCCTGTCTGTTTCACTACTTGTAAATAATTGGGTAAGTGATAACACCAGTTGACCTGCCTGCCCTGTTACCCTGCATGTTGTGGTGGTAGTCTTCCTGTCAATCTCTGCCAATGTTTTGTTTGTTTGTTTTGCCTGATCTCTGCTGATAACCTGCTAAAGAGTTGCTTGTCTATTTGGATCTGACCTCGTCTGGCACCTGTTCTTGCTCTTGATACATGGAATCCTCTTTTCTGGATAAAAAAAATTCTTTATGAATATTGAAACCTTAAGTTTATTTCATGGAGTTGTTTAATGGACTTATTTCATTTAGAAGGGGATTTGTTGAAATTAATCTTTATTTCTGTGGAACTTTGTTTGGAATGAAAGGAATCAAGTGGAGGAATTAAGAGATCTATGTTTCCCGAGAAGCTCTATTTGGGAGGCAGGAGGTTTCTTTCCTTTAGTTCAAAAGGAAAGAAATGTGCCACAAGCAGGAAAGATCCACACAAACACATACATAAAATAACACTTCAAATCTAAGGATGTATGAAATATGTCAATAATAGTCCAATAATAATGATAGAATGTAGTGCAAAGGAGAGTGATAACTAATAAATAATGATTTTGATCATTGTCAGTCCCCCTCATCCTTACAGAGGGGGAAGGAGTTGTACAGTTTCATGGCCCCGGGCAGAAAGGATCTCCTGTGGCGCTCTGTGGCGCACTTGATGTTGATCAGTCTTTGGCTGATTGTGCCCCTCTGTCACCAGTCACTACAGACTCACAGAACATCCGCAGCATGGTGCTGCAGACACTGCAGGATCCGAGCCTCCTTCGAAAATATAGCTGGCTGTGCTGATATTGAGCTGGAGATGGTACACGCTGATTGATCCACCGCCCTGCAGGGGGCGCTCCGGTTCTTTAATCTGTGTCCGTTAACATGTCACTTCCTGATCTTCGAACCAACCACTGCCTTTCTTTAAACCTTTCAAAGTCAGTACTGAATGTCTGTCCCCTTTTTGCGTCCAGAAGTTCTGAACAAAAACTGACACACCCATTTTGTAAATATTATAAACAACTAAGTTCTTGCTTTATTGGATCATTTACAATATCAACAGATTACATTTTATAAATACAAAGTCAAATCAACATAAAAGAAAAATATTTAACATGAATAAGTGTAGTCTTATCAATGACCATATGTTTTTGTTTAATAAAGAATGCTCTGCCTTTTTCCTGATTTTCTTGGAATTCCTTGGTCTTGCACACATTTCCTCTAAAACAGTGATGTATCAAAGTGCCGTTTATAAAGTTGTTGAAATATTGTGAAATATGCTATTGTTCACATTTCTATACTTATGGCCTTCAAAAGACTGAGTGTATTTCTATCTCTGTGACTAATGTAATAACTGTATAGTAGAAGAATAAAAGCAGCAGTATTGGTTGTTCTGTTGTTGGGCTACTGACCCACAAAAGACAAAGTTGTGAGAAGTAACTTACCCAATGCCACACTGCCAGTTTGCCATCTTTACTAAGCCACTGCCACTCATTTCAGGTGTATAGATATTTACAGTTTTGCTTTTCCACAGCTCCCATGAATATCAATCGGCAGAATTGTTCTTTTGAGGTGGAATTTATGTGGCGGCAGCAGTTAGGAAACAAGTAAATTCAAATGTGAAACTGTGGCAATAGTCAAAAAAGAGAAGTAGCCATTCAGGTGTAACTGAGGTCTTTTCATACTGCCTCCTACTTTTTTGGCACACAACCACATTCATTGATGAATGGTTTTACTTGGAAGATAAGTTCTTTGTTGACTGTATTGCAATCTGTGGAGGTGGTTTGAATTGCTTAGGCAAGGCGTTCAGTTTATTGCTGAGAAAGGCAGCTGCTTTGAATGACACCATTAGAATTTCTCTGCATTACTGTCCTGGGAAAGTGCCTGGTGAAAACCACATCTGAATATCTCGCTCTGACACTCTCCTAACTGTAAGGAAGGAAGTGATGTTCTCTAGAACAAACCTGGACTGATTGCACCCTTCCTCCTCCGCTTTTTTGTCTCAGGAAATCTCTCATTTAGGGAGAAATTTGTAAAGCTCTCCCAGGAGCTTGCTTGCTCCACAATGACATTGTAAAAAAAAGATACCTAAGAGAAAAGATCTCTTTAACTGTCTGGAGGCAGTCTTGTGTAAATGTTTCCTCTTTTCCTCTCCTCTCTCATGGATATGGAAATTCTGACTCTGCACTAGCAGAATTTTGCGTGGGGTTGTGGTTCTGGTTTTTGTGTGTGTGAGCAAACGAAGAGTGCTGTTTATGCTATTCAGGCAATATTGAGATATGCAGTACAGAGTACAGTGGATAATCTATTTTGACACTTCTCACACATATCACTTCTGATGTTGGCCTTATGTTCAGCCACGATGGGAGGACTGAATGCTGGGGCACAGATGGCAGCAACTGTCTCATAAACTTGGAACTGCTGAATATTTCAGTGCACAAGGTTGAAAAGACAAAATTTCTGCTTGGCTTCAGAGATGCCAATTGTGTGTGTGTGTGTAAAACCCTGCAGCTTGCATTATACTTAAGTATTGTTGGTTTTATTTTAACAAAACAATCTGCACTTCTTTAAGAGGGGGATGCCTATCCTTAAACTGAAATAATGCCTGTTGGGCTACAAGAATAAGAGGCAGTAAGAGGCATTTTTGGTTCAAAATGAGATTTTGCCATTTTTATTTCTCAGCATTTGGACAGGAGTAAATAACAGGATCAAGAATATCCTCTTATAAAGTTGACAAATCACAACAAATTCTGAAGTATTTAAAAAAAATAACAACTAAGAACAGCTGAACAACATGTGTGATTAAGTGTTTAGCAAAGCTGTGCATCCAGCTCTATCTTGTGACGTAAAAAAAACATATTCATTAGAAACTACAAAGTAAATAAATAAGAATCTACATTAACCACTTATTTTGTTTCATTTTAGTGAACTAGTTCTATAAGATGTCTGATTGGGGTGAAGAAGACATCATTTATTTTGTTAGTGAAAACATTATGATATCTTAAACGTGGCTTGATAAGCAAAATCAATAAGAGTTCAATAACAAACTCTCAACTTATTTGTAAGATTTAATTGAAAATATTTCTCATCATTCTCTAAATAATTAACATACAGATGTCCTGAACAGATGGAGTATGTGTTTTAACTGACCGGAAAATTGCTTAATTTACTCTTCACACGTACTGGGAAAAATAATAATTTCTGTCTGCAAACGCTTTTAAGAAGACAAGAGGCTTCTTTGGCCTCACTATTTAAAGTGGCAACTATGTATATTTGCTGTACAACTGTACTTAAGCAAAATTTAATGTAGTGTTTTTATTGATTCTTTTTATTTTTACTCCACTACAGTTCAGTGGGAAATTTTGTACCACAATTATTTGGCAGCCTTAGTTATTATGCAGATGCAGGTTTTTATTACAAAATATATTCAACTAATATATTATTACATACTATTGTGGACCAAGTCCAGAAAATTATAAAATTGTCTCTGCCTTTACAAGACTTGGTTGCTGTTTTATTTCTACACTTGGGCAATTATTAGTAATTATTGTCTTTACCATACTTTTTACCATTGACACTTTGTAGTTTGCAACACAAATGTGAAATGAGTTCAGAGTAAATATTTTCTCTTTTTGGTGTACCCTATAAGACCCAACACTATTTTTTTATGATACCTAAAATGAAGGAAATAAATGTAGGATCATTTTTCAAATGAAATTTTCTATAATATTGTTGTTGAATTTTCTTTTTCAAACCTGTACATGAAAGAATCTTAAGGCCTGAACATTTTATATTTCTGCATAAACCTGATGAGGCAGATGTGGACTTGAATCAGTGAGTGGTTAGTGGATTGATTTACCGGGGCAGGACATTATTTTGTATAGACTTATAAACCTTATACTGTACGTTCAAGTGACTTGAAATGACGTGTGATATGATTTGGCGCTATATAAATCAAGTTGAATTGAGTTGGCGACTTCAGATTTTTAAACTTGCGCCATTAACCATCAGCAAACCATCTTTCTGAGAGTGATGGTGACTTCGAAGATAACGGAGAGTCCACAAAGGGAAGGAACTCAGCTTGTACCTATATTTTCTGTCATCGTTGAAGTAGAAACTGCTCCACCATGAGCAGTAGTGGAAGGTAACATTTGAGGACACTGAAAACAAAGTGTCAAGTAAAGAGCAGAGGAAGTAAACAGTACGAAGAAATGTTTGAGGTTAACTTTACTACAGTGTTTTGCTAGCATGTTGCCAGTTAGGTAGCCTTTAGCACGGCAGTTAATGTTAGCTACACTAGCTTGTCAACGGCTGTTTAGCTTGTTATTTTGCCGAGTGGCTAACTGCCTGTTTCACAAACACTAGGTTCAATTTTGCTCTGCCACTTTTTTTGTGTGGCTTTACACAACTCGTTCTTATACTCTTTATTTAAGAGTGGGATATGCGGTTGTTTGTAGCCTGAATGTGTCTAAGCAAAGTTTTGACTTACGACTACTAGCTTAAGTTGGTTTGACCTCTTCAGTGTCCAGTAACGTTAATATCTATTTAATTTACCAGACGTTTCTGCTGTCTGGGGAGTTTGCTGCCACAGAAGACATAACAAGTGGAAACGAGCGGACGTTCTTATAGCTGAAATGGACAAGCCGAGGACCTGCTAGAAGATGGTAAGTCTGAAACACTCAACTTAAAAAACAGATTTGATCAGTTAATTTATTTTCTGTAGGGTGTGTGAGTACCTAAAGTGACTAAATACAGAAGGAAGGAAAGATTACTTTTTGCCAGTTCTCTTTGTGATGGCACAGTAAAGTATAGCAAATGGAAAACTATAGTAAGTTGTTTTTATTTGATCACAGTTTAAATATGTAACTACTTAAAACTCAATTATTTTTGTTGATGACTGAAACAGCTGTAAACACAAATTTCATATGGAAAATATATCAAACTGTTGACTACTAATCCAGTGGTTAGGGAGCAAAATGATAATTTTGAAGTTTTTATTCAGTTCTTAAATATAAGCCTAATATTTATCAACTTTTAGTTCTGTAATGTGGTCTCTACTAACTATTGGCTCTTTAGCTATTGCTCCACAATGTACAGCTCGCCTAATGATAATATTCTTTAGTCGATTAAGGTGTCGATTAATCTGACAATTAATTTTTTGTATGAATCTAATGACTATCCTGTGGTTAACTTACCAGTGAATAATAATCACTTCTGTCTGGAAAAACTCATTACATTACATTCGTATCAGGTATCTTATTGAGTTGCGCTCGTTTTGCATCAGATATAGTTCTCGTTCTTCTTTATCAGAGTAGTAGAGTCTGTTTTAAAGTGATCTGATTTCATAGTACAGGATGTGTTGATCAAAATAATACGAACAGCAGTATATAGATGCTTTTATTCTTACTAATTGCCATCTTGGTGTCTTTATTTGTTTTACTAATTGAAATGCTTTATCAAGTATTTGATCATCAGATGGTGTCATGTTTGACTGTATCAAATGCTTTGAAACTGAGCCATTTTGCGAAAGATTTGGTTTCTTCACCACTACTATTTAGGAAACATGTTTTTAATTATGACAGGTGTAGTCTGCCACTTGAGATGTGGGGGAGGGGGTAATAAATACTGACACATTTGTTTCATCATTTTGAAGTCCGAGGGCCCCGGGATGTTTTGTTTTGAGATGTATGTCAGTTGTGCTGCTGTGGTAATGTTTAAATTTTACAAAGTAGGCCTCTGTTTAAACACATTCCATGCAAGTCAACAGATTTAGACAGTTGACATTAACTATATTTGCGTGTTGTCCCAGCACTACCACTAGCTATTTGGTGCTAGTAAGAGAATATTAGAGCACTTTCAATAGTAACAGGGTGGCTTAACTAATGAGTGTCGAGCTTAATCAGTAAACAAGTACTTAACTGCTTGATCAATAAAAACATAGAAATAGAACCGACAGTGGACGAGAAAAACTCCCTTTAATGGGATAAACCTCAAGCAGATCCAGGTATAGGGTATGCGTCCATCTGTCTTGACCAGTTGGGTTGAATGGATAGTGGAGAGAGAAAAGGAGAGCAGACTATAACAATTAGTTTAGATGTTCATCTGATGTCACTATGTTTGCACTACGGCTAACACATTGGAATAATATATGGACTGCCTTAGGTTATGGTTTTCTTGCTCTTTCCATTCCAAATCACTCCATATGTGTTACATAGTACACTGCAGTGTATTTACTTTATGCCATTAACTGAGTGTTGAGTGTCCAAATCCAAGTGTGAAATTTTATGCTATATATAATGTCTGCATAATCCCCTTGAAATTCCAACAGTTGCTTATTTTCACAGACAACATTTTGGCATGTCATGGAAGACCACAGGTGTAAATACAACAGTAATAAATTATACAAATTATTAATGACTGAATTCAATTTAACACTTTCAAGGTTCAAAATTTGGATGCTAGCTCGCTGTCACACTTGGTTTCACTTGAACATTTTTACAGAACGACACCATTCTTTATGTGATCATTACACCTGTTGTCTTCTTACTGTGACGGTGTAAAAATGTCTGCCTTGCCTAGCAATGGTATGGATTTTCCGCTTACAGTTCCACAGTGCAGTGTTTCTGAAATTGCAATTTGCTGCTTACTCAAACTATTGAATGTCTGTTATACAGTAGGGTAGTGAATGGGTGAACAAGCACGTTTGACATAAATATTGTATTTATTAGCTGACAATGTGATAAGCAAGATTGATATGATGTTTTTGACTGTTGTCTATTTTACAGTAAATTGATTTCCATTGTTTTCAAAAACGTAATATAAAAGTACTGCCAATATACTTGAACGTGAATTATTTTAGATATCTCAGATATCATTTGGGTAAAGCTACAGTAATGCTACTTTGACACTATTGTATGCATGCCTGCAGACGGGAAGTTGTGGTGTTGAGGTGACCCATCAGTGTGTCTTTAATAGGAGTTTTAACTAGCCTTCACTTCACTAGTAATGGTTAAGGGCATATATGTATTGTTCTATTATTCTGAAATAGGTTAAGGTGTGGTTGAAAGTTATTGGGGTGAAAAGGCCTTGCACTAATAACCCAGTGAAACTTAGTTGGTACAAAATAAATGTTGAGTGCTTGAGGTCAAGTGCTGCTGTCAGTCAGTCTGGAAAATGGCAAGTGGATAAGACAAAGAACAGAGGATCTGCCAGCATCATTTTGGTCTGCTATATGGAAGCATTAGAGACTTAGTGTTATCATTGACAATGATGGAAACACATGGTGGATAAAACAGAGACTATTAGCAAATACCGAGCAAAGTGTAGCCTATACCAGCAGCAACTTTTAGTTTAATGATCCAAGACTGTAGATATACTTGCTGTTAACTATGCAGTTAGATCCGTAACATGGTGCCGATATGTAGCCAGCGCTGATATGGCTTGTTGTTTTTGCACTTTGTCTTTAGCATTAATTAATGCTACAGATATGCAAAATGCAGTCCCAATTTTCTGTCACCCTGACTTATGTTTACATTCTGCGAAGACAGAAGTTCATGAGAAAAAAATCAGGTTATTATCAGACTCTGGTTTGCCCCCTCATGGCTAAAATTGTAAAACCTCAAGACACACACAAAGTACACAAGGAAGTATGTGAACAGTGGCACTGCCATTACTTAAGATTATGTGTTGGCAAACACCAAGTATATCCCTTTGCCTAAGAAGACATCAGCCTATTGTGTCTGTTGACACCAGTAGGATGTAGCAACTTCCTTTCCCCACAATAATTAACTAAAGCATTGGGAGTGTTTATAATGAAAGATAGCAGAATGATGAAGATGCAGGATTTCAGCATGTGAATTAAATTATAAGCAACACATAATTTAAAGGCAAATAGTTGTTAACTTGTGTTGACAAATAAATTAAACTAATGGCATCTGCTATATCATAAATGTACCAAACCGAGCCCAAAACCATAATATTAACCAAATTTTGACATTTCTAAACCAATCCACCACTGTATTGTTCCCATACATTTAGAGATGTAGTAAAAAAAACAGGACTTCAGGAGTTAGGTTGGAGTCTGCTTCCACTTACATCCACACAGTAGATGCACAGCAGCAGACAGCATCCTCCTCAGCTAGGGACTGTGCCCATATTTATTTATTTTCTTGCTGCTTAACTTTTGGTCTAGGTTTCACTTAGGACAGTGTTAAACTCTTGTTTTGTTTAGCTTTTAGATTTAAAATGGGGGAAATTGCCACCAAGGACATAGTTGGTCAATACGATGCAGCACTTACAGGATAACATAATAGATATTCAATGGTTCTGATTTCTACTGAAGTACTTTATTGGTTATTTTGAAGAAGTAATTGCTTAAAACTTTTGCAAAGTTTTTTTTCTAAGATTTTTATGCATGCTACCCTGCATGCTATTTACAGACTAACATCACAGAGTCAAACATTCAGCATACGAGTGATGATTCTTCAACAAATTTAAGCTTAAGAGATGCAGGGTTTTCAAGGACATGCTTTTCTGTTTGTTACACAGAAATGCTCAAGGCCACTGAATCTAGTACTTGCTAAATCGTTTCTAGAGTCAAAGTGGACGTCCCTGGAAATATCTGATAGATTTTAAAAATACACTTGAAACCACTTGGCGAGATTAAAGTTCCTGCGATTGAGGGAGTAAAATGGGGTCGGCTGTCTTGGTCTACAGTTTGGACATGCAATGTTCTGTTACACTGAGCAATACAAAGACCATAATAAAAAGGTGCTTAGTTTCATTTAGGGGGTTCAGTACAGTTTTGCTGCTTGATGCATCCTAACTTTAGTTTGACAAGGTCAGATTCAAGTCAGTATAAAGTAAATTACATTGGTTGCGTTTGCAAGTAGAAAGTCATGCAGGGAGCATTTCTCCAGGTTCTGAATGCTTTTTTAGTTTTAGCAATCTGTTTCACTTTTGTGTTAACCCTTTCCACACACAATCTTAAAGTCCTTTTCATCTAAGTCAAATAATCTACTGCAATTATATGTACTTGAAGGAAAGGTCATAATTACGAGGGGAACATGTAACACTTTTCTCTTCAACATTGAATATGGAAAATTATATCAGGAACATTGTTATTTTAGAGGAAGACAGAATTTTTTGTGTTTACATCACATGTTCTTTGTGTGAGTCAGTGGACTCTGTTTAGTAAATAGGGGATAGCCATTTCTCCTATTACTTTACTTTACTTGGCAGACGCTTTTATCCAAAGCGACTTAGAAAGGAGAAGACACCAGCAATTACCATTTCGGTTTCCGTAAATTCTGAGTTTCTACAACAAAGAGCCCTGATAAGACCCAACTCATCAAGACAAAAAACATGCTTAGGAATTGTTTAGTGCTAGATAGTTATGTGAATATGTGTGTGTGTGTGTGTGCATTATACTCACTCGAGGTACTTTTTAAACAGGTGAGTTTTTAAATGTTTTTTAAAGGTAGTGATAGTCAGCCAGTCAAATGGGGCAGGCAAGTTGTTCCACCAGCCTATTAGGGGGCCCTACTACTTTTTTTAGACTCTCTGCATTAGATAATTTAGAGTAAATTTAGTGTTTTCTGTCTGCGCTGCAAATTCATATTCAATGTAATTATTATTATTTTTTTTTAGATTTTGGAACTTTGACCAAAATTAAATTGTTAAGATAAGATAAGACTTTATTGATCCCACAGCGGGGAAATTAGTGTGTTACCACAGCTCAGTACAGATAGCAAAGAGTAGAAACAAGCATACAAAAAAATAAAATAAGTCCTATTTTACATCAGTGATGGCCTTTGCTGTGCCAGTGGGAGGCGAAATGTCTTCAAGAACTTAATAAAGTCCAGTTGCCACTGAACTTTTTTGTGGGGCATAACCATGACCTGGACGACTGAGAATGTTCACAAGCATAAAGCTGAGAATATTAAATTATACAGTGTCACACAGTATAATACACCTAAAGTGTAAAGTTATTATGAAAACAGTGGAGTTTGTGTTCATTGCACAATGGACAAAAATGACTTTACTCTGATCAAATCCTTGTTGTACAGTGAATAGTACAGTATGGATAAAACAAGCTTTGTTCTGTCAATTCTGTGCCTGGACTTGAATTTGAAAAAGAGGCAATTTCTCCAAATATTGGGTGCAATTTACAAATGAATTTCCTTCATGCTTGACTGCTTCATAAAAGCATTTGTCCTGACTCAGATTGAACACAGTTGAACGATCCTATCCATATTCTCGACTTCTTTACAAGACATTGTTTTCCATTGTCTCAGAAACAGAAGTCTAAAATTTTCATGTTCTCAGGTGCAACAAGTGTTACTGATTGGTCCCTTTTTTTCTGCCACCAACCTCTTGTTAGGTCACTGACTGGAACAGAATGACACTGGAAAGAGCTCAGGCTCTTTCAAGGATAAAGGGGATCCTGTTGAGGTGACAAAGCTTTATACTGCTGCTTTTACAACTGCACAAAATAAAATGATCAGTATTGCTTTTATTTTAAATTTTTCAAACTGTATTTAAACAGAAATAATTAACTGTGGAAAGAAATTATATATTGTTTTTTTATTATCAAAATCATGTAAGGTTTACAGCATTCACTTTTAATATAATATAAAGATGTCTTCCAGTAGATGTATATAATCTCAGAAATATTTCACGTGAACACTAAATTCTAATATTAAACTAAAAATAATAAATTAAAATAAAATTAAATTAAAATATTAATTGAGCCTCATTCATCTTTCAGCTGTTAAGAGGAAATTTCTTTTTAAAACTCACTTATGCAGTTTACACAAAGATTATGATATCCATCAATGTTTTATTTGGGATTAGAATCTTTGCATGCTCCAGAGCACACTTATGCACATACCAGAATAACTTATTACATTTTGTTGATTCTGCAGTTATTAGTGTACTATTATAGGGTTTCAGTGACAACCATATTTTAGTCATAATATATTTTAATAATTATTTATTTTCTAATTAATTAACACTACACTAGCAGTTTACTTAGCAGAACATCTCCGTGTACCACCTCCACCTCAGACACAAAATCTGTCTGAGTCTGGCTGGCTTTACAATTCTATGTTTCAATACATCCGTGGTGAAGTTGACCTGTCTTATCCTTTCATTAAGCAGCTGTTCGTAATATACCTGGGCACAATTCTGGCACCTTTAGTGGGACACACGGACCACCACATCCACAATTCAAAAGAGTTTGCCTCCAAGGTCAGGGAGCTGAAACTGTATACAGATGAAACCATGGTATCTTTTGATGTCACATCATTCTTCATCAGCATCCCAATTACTGCTGCCTTAACAGCTGTATGGAGGAGACTGGAAGAAGACCGCACCCTCACCACCAGAAGTAACCTTTACCCAGACCAGATCTCAAGGAGAGTAGGAGGAGTTGCCAGGGGTGTGACTGTTACATCTACCCACACCCCCTCCCCTACCTTTATTTCACTTAATGAGAAGTGTAAATGTGAAGTGAAACCATTCGGGAGGATAAATTTGTGACTAGCCAACTTCCCTTAGACAGATGAAGTGATTAGGATGAATTGTGAAACTTTTCAACCTTTGCCAGTTGCCATGACTCAACTTTTAGACATGCATCTTTGTGTGTGTGTTACATTATATTAACTACTGGCACTACTAAATGTGACAGCTTGTTTGCTGTTCACTTTTTGGAGCAGTGCCTCTGCCTCAGAACTACTCAAGTCCTCCTTGCACTTGGAGTTTGGTGCTTCACCGACTTCAATTTCTGTGTGCACACAGCCCTGCAGACTCAGGCTCTTTTATTGGCATTGGTGGGGGATATACCTTTGCTAAACAGGAACGTGCACTTTCAACTTGAAAGAGCAATGGGATTCATCATTATAAGAATGACAAGCAAACCTGCAGTTTAAGAACATGTAGATTTTTCTTAGGATTTAAAAACAAATTTAAGATAAAAACGTAAGAATAGAATGATGTATGAGCCCCATTGTTCATGATTATTATACCATTATTATGTTATCAATTATTTGTTTAATCAATCATAATGACTTTTGTTCATGCAACAGAAGACCAAAAGGTGTTTGGTTTATGGTTATATGAAGCAGACAATGGTTGCAGACTACAGAGTGTGTAGGATTTATTAAATGAATTACCAGCACTCTTGCCCACTATTTTTTTAATGACTGATTATATGTACATGTACAGAATCTATAAGTTTACATCAGTCATAAAATTGTAAATGAAATCACTATACACTATACTTACTGTGTATACTGTATATTTGGTTTTAATTCTTTTATGTTTTAAGGCAGATGCTGTTTAATTCTACAACCACACACAAAATAGAAACATTCTAACATGTGACCTCATACATCTGCCATTCACACTCCTAAAATTACTACATGTTACGATGCTAAAAACTGCATTGATATGTCCTGGCATGATGTGTTCTAACCTTTTGTGGGATTGATTTATCCAAAGCTAAAGGTGAAGCCATTAGTTTTTGGTATGGGATCCCTCTGTGAGGCCGATTCTGAATTTATAAAATTTCAAGGAGCTCTGATAATTTAATTTGGACTGCCCTTTTATAGGTTAGGTCACCTGCAGCGCGCCTGCAAATTGAATAAAGAACAGTAATAGAAAACAGGATGTCAGGTGGGCTGCCTGCTTATAAAATCATTAACAACAGTGTGTCTTTTCTCATAAAGGAGCCCATTTATTCTGAGGGGGAAATGTTATGAAAATGTAGGGAGCAACTCAATTTATTTTTCATTAGGAATTAACTCAGGAGAATCAGTGAGAGGGTTAATAGCTGTATGTGTACATCAGCAGTGTGAACTAATGGGCATGGCAAAAACCTGTTCAAGAAGGATGCACATTTTGTTTAAATACAGTAATGCTTTCAATTTGTGTATCTTTTTTGTAAGTTGGCATTAACATATGTAGTGATACTCTTTTTTTAAAAAATGTATAAAATACTTTGACTAATGAATTAATTGCTCACACAGCATAATTTGATGCTAATTCTGAAACTGTTTTGTAACATAACTGAGATTATTTTAAAAAGGCGTATATATGAATATTAATTGTAAAAGTGGGGATAAGAGACCACACCAATCACACTTCTCTCATGCTGATGGCATTGTTTGGGTCATATCTGAATAATACAACAGCTAGGTCAAATCCTCTCCGCCCTTAACAGACTTTTACAGATCTCCTGGTGTTCCCAGCATGACTCAGGCCATATGCCGCAGGAGGTAGAAAACCCTGTCTAATCCCTTCAGTGCTTTTACAAATATCTATATTTCCTCACCAAGAAGATCTTAATATTACTGCTACAGCCCGTGTATCTGTGGACATTTAGTTATTATTGTACCCACATGGTGGTGTTTCATAGGCCCACCAATCTGTTTTATGGCTCAAGCAGCTTTTCTGCCAGGGATCTTAGCAATACAGTGTACTATGTGTTACTGCAGCTGCAAGCTGGTTTATGGATAAAATTACATAGTATTTGCTAAAACTCCATCAACATAGTTATTTTTGTTTATTTAGGTTTCAAATACTTTTTAAATTAAATATTAAAACGTTTTTGAATTGTTTTGTATCAATAGAGGTGGTTTGTTTTTGACTACATATTTTTGCTAAGTAATGACATTTTATAAAGCTTTTATGAGCTGGAAGTTGACATTTAGTAAGAGCAACGCTCTGTTCCTACTTTTAACGTTTTAGAAAATTGGGCAACACTAAACACTTTTTGACAGCATTGCTGAGTTATTCTGCCATATAGATAAAATCTTGACAAATACTTGAATTTTCTGATAATGACATCAGCAGTTGTAACAGTATGTCAGCGCTCTCTGGTGGACAAAACTATAATGGTGATGCTATTTTTAAATTATCCCAAACATAATTTCACTGTTTATTTCTGTAATTTCTTGATACATATTGGCCAACATACTGTAAATGTGGACATATCTGCAATAAGCAAACATCAGATTGGCCAAATAACTGATTGACTATACTATACAAATGACAATTGGAATAAAATACCCCACAGAAATGTTTAGATTACACTATGGGCAGATCCAAACCTAACATAATATTGCTCATAAGATGTGGCTTTATTTCCTGTTTGCCAATGTACTCTTTGTTTGGAAAGATAAGCATGCATAGAAATAGATGTTTTGCAGACTGTCATCTGCATATATCGTGACAGTACAACAGAATACAGTAGGGCCCACTAATTCTCAAGTTTATGCATCTGTTCATTAATTCTGCAATGTAAGATATGATTATAATGTAAGATTGAACACTGAGTAAACATATATAAGTTATTCATGCAGGTTATGTATTAATTAGCCTGGCGCCTCTCTGTTGTTTTTGAAGTGTTTTTTCACCAACAGAGGATGCTCTTGGCATTACAGCCAACTATAAATGAAGTCTCTCTTCCTTTTTCCCTGGAAGTTCACCCATCAGGGAGGCTCTGCTAATAAGTTCCCTGGGCTAAACTCAACCTGTTTTCAGCCTCTTTCGCTAACTAAAGAACTAAAGATGCATTTTCTCTTGTAGCCATTTTCAGTTCCTAACGGTCCTAATATTCTGCATAATAGTTTTGGACTTTAAAAACTGAGTATTTATATCAGGAAATGAAATTATATATGAAAGAAAATTTTCATATTGGCTCTTGCAGTCTATGTTCGCTTTCCTCACCACTTCACAGCAATGAATAAGGATTAAATAAATTGCCTCAGTGAGGGCTAGACCATTACTGGTCATATTTTTACAGCATAAATCTGAAATGGAAATGAGAGGCAATTATAACAGTTTTTAATATCACCATTATTACATGGTGACCCTTCATTTCACACGGTTTGGGCACTTTAGTTAAAGCAGGCTTGTTGAAAGTCTCAGAGGCTTCTATTTTTTATTCTGTCTGAAAGGGGGACTTGTCTTAGCTTTGACCTCTCAGATGAGTGCTTTGTGTGCTCACTTTACTATGTTATTTTTTTGTTCCTCTTTCAGCTGTGTCAGGGTGTCTGACTATCCAGGAACAGTCACCCAATCTGCCCTGCTGACAGAGAAGAGGGTTTTGGGGATTTCTTGGGAGGAATCACAATTTGTGAAGTGTCCACTACAGCCACTTAAAAGCTGCTGACATCTGTCATTAATGCCATTTTCTTTCTGCTGAAAAAAAAACTTGACACTTAACTATGGATTTCATTTGAATAGTGCTTTACAAAGATTAGACACTTCCAAAAAAATAAAAATCACAAATGCATAACACAATGCTTTTAGTAAACCTTTTTTGCAGTTATGCTGGTTTTCTTTATGTAATATGATTCTAAACACAGTAACTCTGAAACTAAGTAATAATTGCAGTTCTAGTTGAACTTGAAATACGTACAAGTGCACAAGTCTCATCTTAATGAATCCTTCTGAAACCACAGTGACTTTCAAATGGCACTGGAAAAACATGTTTCCACCTCCGACTTGTTACAAATTTTGAGCTCCCCCTTTGTTTACCGTTTCCTCATCGGTACATTTCTCTGAGATTGATGCTTGTTGACACATATTTGGACTGGGCAGAGCCTCTTCTGTCAATGGAAGATGTCCACGTGCTTGTGAAGAGATCACCCTCAACAGATCAAAGGCCTTTGGCACATTATTTATGCATTACTGAATGGTGAGGTATTCTCTTTAAGTTGGGCAGCAAGCATAACTGCCCCTTATTCTGAACTAACAACCTCATCCAGTCAAATGCAGAGTCTCTTTGTGTTCCTTTGCTTCGTTCTATGTGAAAGGCCAGAATATTAGTCAAAGGATCCTGAGGAAAAAAATATCCATAAACAGTATCTCAAAAATTATTTTGTTATTTTATTTTATCTGTTCTTACAGAAAATATTCAAAATGCTTACCATTTTACACCTACTAAATTGTCTGGGAAGAGTGCATGTTTGTAGAATACAAACATGCGGAGTAATTTTTATTGTATTGAAATATTTGGCTACCCAAATATTTTAATATGATAAAATTACTCAGATATCATATCGTGTTCAGTTTCCAGGACTTGAATGGTGACACAAATACACTAGCAGCAGCAACACAGTGTTGAGTCTGTGGTTTAAGGCCTAAGGCAACAACCTTAGTACTTACATTTCAACATTTTAATATTAGCTGGAATGTAGATTACTTATTGATTATCCTCACTGTTCCATCATAAGCTCTTTGTATTATTGCTAATGTTTATATGAGCTTTGACCCATGTTGCACAGGAATTAGGAGAGCAGTGGTCTTGCTTACTGTTTTGTTTATCTCAGCAGTTTAAGCTGATAATGAAGGGGCATTAAAGGATATGCAACTTTAAAATGTTTCTGCAGACCTGAGGAAGCAGATTTAAGCAACTTGTTCACAAAGGACTGTTTTGACTCAAAGGTCATCCAGGATAAGTGGGGAGGAGGAGGTACACCTCGTCACTTTTTGAAGGACTAAGTGTTCTGCTCTGAAATAGACCACTGGGAGACTCAAATGACTCAAAAGGCTATATCAGCGAGCACTTGTGGTCGACGTTATTTATTTATTAATTTGAGGCCTGTCTACTGACACATCTGAGTGGTCTAATTGCTGCGAATTGACACCGGTTACTGTCCATAATGGGAGCTTGGGAGTCTTTCCTAACCGCAGTTCATTCAGCCGCCCCTCGCTGCAACTTAACTGCCCTTAAAATGTCTGATTGCAACACGGGAGCTGTGGGGCGAGACAGGATTATCAGTCTTTGTTGTGTGACTGTGTCTATTATCCTGACCTCTATTCACAGTGGGCCCTTAGGAGTGTCGCTTCTAGCCACACAGCAAACTACCCCATCCCCGACAAACAACAAGTGAACCAGAGATCTCCTCATGTCCCAATGCACTAGACACTTACAGCTCCAGCACTGGGCAAAGTACTTCACTGCAGGTAAGGCTATCAAATCCCTATTGATTTAATAAAGATAAATTGGAGGCACTTCCTTTCAATGTTATTGCAGCAAACGCGATTGATTGTATGTGTTGACGGGTGATATTGTCACCAAGCTAGGTGACTACTGTTAGTTTGGGAAGTTCATTACTTGTGAAGAGCTACTTGCAGGGTCTTTTATAGGACAATAAAATGCAGGTTGGACTGCTCTTAAGATATTCTGTTTTTAAACATGAGGGTGGTGAACTTGTGCACTACAGCCTTGTATCTGTGTGCAATTTTGGTAGAGCTATGGGCACCTTGATAGTATTTCTTGTTTTAAAAAAAAAAAAAAGCTTGCATGTGTATCATTTATTTTGGGTAGATTTTTTTCCCTGGTATCTCTTATTATATGCTTTCTAAGCAGTGTAATTTGGACAGTTAAATAGTGGATTTTATAAACAGAAATTTAAGAACTGAACTGGTGTCCTTAGGGTGTATTTCTGAAACAATACAACAGCTTACATTCCATCAAATTATTTTAATATTCTAATGATATTTAAAACGTATTATTTATTTATTATTATTTATTTTTAATTCATTATCGAGACATTTTAAAATAATTTAAAAAGACACATCTAAGAAATTCATACATTTAGCTGTATATATTTTTAAATAAATGTATAGTTGTGTCAAACAGTAATATATTGTATTCTAAGAATATTTAACTTCTTATTAACAATATAGTATTAATAATAACATATTAATAAAATGTCCATTCTTTAATTTGATGTCTGAGGATAGGATTCATATTTATACCAAAAAATGGTTATACAAATAGTAATGTTAATGTTGAATATCTCAGAACAATTCAGAATATCTCTTCATCTCGAAAAGCTTGCATCAGGATATGAAACATTTGATATGGTTGTCTCTTTAGTAACACTACAGTAATTTTTCTGGGGGAAAATGCTTCCATGCAGACAACAGTCTAAAACCTTTTCTTTTTTGCAACTGGAAAACAGAAAGAATAGTGATGAAGAATGCCAAAGGACAAAAATAAGGATCCTCACCACTGCTCCCAGGGGTTTGCGGATTGAGGTCTGGCACAACAGAGTACACATGTGTAGTAAGCTTCAGAATACAGTTCCATAAATACTTGCCCATTAAAGCACAACTGATTAATTCATCATGTTTATTTTCATGGTGGATGCCATATAGTCTATATATAAACTTTCTGTAATCAGAGAGATGTCAGGAGGCCAAATGTTTTGAGGGCTTTTGTGGCATATTTTCAGTATTAAATTTGACCTAAAACCTAAAAATGCACATGATGAATGAAGGATGAAGAGAGACAATGGATTTTTGGCCGCCTTTTTCTTCTAGAATTCATGCAGTCGATTGAAATGTCTATGCTGTCATGGCAAATTAAAAAGAGGAAAGGGCATTGAAGTTAACATCATCATTCATTAAGTCTTTATAAAACCAAATATGGTAGTTCTTTGGTTTTCCCTGAGCCTATTCTTTCAGAAAAACAGTGCAAGTATATTTTTCTCCATCTGTCTTGAGAACTTTCAACCACAGCAAGTGTGAATTCAATTTATTTCCATGTGCCCTGATTCACCGCAAATTGCTTAATGGTTTGAAACTCCTGACAGCACCATTAGAGACTTGTACAAAGATAATTTCCAGTGAGGGCCATTAGAGATGTTTTGTACTTTATGCATTTTTTTAATTCTTTTTTTTTTTGCTGAACAGTATTGAAATGGGGTCATCCTGTGAATGTGCTCTGTTGGACAAAAACAAGAATAATAAAAAACTATTTAAAACAGACTACTAATTACTAATTAGGGAGACCACATACTTTAGAAAGTAAAAATGTTTTAAGATAAGGACCAAATAGACAGAACAAATAGAGGCATCTAGAAGGCAGGTTTAGATGCAGTTATACAGTTTTAGATGAATTCTGAGAACAAAGAAGCAATGAGTTGGCATCCAGTGATAAATGGAAATAACTTTTTAAATATATGTGGTAGATTGTTATAAAATATAGCGTTTTCTCAAACTTTCTACTGTCACACTACGTCCTACTGTCAAACAGAGCTGATTCACAGATGTCTCACTTATCCTTCCTCAGCCTACTACATCAGATGGAGATGATTGCAGCCTTGAAATCAATAAAACCACAAACCTTCCTGATAATTTTCCCTCTTGGGGTGCAGTGCCAGATACAGCTAGGACATTATTTATCCATTTAACAGTCTATACTGAAGACAGTTGTGAGTTCTGGTAAATTGCACTCAGTGTTTTGTTGCCTAAAACTGGGTGTTTTATCAAAACTATTGAGTGTATAAGTGATGTTAGATGCTGCTGAGGTATTTTATGGTCTGTTAAATTCAATTTATCAACTAATATTTTCGTCAGAATAATTTGTTATCCAGTATTAACAGTAAGTTATCAGGTTTTACTGTTTGTACCTTTTATTCTTTTGTTCTCAAAGGGAACACTCTGGAACACTTGTACATAATGACACTTTGGTTGTTTGGATTTTTGACATCATTCTCCCTGGAGTAACATCCACTGATCTCTAATTGAATCCATTTGACAATATGAAAGTCTCTCTAGCCCTCCGATCAATCATTCCTTTCCACTGCATTATTCCCCAAACAATAAAGGACAATATCAGATTAATATATAGTCTTGGCTTGGATTTATCCTTGTGGGGCGGGCAACGTCTCCTTGTCTGAAGTCACCAAGCAGTAAGAAGGATTTGGTTGACAGAGCACAGTTGGCCCAGAGACATCTCAACATTTGAGGTCACTGGTGGATAGCAAAGTTACCTAAAGCTCCCGTTTGTGACGATTTCCCCGGCATCCCAGAATGAGTGTCAGAGATTAGTGGGGCATCCATCCTCCATGACCTGTGGTGGCGAAAGAGATACTGTTTTGCCATTTTGTGAAATGGCAAACAATGCAAGGGCAAGGCTGTCATTTCAATTCTATGCTATGCCATGGATAGTTCCTTTGTTGAATTCTTTAGAATGGTGGCTTGCATGTAATTTGCCAGTGTGCACCATCCTGAGCACCCCCCACCCCCACACACACACCCAAACCACTGCCACCATCGCCTGCATTGGCTTTTAGAGACTGGAAGGTCATTCAGCAGAAGGATGCATTGTAGTGCCATCATTAAGTGCACTAAAGATATATGGAAAATATTAGAAGAATTTACAGTTCTCAGACCTCTTGAGAAATCCAAGGAAGAAGACTAAGAAGACTGTTCTTGACCCTTTAGGATTAGAAAGTGCTAAAAGAGTAATACAAGCCACTTTTGCACCTTTTAAATTGTTTAGTTATTAAACTAAGACTGTTTATCTTAACATAAATGTCAGTTCTAATTGCAGAGAACAAAGCTACTGTGTAAAAATCATTCAAGTCTTGCATTTTCTGAATAATTGGCTGTTTCATAAAAGTCCATAGTGTTATTAATTGACGGATCTTCACACATGACTAATCAACCATTATTTGATATTCAGACCATGGTATTCCAGTATCTTTGTGATTTTGAGTGACAAGTCAGAGGTGGAAATAAAGAAAACTAATAGAAATAGTGTCAAAATACCAAACAGGCTATCTCTGAGAAGATCAGCTAAATGTCTGTATTGAATCTCTCTAAGGCCTCTGTATTCCCTGCCCCAAACCACAGAACTTGGTAAAACCATAGGTCTGGCATAAAACCTCACTTAGATATCTGACATTCCTATTTCTGTGGCTGTCAGGCCTTCTCCTAGGTCTGGCATTGTGCGATATATGAATTGTTCCCCTAAGGAAGTGGAGTTACTCAAACACCAAGATTCCATTCACCATGTTAGATGTGAACACATCAGGCTATACCACAAGGCATATTTTCCAGTATCTCATGAAGAGAAATGTTGAGATTTATGGAGAAGGGTATTGGCATAGGAGCGTTATCTCAGAAAAGCAAAGCGTTCATTCACAATATCAACATTGATAATACAAACAAAGTGGCACATATTCGGAAATAAATATGAAATTGCTGCAATAAAAATGCAGGAAAAAAAACTGTCAAATCATGAAGAGACTGAAAAAGTTTACCATTAGATTAATCAGTTCATTCATTCTAACAACAAACAATATATAATAGGTTGCATAGTATCCTGCATGATTGATTGGCTAGCACATATACATCGCCTAACATAAAACTTATAAACTTATTTTGGCAGAGACATGCAGAGTCTACCAAAGGGACAATTTCTTCAATAATGAAAAAGAAAAAAATAAATCCCTTCACTTCCACCATTTTTATGGTGTTTGTACACATGGTTACTTTTATTTTAGATATACATGTGATTATCTGTTGTAACCCTTTATATATGTCTTTTATAGGTTCTGAATAACTAAATGAACAGTTCTGTTACAAAATGTCTTTATCTTCTTTGACAAAAAAAAGAGAAATTTATTACATCAGACTTACTCATGCAAACGGCTTGTAACTCCCTCGAGAAAGAAATCTACGGTATCTTGCTGTCTGTTGGAGAATTTGAGTTGTAACAATGGAGAGTATTTTATGGTGATATATAGAGTTTTAGACACAGTTTGTGCTTGTGGATGATCTGTGGAAAACAAATAATCAATTAGGAGGATGAAATAAACATGGTCTTTAAAGTTACATTGTGCTGTGCAAGTTGTTTGAATTCACCTGGTTAATTTGTGTGGGACATGGTCCCTCAGGTCATCAATTATTAGAGGGTAGTGATTTTAAAACCTGCAATTACACTAAGATTTGTGAATTATTTAGTGAGCACAAAAATGATTAGAGGGACATTGTCCACTCTATACCAGTGTCTTCAAGCAAAGTGGTATACTTTTCAACTTTTATTCTCTTAACCTGTTTTCAGTAAAAATTGCAGTCAGTGAGAGGGATTTCAGTTGTCGAAGTTGAGAGAAATTAAAACGATTTTATAATGCTTTGTATTGACAGCTTAAATTTTGTTTAAAAATAATGAATATCAAAACTGAAAAGCCCAATAACGTATCCAATGAACGAATAGCCAAATATTTGGGTCCAGATCTAGAGAATGGCTCTAAAGGTTCATTCAACCACGCTAAGAAAATACAAACTATAAGAAAGTATTAGAAACGCATATATCGCTTGGAGTTCATCTGACAGAAAAATGAAGGATATGAAGTTGATAGGATAAAAACATTCTTTCTGTCATTTGTGGTAGCACAGTATCCAGATTTCTTTTTTTATTTGGGTATATAGCACTTACTGGGGAGCATTTAACAATATGTTTACCAGGACTTTCAGCAACTGGCCGTCTGCTGTAACTGTGCATATTTTTTTGAATGGCAGTTTCTGAATGTACAATGCTAAAAGGCTGAATTATGCTGGCGTGGAGCAGTGTTTGTGAGTTAACTTGTATTGATTACAGTGGAATGGACACTGACATATTTGTTTAGCATGATTTATACATAGTTTAACTTGACATTTCTGACCAATCACACCTTCTAACTTGAGGTGTGATTGAGGATGTGTAAGAAAGGTTTTTGAGAGTATGCATTATATACAATAGTACTCATAGTAAAGCAAAATAGGACTTGTTTTTCATCATCCCCGTGTTCTTGACTGGCAAAAAGCTTGGTGTGTGATGGGTCGTGTTTATTGTGAAGGTGTCAGCAGGTCCATACAGCCAGACTGGACTGGTATAATACCCATATAATTTGAGTTGTCAGCCCCTTTCCACATTGCAACATAGAGAAGAAGCTGACCATTAAGTGCTGCAGCTTGCCTTTTAAATAGCCCTTTTCAAGTGATCCTAGCCTCTCAGGCACTTGCTTTCCAGTTTCATGCGTGGCACTTTCATTGCATTACAATTTTAAGAGCACTTTGAGGGCTGTTTAAGTAGTGTTAAAAAATAAAGTATTCCTATTACTTTTAACTGAGTGGAATATGCGGTCAGGACCCGAGTCATACTACCAGTGATATGGCCTTACCTCAATAACGCTGTAACAATATGCCTGGTAGTCAGGAGTTAATGATGAGTATTGGAAGGAATGACATTATCTGCTTAGTGTTCAGCTCCAAGAGTGCTGCCACATAAAGCTCTACCTGGGCCCAAGGCAGAATCTGTGTTCATACCTAGATAGGACCCTAGCAGTGTGTTCTGCTGAGATAGCAAACCACAAAACTAGCCATGACAAAAATGCTGATAATGGAATCGGTGACATTTGATGTGTTAGTTTAATCTCTCCTACTTCAAGACTCCCTCACTTTATTTATCAATTCATTTAATTCATTAAATTCAAGGATTGGCTATACATTGGCTGAGAGGGTTGTGGATTTGTGGCTGCAGGAGGGTTTTTGGTTGATTGATATGTTACTGATACAAAAATGTTCTGGTTTAGTGTTTATTGCATTCAAAGGAATGGGTGGACTTTTGGACTGTTATTCTTAATTTAAAATGACATCACTCTAAACTTTTTTAGGTCTTGGGAATGGGAACACATGATCCCATTTTCAAGACATTTTATTATATATGAAATGGACAATTGATGATCGATCATTAGCATAAAAAACAAATTTTCATCCATTGTCTCTGGCTAGGCTACACCCTAAAAACTGAATAAAACAACCTTATAAGACATACCTTTTTCAGGATATAAGAAATATTCCCCATATAGTATAAATACTATGTATTTATACGTATTCATTGACTTAGTATTATGCATGTTCATGTTTTAGGGTTATTAAAATATTAAATAAAAGGTACCAAACCATTAGCAGGGTTAGGGTTAGTGACGCTGAATCACAGTTGTTTGAATTTAGGCAGCAAGAGAGAGAATAGAAATTTACTGGTTTCTGATTAGCTTAGATTGTTTTGTTGTGGGTCACAATTATCAGTTAAGATTTAGAGACTAATATACACACATTACTTTATTTAGTGTCCTAAAAGACAGACGCAGAGCAGCTATAGTGGAGCTTAAGGCAGATTCATGAATCAAAGTGAAATAACTGTAGAAAAAAAATTACAACTACATTACAACCAAATCCTTCACTAATGAGAAAAGCAGCCACAACATCAAAATAGAAGAGTGTGAATATGAAAAAATCAATGAAGCTGTATCCGAGAGCCGAGATATCATAGACTTCTAATGTACATTCTGTATGAGCTTATTTGAGCTCCAAGAGATTACTATGCAAGAAGAGCGAGCTTTCTTCCTTGAATCAACTTCAGAGCAGACTGTTTTCAGATGCCTCTCCAAGTTCTACTACATGCCATGATTAATTCAACTGTAATGTATGTTAATGTATGTTAATCTGTGTCACTGATATGCTAATGAATACCTAACTGCCACAATCTAAGTTGTCTGCGGTGGCGACACACACCCATTGAAGGAGGTGCCATGTTAAAGTTCTGAGGAAGGATCGTTAGCACAAATTGTATTCATACAGCAGCCGTTTGCATGAAGTTTGCTTTGCCTTTAATATTTTCGAGCAGTTTTGCAAAATTAAAAATAGGAAGACATCAAGCTTACTGTGATGAAATTCTTATTTATGTGAAATACAGTCTCGCTAGTGTCAGATACATGTAGTTTTTTTTGTTTTGTTTTGAGTAAATTGATCATACAGTGTGATCTTCCTATTGTGTATGAGAGAACCATTTGTTTTAGGCATTTGTAAAAAATACCTAACAAACAAAAGAATGTTAAAGTGAAAATGCAATTAAATTGTTATTTAAAATCTCACCTGCACATAATTTTTATGTATCACATCTACAAGCAATATGATCTCTACATTAACAGTAGATGGCACCAAGTCATCGTGATGTAAAGGGTGAGATAAAATTCAACTAATATTCTGAATTCAGTAGCACAATGAATCTGTGTGAGTGTGGGGGGGCAGAATAAAATATATGTCCGTCCAAATCCGTGGCACAGAATAAACTCTCCTGCATTTTGTATTTCAAACTTTACACGTTAAGAAATGAGGAAATTAGATAAAGTGCAATATAGCTAATTTGCAAAAGGATATATAGACTATATATTTTAATCAGATCAGTCTGTTTATTGGGGCTGATAGCTCTTTGTTTTGCTACATTTATTGAGTGCAGTGCTCACTAGAAGGGCCGCTGAAGTGTTTATTTCTACACTAAACTAAAATCACTGTAAAATATGTTGCCACACACACTAAAAGAAATGTCAGGAAGAGAGTGAAGGTTGGTGTTTTCTGAAGATAACTCTCTTTCAACCTTGACCTGAATGCTTCTTGTCCACTGTTTGTTGCTGTATTTTAAGAGGTCTGAATGCCTTGATGGTATCTGTTTGACATTCTTCAGCTGCAGACATGTTGTAAAAAGAAAAAAAACACACAATTCTTTTTCATTGCACTTATTTTTGTTGTCCTTTACCGTAGAGTTCATATTAAAGTTGCCTTGTCTGGATGAGGGCACGTGCATCATTTTAATGACTTTGGAATTAATGTTTTTTTCAGGCCAACACTCCAGTGAATATTTTATGATTCTATTCCACTCTATTTGTCTTGGTTTGTGACAGTCAATCCATTGGAAAATAGTTATAAATTATTCACATTTGCTCAACAGGCTCATCAAAATTGATCAGAATAATCAAATCACAAGACACCTAATAATACAGGGGGAAAAGCTGTTGAACAATTTTGTTTTCATAATTAAGTTTTTGAAGACATTGTGAAAACACTGGAATTAATAAGGACAAGATACAAGATGTTTGATAATGATATTGTTGGATCAGGGGTGCAGTGAACATGGAGAAGTGACAGAGTAGAGTACTCAAGGTGATGATTGGACTAATTTTAACCTAACTTCTTAGCATCCACAGTTTTGGGTGTTTTTACATCCAAAAAATGTTATTTTCCACATGATGGTGATCTTTTATTTATTCATATTTTTTGTTTTAGTTTATTGAATGCCTGTTTTAAGTCTTGCTTTATTATTTTTACACTTTTTTTTTACACTGCATCAAGTATGATCAGGGTGTATAGATGCAACATGAGATTTAAATTAGAACCTTTTATATTAAGATGTATACATGAAGAGACACTGGTGTGCAACACCTTTTTTCTTTTCTCTTTTCATTTTGTCTCATCAACTTTTTTGGCAAACTATTAATGACCAGGAAAACACTGCTTTCATTCGTACTCAAAAACACAGTCTAGCCATTTGCTTAGTCAATGTTGTAAAAGATAATGACATGTTGAAAATAAATGAACCCACTCATAATCATGCCTAATATGCCATTGCATCCCCTCTTACGACAGACATTAATCACATCTGAATCCAATGAGATATTTTATTGACAGTTCCTCAGAATAGGTGAGTGTAGACACTTCAACCAGTTTTGGTTGCATCAACCATAATACAATGACCACTAAATGCTAATTATGAAATCCTCTGATGGGCAGAAGCGCAGAGGGTTCGTCCCATTATTGTTTATTCCTCATTATGTTGAGCTTTGTGCTAATGATCCAATTTTATTCACAGCACTTACCCTTAAGAGTTTACCTACTGTCATGTGCAGTGTATATATGCAGGATGCATACAGTCATTGCACATAGGTCAAGACTACACAAAAACAAAGCTTTAAAAGTACTGTTTTGAAAATGTGCCATTTCATAGTCTTAATTGAATTTAAATGATAGTTTGTTTAGAGGGCCATAAAGTCCCTCAACAAAATGTCTTTTGAATGGAGCCATAACATCAAGTTAAGTCTTTAAAGCAGTCAAGGAAACATAACAACAAATCTCTGAACAGCTCAACTGTAAAAAATAATTGTTATTGTCAGTGGAAAACTCAGCTTTGACTCAAGACAAGATTTCAGCAAATATATGGAAAGTAATTTTACAGCTTAGATGTGTTCTTTCAATTCCCAAATGGTCACCCTCTGGATAGACCAAAGATTACCACAGCAGGGCCACTAATGATTCTATTAGTTTTATCATTGTGAAAATACTGCTCAACAACCAGCACTGATCATATTATCTGAGCTTCTGAACTGCCAGTACAGACAATTACTACAAATTCAGTCTCAAGAAAAAGTAGTGGCACAATTTTCTAGTTTCCTGCATAAGTTGGTCACAAAATGATCTCCACTACAAATACAATATTTTTAAGCTTAAAAAACTAACAGTTATAATTTTTCATGTCTTTATTGAACAAATCAATTAAACATATGAAAACATAATGGCAACAGTGTTTTTATAACACTTGGCAATAGCCCCAAACAAGCACTCCTTCAGGTCTGGTCTGATCACAAACAGTGCCATTATTATTTTTTTTCTTGCGACTGATGCCTCAATACATAGAGTTTTACATTAAGTTCCTGGTACATGTTGTTCACAGGAGGCTCAAACATAGCCAATACATTTGATCACTGGTTACTCTCACAGTGCTGAACCCTAACCCTAACCCGTTAATCCCCTACTACCAGACAGCATTATTATAATTACTCCTAAACCTATCATTAATTTCCATCAGAACATGGACGTAATTTCGATTTCAGAGGTGGAGGGGACACAACTGGCTTGAGTATGGGGGGCTTGAACTGCTTGAAAAGTTCCATGACATCTACCCTACACCTAACAACAATATAAAGTTAAAAATATGTATAAAACTATAGCCTAGACACACACACACAGACACAGATTCAAATGTTAATGTCAACAAAAGCTCTGATATTAAAATCCATCGAGCCGATATGACAGAACAGTCATACAGTCAGGCAGAACCAAAGTGCGAGTCCAGGCGCTGTTTACAACCAGATGGAGTTGGACGGTGGGGACGGCCAATCACACGTTAGCAAGAAATGGCAAAGCCAATTGATGAGCTTGTGGGCGGTCTAAAGGGAAACAGCCTTCAGCTTGAGCGACTGTTTTCTGCTTGGTCCTAGTGCTAGACCAGTAGCTATTTAATATAGCGTAACATTGTTTTTGGATGGTAAAAACTGCAGGGGACCAAAACTGTCTTTTGGTTGTCTCAGTGTGAATTGAGTGAACTCAGTGATATCTCTGAATTTGTACTTGCTTGAAAATTATGTGTGGAAGTATATCAGTAAAATGCCTGAACACAATCTTGAGAAACGTATGACTATATATGCAGAAAATATGAGGGAAATTCAGAAATTATATTTCCAAAAAATTATAATTCTGCTACCTTGAGCCTGCTAATGTGCCTCAAATTTAATTGTCACAACAATGCATAGTTACATAAGTAAATTTGCAGTTGTGATTCTCTGGAGCAAGTTTTTTTTCTTTGCAAGCATATGAGCTTCAGCTCATTTATTAAAGTAGGACACCCCTGCCGCTCAGCTCTGCAGTGTTATTGTACAGTACAAGAAGCGTGACATGACAAGAATATCAATTTCTTCAAGGAGGCATTTTGCTCTGTGATTGACAATAACTTGTTAATAAGTATACTGGTACATGTTTGTACATGACCTTTATCTACCAGCCATATCTAGACAGTTTTTAGAGAAACTCCTTCAGATCAGGTTTTGTGTCTCCTTGTTCGTTTGTTAATATAGGGGGACTCTCATTAATACATTTATGTAAAGACCAACAGCACAGGTTACGGGGTGTAACTTGTAAACCCCTGTATAAGTTGTCCATTCACATGCCTAACATAAACTTAACTGGTTTTAAAACCATTAAGAAATATATTTACTCTTAACTGTTATTGACTAATTAAGCATCAGTCAATGTTAATCTTGAGAAAAATACAGTGTACTTTGGGTGTTAAATATGTCATAGTTAATTACAAAGTTTCAGCTAATGTGCCAACATGTGTATCATTTTACACCGAAACTAAAGGTAAGCTAAAGGCCGTTTACATCAAGATTGAATGACTATCTCTTAATAGAGGAGGTGGCCTAAGACAGAATATATCACCAACTTACAATGCAGTTCTTTCATCACTATCCAGGCAGTGTAATTCGTTCACACTTGGTCTCGGTCACAACGACACATATGAAAGCTACGGTGACCACCAAAGTGACTTAATGACTCCACAGGGTGTATAAGCCTGCTAGTCCATCAAGTCAGTCAGAACTGATGATCACAGTCCCCATCCCAAAAGCACTGAAGGTTGGTTTCTTTTTTAACCCATTTGTATGTATTCATTTGAATGCGCAAATCCTCTGTGTCCATGCGACTTTCTCATATTTTGTACAGGTTTTTCAAACCTGTAGCTGCACATTTTGATACCAGATCCACCCCTTGTCCACACTACTCATATCTGTAGTCATTGCTGACTTTAGTTAAACATATCCACCAATAAGAATATTAACCTGCATAGTGGTTTGAATCTCGGATGGACCAATTCAATTCAACTTTATTTATATAGCGCCAATTTACAACATAAGTCATCTCAGTCAACAGTGGAGAGGAAAAACTCCCTTTAACGGAAGAAACCTCCAGCAGAACCAGGCTCATGGTGGGCGGCCATC
>JAUYWH010000020.1:13200785-13397030 GCA_034779795.1 Ctenopoma multispine | reverse complement strand
CAGAAGGAGATTTTAAGACAAGTACTTGAGTAAACAAGCGGTTGATTTAAGTTTCAAATCTAAACCAATCTGTGTCTGAAAGAACACAGTAAATGATAGATCTTGGAGTTTAGAAATAAATCGTAATTCAAACCCAACAAGCAGGAGCAGCAAACAATCCGTGTCGTGTCGATACAGGAACCGGAAACACCAGCCAGGTTTCAGCCTCAGTGACCTCACAGACCAGTGTTAACATAAAGCTTAACAGTCCCATAAGCGGCAGCTGTGATCCATGATCTGTAGATGTTTAGACATCTATCAATCATAGCAGCATTAAAATTAAAACAAAAGATCCAGCCATCACTTTTTGTCATTGACTTATTCAGTTGCAATACTTGTGTATTGGGCAATCCCCAAAGTATTAAACCGTATACCTCAACTTCTGGCCAACAATGAAGACATCATGCTTGACTTAAACATAACTTTCCTGACTTTGAAAAAGTAAATGTACCAACACAAAAATGAATATGCTGTGATACTGTGATACTGTGATAAATGTGCGGTTCTGCTGTTCTTTTATTAAAATAGATAATTTAGCTTCAGCAGCAACTTGGAACAGCATTCATAATAAATAGGAATAATTTTGTGTAAACGGGAATTAAATACAATTAAATTCAACTGTATTTCTATAGCACCAATTCACAACAGAAGTCATCTCAAGGCACTTTTACAGTGTAAGGTTTAAGACTTTACACATTATATAAATATATACAGAAAAATGTAGAAAACCCAAGAGTCTTACTTGAGCAAGCACTAGGCGACAGTGGAGAGGAACAACTCCATTTAATGGAAGACACCTCCAGCAGAACCAGGCTTAGGGTGGGCAGCCATCTGCCTCGACCGGAATTTAAAATCCAATATCATCATCATACATGCACTGGAACCCTGAACACATCTAGGCATTACCCAGGTGAGCTGCATGTGAGAGATGTGTCAGAGTCAGACAGCTTACTCCAGGTTACCCAGACTTTACCCAGACTTTATCTGGACATACCAGATAGTAAAATAACAATAAAAATAATAATAAAAGATGACATTAAAATATATACAGTATATGCATTACAGTGGAAGGTGATAGGTATGTGTTATGTGGAGAGGATGTGAATGAAAATGTGGGTATTGTTTGGATTGTGGCCAGATCTTGTTGTACAGATGTACAGTCTTTTCAGTGAACTCTACATATGTGTCCGTTGTGTTCCGCCCATCTCCTACAGTTGATCGGAAAGTAGGTGAGGGGGATTTTTGTAATTTACATAGACTTTAAACGTCTCCTCTAGCTTTTAGCTCAGGCCTTCAGGTTTGCTGCTAGATGCTTAGCATTGAGGTGACGGACCGCTAAGTGTCGGCTCGTGGCTCATTGCGTGGTAAGGTAAAGTTTTAACATTACTATGCCATGCCAAAAGATGTGACAAGGTATCAGTATCTGATGCCCTTGGAGTGAAGCTGAATATGTTACTTCACTACTGTGTGAATTTCCTTTGATTGATTGACAGCAGATTCTGATACAAGTTTGACAAATCATGATTTGTAAATGGACATTTTTATCATAAATTCTCTTATGACAAAGTGGTGTGAAAAAGTATTTACCTCCTTTCTGGTGTTTTATTATATATATATTTGTCACACTTAAGTGATTAAGATCAAATTGTAATATTAAACAAAGGTAACTTGAGTAAATAGAAAATGCTTTTAAATGGTGATTTAATTTATTTAGGAAAAAAAGTTGCCCAAGCCTGTCTCTATTTGGGAAAAAGTAATTGCCTCTCTCTGTGATACTGATGTTATTAATTGTTATTTGTGAAAGGCACCTGCATTTTAGGTGCCAAACGTTCGAGGTCAGTGTCTTGTCCTGGGACACTTTGACATGTGGCCAGGAATCAGGGAGTCGAACCACGAACCCTGGTGTTCATAGATGACTGCCCTTCCAAACCTGCATTCTCATTGCTTTTGAACCTCTGCCTTGTTACTTTAAAGTATACTTAAAACCAGATCATATCATAAGGATTTTAGCTAGCTCGATTTGTATTAGTGTTTGTAAATTCAATTAAAACTTTGATATATTCATAGCAGTGGTTATCTAAAGAAGCTAACTATTGAACTGTAGACCAAAGCTCCACTTGTAAAGCTCTTCCCAGAACCTGTGGGATTGTCTCAGTCAATTTAGTCTGACTTGACCTATTTATTGGATTTAAGTGACTAGGGAGCGAAGCTAACGTAAATACTGGAAAGTTGATGTTTGTGTCACACCAGGCTATTGAGTAGGCCTTTCGAGTATATATCCTTGGTAGCGATGGTTCTTTGTTGTGAAGGAAATATCTTCACTGTCACTATAGGGTCAGAAGGCAGCATCTACACTGCAGTGTATAAATATTAATAAGTATTATGCTTAACAGCTCTTTGCATTGTGAGACATCTACACAGTTTTTAGGGTATTCATTCATCATTCATTCAAAAGCTGGTGCAGTGGTTAACAGGGTGCTTCTGAACAGCTATTTTATATTTTTATTGTCGTCTCTTAGCAATATTTCTTTATTATTGATGGTAAAATTATCTATATTCACATATTCAGATGTCTGGATTTGACTGAAACCTGACTGCAAATTGCCAACATTTATTTCATTGGCATTTACAATGCAGTGAGATACTGTATCTCATATTATCCATCTATCATTAATTTTTATGTAATTACTTTAGGGTAAAGAATGAAAAGAATAGAATTGAACTGCAGTTTGATTTTTCACATTTTCATCATTTTGTGTTATCAAGAAGAGTAATTTTGCCTCAAGTTTGCAATGGCTATTATTCGATTGAATCTCTGCTATCAGCACAACTGCTTCAAAATACCTCTTTTCTTCCACACTACTTCATTTCTGACATTTCAATTATGTTTGCATCAATCATTAAAATCTATTAACATTTGATGTGTTTTTATGGATTATCCTTTGCCGCAGTTATAGTCTTAATGCTCAAACTGTTTTGCCACAGAATAAATTTTTTACAGCTCATTATATGTGATTCTGCATTTGACTATATCATATAGCATCCAAATGAACACACATCCTCTTAATCATTATTACAGAAGTATTTCAGTCTTTTATGATATGCAGCTTGAATTAAAATAAAAGGAATGTTTTTCCTTGCAGTCACCTTAGAAGTAATGAAGATGTTTGTAACGCTTCTTTTTTTCCTGATGTATAGTATTTGGGAGCCATGTTGTGATGTAACAGTTCTACTACAGTATATTATGTTTTGGGCCTTTGTAATGTGAAGCAGTAGTATTATTAATTACTTAATTTTTATTTAGCAAACATGTAGTAGGTTATTAAATCTGAGAGTCTTGCTATATAACTACAATATGATAGAATACCACATTTCTCACTGCATTGTTAATGAATTCATTTATGGTAATAGGGTGGCAAAAACATCAAACTCTTTTTAATAGAATGCATTCCTGTATGACTCCACCACCCATCCACTCAATAATAAACATTGAAGAATTATCACCTTTCTGACAGTTTCAAGAGAAACTAAGAAATTATAACCTTGTAAAAGTATAATTTAAGTCAGAGCTGCTGTATTGGAGATTAGATTTATTAGATTTTACAGGTGTACCTAATAAAGCGACTATTGAGTGTACACTATACAGTATATACTGTATATAGCTTCAGGTTGGAGTGCTCATCTTAACCTTCTTCACCACTAAAAACATCTACCGTAGACACGTGTCAGAACTGGACCATGGAGCAATGGAAGAAGGTGACCTGGTCTGATGAATTTTAATTTTCTTTTACATCATGTGGATGGCTGGGTGTGGATGTGAGAGCATAGTTTACTTGAGAAGAGATTGCCCCAGCAGGCACTAGGGGGGGAAAAGGGCAGATTCCTAGATCTCCGTTTGATCAGTGCTGAAAATAGAAGTTCAATCCATGGAGGCCCCACCAAGAAATTTACAGGACTAAAAGGACGTGCTGCTGATGTCTTGGTGCCAGATACCAGAGGACATCTTCAAAGGTCTTGTACCTCGACAGATCACAGCTGCTTTGGTGGAGCGAGGGGAACGTACACAATATTGGCGAGTGTGTCTGTCTGTCTGTCTGTCTGCCTGCCTGCCTGCCTGCCTGCCTGTCTGTCTGGTCTTTTTGTTAGCATTTGTGACCCCATATGCCAATATCCTTCAATGCTAATTAAGTCAGTCTGTCAATATGATATTCTATATTTTCAGTTTTGTGCACTCCACACACTTTGATGCTATTGTATGACCGCGGCATTTTCCCCTTATTCGTCCTGTCACTCTTTGGGTTACTTTCCAGAGAAATCCCATGGTAAGATTCATTACAGCCAGGAAGAGGATCAGTGCTGAGTAACTACCTCATGGTGGCTTTTAAATGCCTCCAACCTCCGCAACAACAGGAACCTGAAACTTGATACCATATCCATTAGTTGCATAACTTTGTATGGACAACACCTCTACTGAATGAACTGATAGGATTATATTTGTCAGTAGCGGATCAGTGTCAAGGTTAGACTTGAGTCAGATTTTCTGATTTTTTATGTGTAAATTTGTATTTTTCTTTGAAAGTCTCTCAAACTTTTAGAATTAGTAAGATTACTGAATTGTGTGTTGGCTGGTTATCCCATCTGAATATTTGTTTAACATAGTTTATTGTGCATTTAAGTGAAAAGTATTGGGCCTCAGTTAGAAGAGATAAAACATGACAAGTTTAGTTTTTTTAAACTCTGTAAAACTCAGTTTCTCTTCTCTCTTGCATAATCTTATTATTATTCTTTAATATTATCATTTGCAACCTTTCATGTTGTCCTATACGTATCTTCATTCATGCCTACTTTCCTACTCATGCTAGCTGTGGCTGCTAACCTAGTATATCAAAGAAAACCCACAAATTGTTGGTTTTCACAGACATAAATACATTTAAACAGTTCTGAAATTGAATTAAAAATCTAAAGGGGGAAAAAAATTAATGTGAATGGAAAAAGGTCCTTGGGAAAATAATGCTCTGTTTTTATAGCCGTGTAATGGAAAAAAAACACCTCTGTGCCAGTCAAAGAGATTGATTTCCATGTTCACTGGGGGGTCAGCTTTCATATCAAAGACGCTGAGATGTGATTTTGATTATGACTGCTCCAGTGCCACCCTACTGAGATGATGTTTTTGGTTGCTGTCTCAGACATTTGAAATTGCTTAAACAACAAAATGAACTGACAAACAAACAGATAGGCAGACAAAGGAGTAAAACCAATCTCTTAATTAGTTACCTTTCAACTGCCTGTAATGTAAGTTAGCAAGTGCTTGAATGGTATTCAGAGTTTATAGAAGTTCTCATGTCACTGTAGAGCAATTGTAGTGTATACGGGAATAATGAAAGGGCAGTGATATTCTTATTTTCCTCTTTTGTATTGCAACAGAGACTTCTCTCAATGCTACTTTGAAGACATCCAATTAAAATCAGAAAATATGGCCTTTGAGCTGGAGGTTACTGCTCCCAGTGGTTTTGTGCTTGCAATAATTTCACAGACAAATGTCTGTCGATGGAAATAAATATACTTCACTGTGCTAGGCAATTTCAGTGGCTTTGTGTTTGTGACTCGAGATGATGGCATGCCTAATTACAACTCAGTATTTTCTGCTATAGTATGGTTGTATAGTTCAGTTTGTTAGCAACATGTTCTTATAAAACTAGCAGTTTGCATTTACAGGGAGGGGACCTGTCAGTTTTGTGGTGCAATAGAGATGAGTTGATAAAGCTTTTTATACTGTGGAAACTTTTCATTTTAGATTTTTAAGTGTGGTCTGAGCTTTCTTCCTAAGGTCCATGGTATTAGATTAACACAGTATATGTATAATTAATTGCTTCAAATTTAATCCATGGTGATGAACTCATTGTATGTTTGTTCTTTTGGAACAGTGACATCACTGTAGTCATTGTAAATCAGTGGAGCCGTCTCAAACATCTCAGTCATTATGATTATGGTTTAATACAATGGGTGTTCCAACAGTAAACTGACCGACATTTGGTCTACAAATGCTTTACACCTTGTATGAATTAGTTCAGCTTTGCCTCCATGCCTGTAATTACTACCCCCATCTGAATGGGCTTAGCAGGCTAGTGTGAAGGAGTCCCAGTGGGTCCCAGCATGGGTCCTTTCAGCCTTGTATATTCCATCCCTGCCATTTCAAAAAAATGTATTACCGCCTTGCAGCTCTGGTAAATGTCATGCCATTCTCTCCTGTGTAGGAGGAATTGCAGCCATGGCGGTGGTCAAAGAACCCCAGCCCTTAAACCAACAGGAGGCCGGGCATTTTGAGAAATGGGAATAGATGTGCAAACAATACATCTTTTTATATTTCTTTACTTTTTTGAAAAGTATAAGAAAAGAGAGAGATATATTAGCTTTGTATGGAATAGATGTAACATGTTGAATTTGTGTACAGGAAACAAGAAGTTTATTATCATAGAATATGACATTTTCATATGGTGCTTTTGTATGACATATCAACTTTGATAAGCCATTTTTTCAGTAATGTACATTCAACCACCTTCCCTGAAAAGTAAATCTCCAATGTCCTGTACAGCATTTTTTTATCGACATGTACATATGAATGCAATCACAATCTTTTAGTAACATTTAAAACAAAAAAATATACAAATGATTTGGTTTTGTAAAGCAGGTAAACATAGGGCAATAATATAAATACATTGATTATTCAATATTGTTAAATATTTTTCCCTAGGTGCCCTCCCAACTTCCCCCTACACACCTCTTTATGTATGTATGTATATATGTATGTATGTATGTATAGATATATGTATGTATTTATTTATTCTTTTTTTTGGTCTTCACTATCTTTGACACCTTAGCCAACTAGCTACTTTACCTCCCGCTTCTTCTTGCAGCTGTACTAGTTTAGCAATGGCTAGTTCTTCAATAAAACCACACTTTTGACCCATACTTTTTAAACATATTTTCCACAATACAGTGGAACCTTTGGATTGCGACTTTGTCCCTATATTTAGTAACTTTTCAGACTTCTCTGGAGACTTCTGGCGACTTTCGGTGTTGTCAGAGCACATATTGCTTTTTACTCTTCTTAACGAGCAGCTGCCGTGGGCACTTCCCCCATCACAAGCACTCACAGGCGGACAGACCTCACGCAGCGGCTCACAAGGTTAAAAACCAAACCAGACAAAAGAAAACTAAATAACAAATGTATTAATTAATGAACTTATAAATAAATAATAAACTTCTCCAGAGTGTCTCTTTTGGGTCACTTTTGCTGGCTCCAAGCCCGGATAAAGGAAAAGAATTGAATTGTGGCATGAAAAAAATCCACAATCCATTATATATATAGACATATTTATGATGGCCACATAGTTTTTGATATTGCTGTAGTATGTAAACATAAGTTGTAAAATAAATGGTTGGTACATTATACCAGTCAATAATCCATTCAATTTTATCATTTAACTGTAAGCTTCATAAATCATCTATCCCTGTGAATTGTTCATATTAACAGCTAGCTCGCTCTTCATAAGACTGGATGTTGACTAGCCAGGATAATCTCGTTATCTCATTTCATTTGACTATCACTGAACATTATGTGAAGAAGTTGAGTTTTGCCCATTATCAAAGGTGCACCACTAAAGAGGTATTTAGAGTCGCTGAGCTCTGTGGGTGATGTATGTGTTTATATCATGCCACACTGAGCCTGAGGAATGACTTGGAACAGAAGTGAATGAGCTGTTGTGGCTTATATAAAGACAAAAAAAAAGATTGCTGGAGATAATTGCATCTTTTCTGACGGCTTCATAATCTTCAGGCTCTTGAAATGCTGCAGAAGTCAAATGGCATAAAGAAATACACACGTATGCTCATTCTCTTTTCATTAGTGCACAATCTCAGTATCAGTCAAACATCATTAAAAAAATGCTCAAAGTTTATTTAAAATGTGTAGTTGGAGATTAATTAATCAGTAAGATCAAATGAATCATCTTCATATGCTGCAGCAATTAGGCAAGCAAGGTTTTCCCATGTGCCAAAGGGTTCAGACTGTGTATTTTTACTCAAAAGTGAGCATTCATCATATCACAGCTTGGTTTCCTGATCAGCTTAAAGTGTCCCTTAGGTGATTCTTCTTTAAAGACATTAATCATGAATGCTTATTACACATGACCTGCTGATACCAGGTTTCTCCATTTATCAAGGGAAATAAGACTCCCAATGTGCACGGTCAAATACTTACACCTGATCCCTCTGATCCCTCTGAACCTAGCAACACCTCCCAAACCTGCTCCTCCTTAACCAAATTTGGAGACAACTATGCAGTATGTGGGATTATTTTACTAGTAACAAGACAGAGAACAACATAGAAACACACTGACTCACTTTTTTTTACATTTTGAGAAAATGATGCTATAATAGGTAGCTTAATGTTTTGTTTTTTTTCTGCATAGAAAGTTAATATTTTCTTTTCAAATTGATCACATATCATGGCAGGTAGGCATGTCAGAGTTGGGACTGCTACTCCACCATTATTCTCTATTCTACTTCTTAATGAACTTGCCAGCCACCTCTGTCTCTTGAATGACTAGATTATATTTTAATCAGTGGAAACAGTTTATTGATTGCTTTCCTAGGAGGAAAATATGTCATTTTTAATAAAAAGAGATTTTACAATTTAACATTACATTTCTAACAAAGCATATATATAAAATAGGGTCTAAAACAAAACAAAAAAACATTTATAGGCTATTATGTAATAACATTTAGAAGTGGATTTCTGTATTCTTAAAGGAATTTAATCGCTTTACTTTGTTCTAAAACTTTTTAAATATAGCACGCAATGAGATTTAATTATCAGTCCAGACGTGAAACTAACTGCACACAAATTTAATAACAGAACAACAACAGAAAGACTGCATACAAAGTAAATAGCAAACAAAAACACCCACAATTTTTATTTTGCTGCTGATATTTTTTCATCTCGAAACAACCTATGCAAACTTTCACAGTGTACTGCAGTCTAATGACAACAGAAAGTGTGGTCTCAAGAATTAGAGTTAAATCACGATCTCACTGGTACAACATAAGCTGTACTGCAAGGCTGTTTTACTTAATTACATTATATCATACTGCATTCCTCTTACTTTTCCTCACCCTTGTAATTTCATTATTTTATGTGATTAATGGGCTTTTAAAAGTTCTTATTGACTTCTGGTCTTTGAAATGATCCCAAGCTTTAGGACTTATAGCTACGAGGCAAAGAATGTGTCTGTTTCAGAGGCTTATATACAGGAAGGGTGAAACAAAGGTTATGAAAACTCTACAGTACTTTATAGGGGAACCCCTCCCTTGCTATAATTAGATAGATTACCTGTTAGCCATGCCCTTGAGTACAAAAATGGTTGTAAACTGCTCTACCCTCTAGGCAAATGGAAAGGAAAGTCAAAAAGCATTACACGCTGTTTGGGCAACAATGAATGCGGTATTAATGGCCAGAGCCAAAGGAAAAAAAAAACTCATGCTGAGTAGTGATAAATTTTTTACTGGTTTGGAGTACAAAAGGTTTGGTTAAAAATTTAACGGCCTTGTGGCTGACAGTGGTAGTCAGATGTCAAGGCAGTTCAGTCACTCCTGCACAGGTTGTTTATGCTCTGTAGCTCTACATGAGATTTACAGTGATTGTCTTTATATTTGTGTAATAATAATAATAATAATAACAATAATAATAGTTTTGTACAGATATGTAATTTCAATTAGACTTGCACTTTGCAGGATGTATACAAGGAGCTTGTATACATCTTTTGTTTTGTTTTTCAAATTCAATGTTGTATTGTAGGAATTGGGTCATGGAGTGTCTACTTGACCCTCTCAGATTAACTGGATGATTTGAATTATTTACAAATATGATTTACATAATATTTAATGTCAGTTCTTTGACACATTGATAAATCATATGTGAATGCAATGAACATTGCATTGGAAATATGTAAACACATTTAACGTTTTTGCTTCATGCAGTCCAGAAGATTTACACTCTTTTAGCATACAGTCGCCAATGATGTTCAATGCTCAATATTACGTGGTTAAGCATCTTTGATTGCTCTTGCGTATGTGGTTTAATCACATTGTTGAAGTATAAACAGACTTCTTAAACCATTGACAAAAACGTATCTCTTTCTGGTAGGACGTGTGTCTTGGCGGATGTGGGTTTTTTTGTAGCGTCTTTGTTTATGTCTCAGGTTGAACATTATCCCTTAATGGAACCATCACAGTTGTTTTACATGATTTAGTCCATAAATTATGGATTGCATATATGCTACATCGTTGTTAATTGTTCAGATTGAAAACTGTTAGGTTTTACACATGTGATGTTGCATGCTACAGTTGAGAGCAGGTTTGAGAACTGATTCAAGAACACTTCAGCATCTGTGATTTCAGAATTGTGACAGATTAAACTGTTACACTTATGTTAGACTTAATGCAAGGGATATATTTGCATCCCCCTTGTATTTTGTAAATGTTCTTTCTTTTGCATTAATATGTTTAATAAAGTAAAGTAAAAGTACATTACTGAAATATAAGATAATAAAATGTATGCATAAATAATATATGCACATATGTTTGTTTTAAGGTAAGATGAAGGAAAACATTCAACAATTTTACTGGAATTAGATTGTATCTAATACAATGTAATTCATTTATTTTATTTTATTTTTTCTTGTACCTTGTTATTGTATTACAATCATTTTTAAGCTGAACCTTTTTTCAGTCAGGATTTTAGTGGTCTGTCATTTCTTATAATGAAATTGATTCCTTTGGGTATTAGAAATTTGAATTATGGGATTCTCCTTTTCTCAAAACACAGTACAAATTCCATTTAATCTGCTGTATGAAGTTAAGACTATGTTTTACTTGTGCTGGAGTAATTAATTGCTTCCTACTTTTCCAATATAATCACTTATGCTATATTTAAACCAAGTACAGTCTGTATAATGTTTCCCTGTGGACAGCAGGACCATCTGTGTGGTTTTTTGTTTTTTCTTTCTTTTTTACTGATGGCACCAGTGCTTCAGTTGCACAATGTTTCTAAACCTGGTCCATACCGGATTCAGTTGCCAGGCTTATCTACTGTATGTTTTCATTTCACAGATTCTGCTCTGTAGCCAGATGCTACTGGCTTGCTGCTGTTAGCGTAAATTAACCCTTGCCAATTAAATTTAGTATAGATAAGATTTAGATATTCAAATTACCAAATAGTGATTTCTGTCATGTTTCTCTCATCATGCACTGACATCAGGCCCTGCTTCATGTGCTTTGATCGTATTTTATGGAGGTAAACTGTAAATGGTAGGAGGGGTTTTTGAAAATAAAAGTATGAGTGAAATCCTGATGCAATATTTCATCTTGCAAAAGCAAGATAAAGCTTTGTGAAAAACAAATGCATCACTGTGTACTGTGATTCTCAAATGGCAGCTGCACGCCTCCACACAAGTCCATCGGTATGCAAAGCATTAGACCAGAGGTGCTAGAATCACAAATCTTATGGGACTCCACCACAGAAGGGTTGTGGACATACAAGCACCTATCTCACATTATAACCATTCCTTTTCTCTGAGCATGAAAAAGTTTCATAAAGAGATGTCAAATCCAAAGAAAGGCAACAAGACATGCAGTGTCACCGACAGGCTATCTGGAGACTTTATTTTTAATCAAAGGCCCCCATCATAATGTCCACAAGCTTCTGCCTGTTCATTTGCAGTGGTCTGTGCAGAGCTGCAAAACTGCTGGCATACTGAAAGCTCTCGCTCTCTCCCTGCTGAGATTCTCTGTAGATCATCTTTGATTGACCCAATTAGGCAGGTCCACCGGGTGATGCTTGCTGCTTATTAGTGTTTCACATTGGCTTAATCATTGGATGCAGTACGTGAATGAGGTGCAGAGCAACCTGGCAGAGGGCTGACACAGGCTCCTTTCAAGTGCAAATGAAACCAAAGGATGGTAACCTGTGGAAACTCCAGCAGCTGCCTATCAAAACTAGTCTTTAAGGAACAATAGACAATATATTTTCTATTCTAAATAATAAAATGACCATTACGTGTCATCAGAGATTAAAGAAAAGTGCTAAGTTAAATATTGGCTTCTCAGACAACAATGCTACAGCCTGTAACCTCTCTTTTGAAATGTTTGTTCTGGACCGGAACATGTTTCTGTGTGATCCTACCCACTATAACATTTGGACACTCTAGGTTCCCTGACATGAAACAGCTTAGAGCCCAGACCATGGATGTCAAATCCTACCAGGGATGGCATTCATAATGTGTGTTTCATGTGCAGCCAGTCTATCAAGGCAGCGAATTTTGAAATGGTGAAGTGAACTCGACTAGTACTAGCTTGTGACATCATGCTAATGTTAAATGCTGTCATTTACACCGGAAGTGCAGACCTACTTGCGCTCTCTTCTCCTCCTCCTCCTCTGTTCCTCAGCTTTACCTCTTCACCTCTGCCTCTTGTGTTAATGGCACCTGACCAGTTCTCACTGGTTTCACTTACAGGTACAGATGTCTAATACTTGAAATTTGGACTGCAGTATCTCTTATAAATGCTCGTTGTCGGTGCTGCATATTGTTTTTTTAATACAAAATTTCTAGGCCACTAGTTTGAAGAAAAATGTAGGAAACTCTTAAGTGTAGTAAAGCTATTATTTTGACATTCATTATATTAACTCTCAAGCAAGCAGAAAGACCAATCTCATTTTCACCAGTGACAGTCCTAAGTGAGCCAGTGCACATTTCTGCACATTATTGAAAATTCTGAACATTTGTGACATTCTTTCAAGACATAATGAAGCAATATTTTATGAGATAAGCTGTAGAGAAGTGGGATGTGAAAGAAGTAAGCAGCAGAGCATTGTGCCACAGATGCAGGTGAACTCCCTTGTGTGACTGATGGAGGGGAAAAGGTAATTTGTGAAGAGACCTACCTGCCAAGATGATGAAGAGTTCTCCTTTGTTGATTTTCCCAAATGTGTCTCTCCCAGTCAGGAGTCATAAGAGAGCACAGCTTACAGTGACACCTTGACTGGCAATCAGGGAGAGGTAGTCCATTCTTGAAGCTTTGTGTGTTTAAAATAAAGAATATCATTATGTTTTGATAGGAATTCTCTGTCATTTGCAGGGGTAATTCCTCTTCTCTGTGTGACATTGTTGCCTTTGGGCTTACGGTAGTATGACAGTATTTGTAAATAGATTAAACTTTCCTTAAGGAATGCAGGAGGCATTTGGTAACCTAGACAATAGTTTCTTATTTAGAAAAGTAGGTGGAAGGTGTGCTGTTTGTTGTTTGATATATGAAGAGTGATTGATGTGTGGAATGTTAACTCAGATCTTCTAAGTATTGTGATGATCATAATATGAATAGTTTTAACATAAACTCTTGAGAATAATGTCCGACTCTTCGTGCATCGACTTACACGTGTTAATACAGTGATGCATTTTGGACAAGCTGAACTTCATCAGTCCTGTTATCCTTGTTATCTACTATTCATTTTTGGTGCACAGGAGTGTGACTCAAATATAGTTTAGGGCTTTGTCAAAGGTCCTAATAGATTTTGGCTACTGTATGTTTGTCTCATTGAATTGTGAACTGAGTCATCATAGCCATTTCCCGAGACATTTTATATACACAGAGGAAAAGAACCAAAAAGCTTTGGCAGTCTTTGTTTTAAAAAATACTTTAATGTACCAACAAGCCAGAACAAGCTGAACAATACATTTTCTTTGATGCCCACTTCAGTTTCAGTGGCACCTCTCTGCCAAGCCCTTTTAATTGATTAATGCATTGTATAAATCTAATAGAATCTCTGATATCCTTCACTGTATAATAAGATGTTAGGGAATCAAAGATGGATAAGTGTTGATAGCAGGTTTGATGTGCTAATGACAGTTTTATAATTACTTGAAGTGTGATGAAGGTGTGAGCTAATAAATGTGAATACTGTATTCAAGCATTTGCATATCTATTAGGACTCCTGCCTAATGCAGATTTCTATAGCTGAACTCTTTGTCATTAGATTTAATTTTTTTTTTTATTAAGTGAGGACAACGTTTTAATGGCTCTAGTGTTACCTATGGTTATAGTTATTTGTGCAGAAGTACTTAAATATTTCACTCATTGAGATATATAGACAGGTGTTGTTTTAACAAACAGGATGTGCCTAAGCACATCCCTTAAGTGAGATGCAGTCAGGAACACATCAGGATCCCCATCTGTCATAAAGAGGTGGGGGCGGCTCAGAGGAACTCACACAGATAGACTCAGTAAAATCAATAATAGCACCATGCATGTGTAATGTGCTGTCAGACTTCATGGTGGTGCAACATCTTCATTTGTTCCCAATCACATTTAATTAGAATTCATAAAGGCTTCATGACGCACCTCCTTTGAACAACCTGTTCGTAGCTTGAACAATACTTTATGGCTGGACTTTTTTTTTTTTTAAGGACTCATTCTGTTCAGTGATGAATGAAAGCTGTGTACAGTAGCTACATGTCTGGAGTTGTGAATCTGATAAATGTAAACTATTGAAAGAACTTGATGTGTGCTGTTAACAGAACCTTCAGTGATCTGTTCTTTATATCTAAATAAAACTAGATTCCACGAGGATTAAATGAAGTGGGGTGATGGTCAGGCATAGTGAGAGGTTTATTAGGAGAATACTGTTCACTCCTTAACAGTGTCTCAATCAAAAACTAGCTAATGCAACAAGAACTGTATTTATGTTCTCATAAATATACATACATATGAGAACATAAATATTTCGATGTGTAGGAAGTACAGTAACATTTGCAGGTTTATAAGTACAGCAGTTCAAGTAAGAAGCTGTGTTGCATTAGGTCTGCTTTGCTTTTTCTTAGCACAATCACTAACCACGTGCGTGCGTGCACCACCATATATTAATTAATACAACTATTAAAAGAGACAGTCCTGTATATACAGTATATGATTATATGAATATATGATTAATGTATTATTATTTTTGCACCAGTCCAGTGTTATTAATTGTTAACTTAAAGTATCACTAAGTGTCAAGAAAAAAAAATGCTGTATGTAGTACCCATAGTGCTGTCTGTCAGAGGAGTGACGCCCTTCTTACAGTTGTCACAAATGCTCTGTCTCGTGTCTCCCCTTGGACTGCATTAGTGTCAGTATGCGCTCTGCTCTCCTCATTGTGTGTAATCATTGCTTTGTCTCTGGTGCCCTGACACACACCTCACTGCATGCAACTTCCGCAGTCTCACTGGTCCCTCACCACCAAATCTCTTGCCGTCCCCTGCGCCACTGAGCTGCACTTGCCTCACACCTAAAGGGATTGCTGTCACGTTGAAAAGGCCAAGCTTGCTATGCCTGACAACTTGGGTATTTGTACACCACAATGCAAATGTTTCCCACTGATATTGTTTTGTCACTTAATGGTGACCCCCACTAGTGAGCCATTAAAAGCTAGGCATTCCACAGTCTCACAGAAACAAGGCACTTCTGCAAACTTGTCCCCATAGGACATTTTCAATACTTGTCCTTCTTGTTATCTGTGCGCTATTGTGTGCTGCACAAACCAATTTTCTGCTTTATTCGTCCCCTGCTGCATGATGTTGCTGGGAACCCATGGGGGGCTTGACAAGAGCCCTTCACCACTTTCTCACTATGAAACTTTTTGCCGTTGTCTACGTTCTTATTTCTGTGTTAAGATGACACCTGGGAATAATCCCAGGGGTTTTGACATAAATGGAATTCAAATTAACTGGATTAAATGCTATAATCATAACAGCCATAATAACTATTACTACTTTGGTTATGTTTTGATCATGTCCCTAATTTCATTTTCAATTTTTTTACACTCGCCTTGGAACTAAAGCTGTAATAGGAGCTTGCTTCTTTAGGTGGTAGGAGAACATGCTACTAATGGAAAAAGCAAGTAGTTCAGGGAAGTTGATGTAATTGATGTAACCCAAAAAACATATTAATATTACATTGCAACAATTTACATTGAACATGAACAGTAATAAATCATATGTTCTATTTTTCAATGCGTTGTGCAGTGTGAGCCATATGGCACCATTTTCTTTTGCTGCCACGTAAGGGATTGGCCTGTCTCCATGGCACATATAGTTTACCCTGTTACCTGTCACCAACTCAGCTTTGAGAGACTTGGTGTCAGCAATCACTGTCATAAGTCACATGGATATGAATAAATTCTAGTGGTAAGACTTTGAGGCTTTCACTTCTCTTAGTGGTGTGCAAGCAAGGATGTCACAAAACCTTTTTGAGTTTAATCTTAAAGTTTCTTGTAACATTTTAAAGTCCTTATTGTAATTTAACTCTTAAATTTGACAAGTACAATATTTGAGAAGGTTTTCTTGTCTGTGAAAATTAATAACTGTCATTACAGTGTTTAAAGTAATAAATTTTCCCAGTGTTTTGCACACCTTTGAGCACATAGCCCACATACCAAGTCCAGTGGGCCAGTGGACATTCACTAAAGGTCAGAACAAATAAATAGGTGTATTTCAATTATTCCATGCAACTCAACGGTGAGGCCTTGTCTCTGTTTTAAACAAAAGTTGAGGATGTGTCAAGGGGAAAAAAGTATGCTGTCTGTTGAAACCTTGCTTCTTTCAAGGACATGCCATACATAACACAGAAATACCTGGGGGGATATATATTTTCCCCCTAGTTTTACATTTTTTTATAGGATATGGAATGAAGTACATCCTCCTCCTCCCCCTTTTAATTAATTGTGAAGTCTATGATACTTGCATACTTATGTAGACGCTGTTTCTAAATAGGTAAAGAGGAGCAGAGGAGCCATATGGTGTTGTCTGACATGAAGAAATTAGGCCACCAATGCTGTCTGTTCATTGTCATCAACCTGGCCACCTGCTTTGCTTCTGCAGTGGGTAAACTAGTGTAGACCCTCTCCCACTGCCGGATCCCCAGTCCAACTTGTTATATCTTTATAAACAACCTTAAATAAAACAACCAAAACTATTCAGGGACAAGTCAAATTGTGATACAAATTAGTTAGAAAGGGCAGTAGAGGTTGTTTGGCTCCACTCCAGCAATTTTAGTAGTTTTATCTAATAATAAAAGTAAACAGATATGTTTGTTTGTGGCTTGAGCATAATGATACAGATGGTTAGATTGGCCTCTGCCATATCCTCTTAGGTTGTGTCCTTGACGTAGGGATCGTGGATGGTAGTGCCAAAACCCACACACTGGGTAGCCTTACTTTTAAAATGGCATCCAACCAGCACTTTTACAGTGGTCTTAGTGACCATAGCCAGTATAAACATGACATTTCCTTTGTGCCTCACTCTGAAGCAGATATACATACAGATATTTTACCAGTCTATTCTCACTGTTAATATTTGTTTCAATGTTAACATTAAGTTGAATTTACTGAGTTTTGTTATGCTGGTGAGAAAGCATATGGCAGAACTAAAACTCAGACTATCAGTCTGCAGACAGTTAACTTAGGTCGCATTACAAGCTGCCAGGTTCCACTCAGAGTAGACACATTTAAAGCAGACCTCAGTGCCGAGAGTACAACCTCTGGGGACAGACGACACATTCTTCTCAGGGCACTTAATTTTTTTTGTGTCTCAATTAATTTTTCATCGTTGTGCTCTAGACTCAGTGAGGCTCCGTGGTTTCACTGATCTGCAGCGAAGCGAACTGTCATATCCATTTGGCAACAACTCACAGGCTACACCCAGCTGCTATGTTTGTGGCTTTGGTACAATGATACAGATAGTTATTTAGATTGTCCTCTGTCGTATCAGCTTAGTCTGCGTCCTTGACTTTTGGATGCTGGGAGAAAGTGCCAAAGCCCACTCAACACCAGGAAGCTTTGGTTTTAAAACTCTTTCCAACTAATTCTTAACTCTTTGCTGCCAAAACTGAATTCTGTTGCTTTTTACTTAATGAGTTTTGCTTTGACTGTTTACCAAAAACTGCAAAATGGAATTATTTAGTAGTTTTTTAGCATCAGTAGCGTCTGATTACATTTTCTTATATTCATTTGAGCTACTCCAATGTATTGAATGCCTGAATATACAAAACCTCTCAGATATGTTTTTCTCCTCTGAATTGCAGAACACAACCAAGGCTAAGTACAGCAAATAATTGTGTCATCTAAAAACTGTGTAATGTATTATTTCTGTTACTTGCCACAAAGCTCAAAAGAACCTCACCAAAATCATTTGGTCTTCGTCTTGGAGAAAGAGTTAAAAGGTATCCTCCGTTGGTTTGGCCTTATCAACTATCAACAAGTCTTCTAGGCCTTTGCTTGAACCTAGAGTGTGGTGGATTGTGGCCTCGTTCTGGTTTTGCAGGGAGGTTTTTACTCACTGTGGCCCTATGGAGCCCGAGGAAGGATTAAAGATTGATGAGAGCTCTCAGAATCAGTTTATTGCTCCAGAGATCTTTGCATGTGTTATGAGTGGGAAGATTGTGCTGCTGTTTTGCCTCATAGAGGTTCATGAGGCTGGCACAGCACTGAAGTGTTCAACAATCAAGGTTAGTTCTTTTTTTTCCCACAGCAGATAGCCTTTGGATTACCAGAGAACCGTAACTAGCCATCCGAACAGTACATTCCAATGTGAAATGTGATGAAATACTTGTGTTATCAGGAAGAGAAGCTTTCATATTTCCAGACTTACGTATCTTGCCTGACTTCAAAGTCGATAAGGGCTACACTCACTCTCCATTGACACAATACCTGGACCTTCTTGAATAAAGTCTTTGTATCACTACAGCTGTTTGAAAAGAATGTAGACTGTATCAATCTAGAGGGGGATAATACACTTCAATACAGCTGTATTTGGTGGTACACTATCTGTATACACACAGTGTATACAGATCACTGTATAGTATACAGATATCTGTATACACACAGTGTATACAGATAGTGGGAAAACTTGTTTACATTTTAGATAAACAATCCACCTATTTTTATTATTTCATCTGTTTTATTTAGTTCATTTTGCCAAATTTGACATTCCTAGTAAGAGATGGGAATTAACTGTACCATGATAGACATTCCCTTTTGCCAGTTTTCTGAATATTCTCTAAGAGATATGTGCTACATACTTTATTATTGGATACCTCTGAAGTACATGTGAATTACAAACCATGATATTTCAGTTTGCCAGTAATGCAAATAAAATTCCTCTCAGACCCAGCCACCATAGACCTAAAACAACCTTTTTTCATAAGAGAAAAAAAATCTTACTTCACAAAAATTGTATTTCATAATGTTTTTTAAGCTTGGTTTTGGCTGAGCACTTAGATGTCCATTATCTAAAAGCTTTTTTTCAGGTGTTAATCACCATTCTACATATTAACACAAAATATTTTTTATCATGAACTTTATTTTAAATACATATACAAAAGGTCATATCAGTCAATCATTACTGGATGCATTTGAAGCAGACCTGATTCAATCTTAGAAATCTCTGTGGGGACAAATAACAGACTGTATTGCAGGGCGTTAATTTTTTGGTGTTGAGTTTAATTTTTCATCCATGTACTATAGACTCAGCATGGCTCCGTGGTCTCACTGATGAACAGTGGAACAAACTGTCATGTTCATTTGGCAACTACTCACGCTACACCCAGCTGCATCCTACGGCATAAAGTACTAGGGGCCCTGCTAACAACACAGGGCTTTATTACCTGGGAAATTAATGATCTGAGAGACTAAGATGTAATGGCTGAACCATCTGCAAGAAATCATCCTAGAAAGGACCTATCCCCTTTCCTATCTGTATCTGTCTATTCAGCCATAATGTTCCAGGAGCATAAATCAGTGAGCTAATTCATGCTGTTAAGGTAAAGACATCAGAGTTAGCAAACACAATCTGATGATTGATTAGCTGCAATTATAGTTTAGTAGGAGTTATGTTTTTAGGTTTGATTTAGGGTTATTCATGGTTTTCACTGGTAATTTAATGTGTTTACTTATTAGAAATGTACTGTATAACGGTATGAATGTTTATTGATTTCATTTTTTAACTTTTTTATTTTGTTAAACTTTCTGATATTTTAAGCAGTACACTGCAATGTGACTTTCTAGGGGAAGAGTTGAGCTCAATGAAGTTGTTGATGTCACTACTGGTGCAGGCCTGGTTTCTATGGAATGGTAGAGCTGGGTTGTAGATGATTGGCTGACAAAGCACTGCAAAGAGCCAATGGAATTGCTAGGCTTCTTGTGTGGAGTGCATGCACACCAATAGCGAGCGAAGAAGCACCCCCTGTTGCACGGTTGTATAATTTACTCTCTTGGCTCCATCTTCAGCCCTGCTGGAGCTCACTAGTCCACAGCTTTTAGAGATTATGACCTACAGTAAAGGACCACAATGCACTAAGGTCTCAACAGTATTCTACTCTAACGGCAGATTTACTCCATAAGCCCAGAGAAGCCTGTAGCTGGATTTGGTTCCACTGCTACTGTATGTTCACGATCTGTTATGTGAAGTTGGCATTGTGAGCTCAGAGTTGGGAAAAAAGGACTTAATGAAAATCAGACATTTTCACCACAGCTAAAAAAAAAGGCTTTGGCCTTTCACAGTGAAATTGTATAGGATTATGCAGTTGATCACACTATGGGAATGAAGCCTGACACCAAACTTTCTCCAGCTCTATTAATTGCCCCTGTACTCCATAATATATTTGCACATTTGGAAATGTATTAATTCAAACTTTAGAAGGCCATTTTCCCTAGATTAAATATTGTTGTTAATTTGATCAATTCTATTATTGCATATTAACTATTCAAACATGGTAATAGATAATTTGCTATCTTGTGAGAAGATTAAATGTTTGACCAGATTTTTTTGTCAAGTTTTAATCATTCTCACCAGCTCATCTCAGAATTGACAATGACAAAAATATCTTCAGCTCCTGTAGAGTTTGCAAAATCACTTTCACAACCCCTAATTTCTTCCCAGCTGCTAATCATATTTTTTTTGCGAGATTCATGTTGTAAATTCTTTTTGTCACATGTCTTGTGAATGCATCCTCAAATTCATCCATGTCTATTTAATAGAGCTGTTACCAAGACTGCTGTTCAGCCTTACACACTGTACACATCCCTTCAGCTGAACCAGGAGGTTCCTCATATGAAAAGCTCTGACCTTTCTTTTGTGGTGCAATCAAATGGGGCTGCCTTGGTCCTTGGCTCTGAATAATTAATTCCTCCCCTCAGTAGGAGTGTTTGCTAAACAGTGGGGTCCTCAGCAGTTCACTTTTTCTGCACCGCTGCCACTGCACCCTAGGGGAGAGACGAGTGTACGCTTTAGTCAGACTTAAGATGTGCATTTCAGAGAAGAGAGACAGTCAGGAGATATTGGAAAGCCTCTCTTTTCTTTTTTTTTTCTCCAGAGAGGAAAGACAACTGCATACAAAGGAAGGTAGTGAGCAAACTTTGCCTAATTCCTTGCTTCTTTATGTACACCAGTTGTAGTCGTAATTTGTTCAAAATTGGACTCATTACACTTTTTTTCCCAAAGCTAAAATCCTTATTTTAAAAGTGTGTGTCCCAATACAGCAAATTTGTTTTCCGCAGACACATTCATGACAAAAGGTTAATTATACTAAAGAATACTAGTGCAATGGTTAACCCTGGAGTGGATTGGTTTTTAGGACAGCCCAAACCTGAACCATGTTTTACTCTTGCCATTCTGCAAACCAATCCCCTGTGAGGGGGCCCTAATGGAACACCCCCTACTGCATTTGCCTCGTAACAGTGTCATCTCCACCCCCAGTATACGCTCTTTCGTCATCCATAGAGGAATAATATATTGTAGGGAGATGCTCCTGAGCTGTCCTTCACTGGAAGTGGTGTGACAGCCACTTTGATATCACAGTGAGAGGCTGAAGCTCTAAAAGAAATTATCGATGAGATAGGGAAAGCAAAAGAGAGATGGATAAAGAGAGGAGGAAGGAGATGTTTGGTGCACTGTGTGCACCAAACCACCAAACCACCTACAAGTGAATAAAAATTTACAACCATTATAAAATTAGTTATTATTTAATATTGAGCACTATTAATTCATAAACAATTAGTAGAAGTTTCTTTTGTTGCAGCTTATTAAAAAAATACATGTTCCCTGTATCCTGCAAACCTAAGCTCAGTGTACTGTATGCAAGGGGGCAGTACAGGCCTTCATTAGAGGAGATAAAAATCTCTCACTGCCGAACTTCTTCTGTGAGCTTCATTCAAGCTAAACCGTGTGATGAAGCATTAGCAGTGATCCAGCTCACAGCAAACAAGCCAGTGGATTCATTACAAAGTAAATAATAACCACCATCTACTTTTAACTGGAAACCATCATTCAACTAAATGTATTTCTATTGAACAACAGTGTGTTTGCAGTGTATTTGTCATCAAAGGATGGTGAAATGATGACGTAAGTCTCCTTTATTTATATATTTAAGGCATATCGTTTTTTTGTCCCTGAGTAGACCCATTTCTGCTAATTACACAACATTTTTGACAGTGTATTTCCAGCATTGTTGAAAGATTGCTGTTTCTATTATTAATCAAATATACACAGATTGCAAGCCATCATGTTTGAACCTTATCAAGAAGAAAATTGACACACATAGCATGCAAACATATTTATTTAGTGTGAAAGTTAATTAAAACCTTTGGATAAAGTAAAAAATAAAAGCACTGTAAAATGGCTATTGAGTTTTGTCAATCTATACAGTACTTATATGATTAATTGAGAAACAAAAATAGATACATATCTTCTCATACAGTGCTATGTAAGCTTCTCATACAGTGCTAAAAAACGTAGAGTGGATTTTGACTGACCTACTTATAACCCTTGAACCCCTTTATATAACCTACAGCTAATATCCATAGCACACTTAAAGATAGATTAAATAACAAAATACAATTTAGAAAGAAACTATGAATGAAAAACAACAAAAAGAAAACATTAAGAAATATACTGTCTTTAAAAAAAGGGAAAATACTACTGCATATGAAAAATTGCAGTGTAATGAAGACATATTAGGCCATAGAAACGTTATTACGGGTGCAGGGAGGGGATTGTTTTTTCATAAGGAGATCAGAGATGATGCTGTCCTCAGAGTTGCTTTTAGTCCTGATCTCATCTGTTTGGCATGAAGGGGGAGCTGTGGCTCCTCCTGTCAAGGTTGCGGCTCCAGGCTTCACTGTGTGCCTCACACATTTTCTCACACTTTTCTGGCTGCGCTGTGCCACATTGATTTAAATGTATCTGTTGAGGGGAAAATAATCAATGCAAATTCCCTGGCAGTGCAGCCAACAAATAAGACATGTCTGATTCATCAAGCGGACATTGCTATAAAGACCACTCTTTCTCCTTTGTCCCATTTCTCCCTCTCTGTATTTGCCTCTCTCTCTCTCTTCTCTCTCACCTCTGGGCCACTTCACTCTTTTTTACTCTGTTCACCTTTCTCTGTCTAAAACCACTTAGTCTGAATTAGTAGAAGGAGCTTTGTGTTTACTTATATACCTATGGAATTGCAGCGTAGCCATATAATTAAGGTAGGTGCAAATATCATTATTAGAAATTTAAAGTAATTTTATTTCTTTGTATAGGCTGCTATAGTGCTATTTGCATACATTAAGTTATTGTAAAAAATGTTTTAAGCCATTCTGTGAACTTTTTTTGTTATCATATAGAGGGTAGTCAGTGTATAAAATAATGGCATGATTATCATATAAAATAGATCTGGCAAATTTAATTCTTTATGGAAGAAAGCTAATTTGAAACATGTCCCTAGCTCTTAACCACATTACAGTGAAAGTAAGTCAACATGTTGAGCAGGAAGGAAGTCTCACCTGACACCTAACCTTAACATTTTGTTTTGCTCCAACTTGAACTTGGTCAAATGGTCTGGCTCCTAACGAGAGCAGAGTGTAGCCTGTGTATGTAAATTCACTACATGTGTGTGAGAAATAAAGGCAGAGGCTATTTGGAAATTCCTGTGTGATGAAAGGGAAAGAATATCCCCCAAAAATGATTAATGTGGTGTTCAGGTACACAGAAGATTGAGTGATCCTGTCATGACGCCATATGGTACCAATTTATTCCGGCAAGCATAAGGCAAGCTCAGTTGAGGAGCTCTCACGACTGCGTCTCCACGTCTCTAACACTCTCTGAGAAGAGGGAAAAAATTATTATATGTGCTGTTCAGTTAAGTGCTGATTGTTATCTGCGCAGTGTTTTTTTTATAATTTATTGTGGAGGTATGTGATTTTAGAAAAGGCCCTTAAATAATTGTTCTGAACATACTGTTAAAATCTACTCCCATAATTATCATTATTATTATTGGCATGTTCACAAATTCCAATTCATTTTTATTTCTTTTATGCGTGGGAAATTACTTTAGCCATTGTAATGCATGTTAGTACTGCACATAAAAGGTGTGTAAGGATATCACACTTGTGATACCACACCGCACCACAAGTGTTGTGAGCATCATTTTGTAATTTCTTGAACCACGTCTGCATGAACTATCAGTGAAGCCAATTGAGATGAACATTGACTAGTAGTTGAGAATCAAATCTGTGTTTATAAACTCTAATGTATCGTGATTTTTCAAACCAGGCCCAGCTGATGTTGAGTAGTGGAAGTATTTTCAACAATACAGCATATTATTTTGACAGCAACTCAGAGGTTCTGTTCAATATATACACTCTCACTTTTTTAAAAATTATATCCAGATAAGAGACAGAAATGCAGTTTGGATCTGACAAGCTTGTCGAATCAGGCTAAGGGCTGTAATTTGACATGGTTTGTTCATCCTCTAGCACTTAAATAGGGTATTTCCCCATAAATAGACATTCTTAAATACTTCAGGCTCCCTGACCAAAAAGCAATAGCACATGAAAAATTTTAGGTCCAGTAATGTGACACAAGCGTAATCACCCTTGGTGCTAAAATATTATTTTTTTTATTAGTAGTAAAAATGTTTAAAATGATTTATATCACAGTGTCATTTAGATTTTTGATTTTGTTTGGCAAGATAAAAAAAATCATGTTAGATGTGGCTACTGCAGGGTGATGTAGTCTTTCACTAGCCAGTCTTTGCAGTGCTTGACATTTGTGACATTTCTGAGATGTACCGAGTGCTGCGTCTTGCAATCATGTGACTTCGATATCTCCTTCTAATGCTGCTCAAACATGACTTTCAACTCTCTTATCTCCTATCTCAAGTCATAAACGGAAATGAGTTTTTTGAAAATGCAGATGGCCATTGGCAGAGAGGAAGCAGGCTAGGAAGCTGGACTCCTACCACTTTTCTTTTTCACTACCTTGTTATTTGTCGCCTCACCCCTGCAGGGCATGCTGACAGGAACTGATAAACCTCTTTATGGGCTGAACTGAATTGGCTCCTATTATCCAAGGTGTGGAGCTGCTCAGTGGTGGAAATAAAAGACTTTATCCACTGCCCATCTGCCCACCAGTCACACTCTGCCCAGTTTTCGGGATTCCATGAAGCTGTGTCCCATTTGTGCTTGTAATCGTTGTATATAGCTAGGTGTGGAAAAAACAACGTACATGTCTTTTGAGAGAAATATATTTAGCTAAATTTCTCATTTAAATACTGGCCTAGCTGCTAGAGCTTTGACCATGAAAAATAAATTTCTATCATAAAAATATTTTAATATATTACTGTACGGGTGTATATTTGAGTGCAACTGTAACACTCAACAGAGAAGGGGGATTTGCTTACTAGTATTAGAGAGTTACAGATGTTTGCATTGTGGTCAGAAATTTTACATTTTACTTAAGCTATATTTTTGCTATTTTTGTGAAAGTGTGTACAATACCCATAAATCGGTGAGGTCACACTAATTATTTCTTGATATATTAGTGTAATACTTGACCGTTGTGCTAAATGTCTCAACTGTATTATCTGTCTACTTAAAATGAAAATTGGCATTTTTTCTTCATCACATTTGAGGAAACACACCAAAGAGAAATAGTACTTTCTGCTTTTTTATGTAAGTTGTAACAGTTGTCAATAACACAAAATAGTGAATAAAATGCGTATCAAAATATCATATACTGTTTAAAACGTTATGCTGTGAAGTAACCATACTTGCATTTGTTTGACATGTATATATTTTTATTGCACAAATTTAAACTGTATCAAAGCTACATACCAGTTCTCAGTGTCTATTATATTCATCAATACCTTCTCATAGGAGATTTTAGGAAGCTTTTATCAAACCACATCCCATGTCTTAACTCAAGTTCAGTCTTATTTATTTATTGTGTGTGTTATGGGCAAACAGGAATGGAACAAAAGGCACTACACGTGATAAAGTAAAGAATACAGAAACACGATATAACATAAGTAGCCATTAAATAAAGAGATAAAATAAATACATCACAAACTCCAGTTTGTACATAAGCATGAATGCTCTTGTATTAATCATTTTATGCATGAACATGAGATATTGTATGGTGGCATGTGATAATGATAATTAATATGTAAGTAATTAGACGAAGAAAGTGAATGTAGAACAAAAGAAAGTAGTGGTGGTAATATGTGAGTGGGTGTGCGAATGGATCTTCTGAACCTGTCTAAAGCTAAATACGAAAATATTTGTGTTGCTATCCTGATGATATTTGTGCCACTGTAAGTAGTCACCTACATCTAATAATGATCAGCACCAGGCTGTAACTTGGCTTGGAGTGCTAAATCGTTGCCACATCTTCAATTTGTACAAAATTTTAATGCTGTCTCATTACCACATTCTACTGACTCGCATTACCTGTATAAGATGCATAAATGTTACATGACAGGTAAAGTGTGTTGCATTGAAGCCTTCAGGCCTTCAGGCTGATGCATCCAATATAAAGTTTGCTAAGAAGAGTTGAGTTCATTGTGTGGTTTTAAGCTAGTTTAATATTCTAGGTATTTACTTTCAAGGTTTAAAGTACTCATCATTCATCATTTTTACATTAACATTAAAACATTCAAATAAATTGAGCAGAACATAGTGTACAACTTTGTGCTCATTAAAATGCAAAGACACATTATTCCTGATTATAGAACTATGTGAAAATAATGCAGACTATCATAAGTCACTGCATACATTTTAGTAATTTGGAAGTGTAATTTGCAAAGCTGTTTTAAAGACTGTATTACTTCTAAAATTCTTGAAATGATACAACTATCTATTATAAGGGCTGTAGATGTGTAATTGTTCTTCAGAAGTGGTTGAATATGGCATTAAATTAAAGCTGACTGTCTCTACTCTAAATTCATCTTTTGAAATTCAGAGAATTAAGAATACACGGTTATGAAATGTCTTTGTAATGAATTGTAATGAATCATTGTTTTGACTGTAGATAAGAACTGTTCTACTATATATTCCAAACATTTGTTCTGGCATAAAACTGGCTGTGAATTGAAGAAGTTTGTGCAGTGCGGTTAAAATATTTCACCTCCATAACTTATCTTGACCAATATGGTGTTTTAAGAAAGTATTGTTTCCTGGAATTTACTTTAAAATGCAATCACATTGTCATGGGATGATATAATTAATTAGGTCTATGTTTTACCAATGACCTCTATTTACAGATGCATTGTTGCTTACCCTTTTGAAGGATATCACATAGTGATAGTAATGTACACCAAGGTAAAGGTTTATTTAACTTTTCAAAGGAGGGAGTGCCTGATACATTTTGTAAAGTTTGTCAAAAAAGTTTGGGCGGGATACACAAAGTATATTTCACTTTGCACACATTAGAAATTTTTAAATATCTGGTGAAGTGTCAGATTGTTCAAGGTGACTGGAACCACTCACTTAATATTAGTATCAATTGACTGGTTTAAAAAATACAGATGACACCGATCCAAATCCTTGAGAGGAGAGGGTTAGGCTGTGTGACAGGGAATCTCTCCCCCAAGCCAAGTGCATAATGACTCTGTTTGCATGGGGAATGGAACAAATAGAGCCAAAGATGGATGTTTAGTTTACTGTAGCGCTATCTGTGGAGTTTTGGACTGCTTTAGGCAAGTTATCAAAGCCATCTGTTTGGGCCTAGGGGCCGAGGCTGATTAATACAACCATGGAACGACAATGTCACGTAGGAACTAAAGTCACAGGCACCGACTACAATATTTCTTAAAACGTATGTAGGGCTTAAAGCCTCACTCAAACCATTCTGATGTTCATCCTTCACTAAGGTATGATCAGAAATGTACAGAAAAGGCATGGCTTTGACATGGTCACACTGTCATGTCTTACTACAGAGCTTTGGGCGCTTTCGGGTCATATTTGTTATGCATCCTCTGGTCTCTTTAGGTTAGTATTTGAGATAAGTGCACCCTGGCTAGGCCAATGTGAGCCAATTTATGTGAGACAAAGGACAAAGTTTTTGTCGCATAGATTGGTATGATGGAAAAAATATTTTTGTAAAAGTAAGTAAGTGCTTTTGCGACAATTTGAGGTGTAAGTTGTCACAAAGTTACAGTTAGTTAGCAGTCAGTGAATTACCACATCAGTTTACTGAGCAATTTTAAAACAGCTTTCATCTTATTAGCATTTAAATAGGCATGCTAAATGGGATATTGCCCAGGACACAATATAAAAGCAACACCCAATTCATTGACTCTGTGCTAACCACTCACATATACATCAATAAAAACAGTCATGAGTAGTCCTACACTGCCCATCCTTGCCATTTGAATTATTTCAATTCAATTTAACTGCTGTGCCCCACCCTCTCAAGCACCGCAACAACATTCGAAGTGCTCAGTGACTTTCTATTTTGGACTAATAATCCAGAAAACAGATTTCCCTTTCAGACCAGTAAGCTAAGCGTCATTGATAGTTAAAGGAAGACATTAGCATGAGTCGGTGGTTAATGACATTGTTTAATGGTGTGTTCACTTTGTTAATATGGCTGACAACGCAGACACATTATGCTTGCAACTTTGAGTTGTTGTGAGTTCAATATGAAGAGTCACTTTCAAGGATAAGTTCACAAAATTTCAAATTATTCTTCAAATGGCTTCTTGCCTGGAGGCTAGTCTACAGGGCAGGTGAATAGAGAGTGATGATTGGGGTAAAAGTTCTAAACGGCAAATTGTTAGGGAGCCATTACATAGATAGTTTTTAACTATCTACCAAGTTATGCAAAATGATGGATTGCAAGACTAGACAATATTGTTTTAAATGATGGCTGGCATGATGGCCACTGTTTAAAGCTAGCAGTTTCTATCCCTGAGTGAAAAGTGCTCAGATTAATACAGAACAAACAAGGGTGTAGATTTGTTTCTCCAAGAGACCCATATGACACAGAAACACACATGGAGAGCTGTGATGCTATAGTGAATCTCCAAGATAGCTCAAGCAATTAGTATACTCTCCGTAGGATGCATTCATTCCTCATAGTTAATTATAACAAATTCCCTCCCCATGATCCGCACTGTGCACGCATCAAATGCTCCAACTGCAATGGAAAGATAGAGGCATCTGTCACAAGTCTCTGTCTTATAAAAACCTAAGCCCCATGTGGTCATTGAGAGCTGCATCTTGTACTCTTCCTGTGCTCAGATGGGGTTATCATTTTATAGCTCTGGAGTACTTATATTTGCAGTAATTGTTGGATTTCGGACTCGAATGCCCTCTTTTTCTTTAAAACCTTTTTCAAAACATTCAGAGCCCCCTTAAAAAGCATGATGCACTCAACCTTGAGAATGTATCAATAATTCAAACACATCATCCTCTCATGATGTAGCTGTTTGAAATTGGGAAGACTGTGTCAGAGGGATAATACTGCACTCTGTCACATCTGACTGGCTGTCACCTGCTAGAGCATGGCTACATCCAGCTAATAAATGTGTAGTCAAAGCATGCACATTTTCATGATTTGCAGTACAGTAACTGCTGCCCTTAGCAGGAAATGTGACTTTAAGATCTGACAGTGTTCAGATAGTAAATAGTCGGGGCCTTCACACATTGCTGGAGTGGTCTTTATAAAATCTATTCTAGTGATGTCCCAATAACTTTTTTTGGCCCAAGTCCCAACCAGCCTTTCATTGAGTATCTGCCAGTACAAAGGCTGCTCCGATACTTTAACAACGCATTTTATTCCTACATACAACTACATTCAAATAAACTAGGGCATTAAGTAGACACTAGGCATTAAAATCAGTAACACAGTTTTTAATTATATCACAGGACATTTGGACAGAGATTTAACAAACTCGCATCACACCCAGCATGAAAAATTGCTGATGTTCAAATGTAAAAACTGTTAAATCTCAACATTGCTATGCTCTGCTGGCTTACTGATACATGCTGACATATCATCAACTGAAACTGTTGGCTGCTGTTTATTTGTTTTGTGCTCTCCACGGTTCACTCCCTCACAGCAACGTGTGGCAAGAGAAACTTTGGTTGAAGTGAGGTTTGATCGTGTAAACATTTGTTAATAGAAAGTCTGAACCTCCTTGCTCACACATGTTGACATTCACCTCCAAATTGAAGGCAAAGTATTGCACCACTATCCTGACCTTGACATTTCAGTGTGCTATTTCATTGTCAAACCCAGTGTTGCGTCTGAAGCTAAATCTCCTTGAGACTAGTTTGTTAAAAATACCTTTGCTACACACACATCTCATTATGCTTATTCTGCAATCTACTTTGTTACATACAAGTATGTTCCACCATACTAAAGCCTGTTGTAATTTAAGCAAAATGCTCAAGTAAGCTTTTAATTTTTTATTGGGTTTGATGCAAGAGTTTGGTGCTGTTCTGTATGTGTAAAAGGCTATCAATAAAATTCATTTTCCACTGTATCTACAATATTAAATGATTCCCCTATTGAATGCTGGGATCTGAAAATCTATTAGATGTTGTCATTTTCACTGATGCGATAGCAACAGATTTGACTTGACTCTTCAAATTATATTCATTCATCATTATGGTTGAAAATGAATACAAATTTTTGTGATCAATTTGGCTCCCTCCCAGTAACTGGTACAAGATAACCAAACATGGATAATTAGTAGATATGCAAAATCATTACCCACTGTTAATCATGGTGGAAGTTTGTCTTGTTCATTGTCGTTCCAGTATCAGCACCCTTGTGAAACAAGAATATTTCACTGATGTAATGTAATCAGAGATGTCTATCTCTGAGAAGTTTTGGCTCAATTAGTCCTCCTGAACACTTGAGGCTGAGTGCCGTGCTAATTTTGTCCTCTACTCGGCACCTGCAGTGCAGTCACTGCGCTCTCTCACAAACTTCAATAAGAGAATATTTATGAAGCATATCTTGGCATAGGTTATTCACCATAGATACAATTTGAGGTATAGGTGTTGTCATCATTGTATTTAGGGAAATTCATGAAAAACTGAAATGTCTGCAGGATAATAAACACATTAAGTAGATTACATCAAACATAAACAATCAGTGTGGGCTGATTTAGAGAACACAGCAATACTCATCTTTGTCTATTTGATAATCTTGTTTAGTCCCCTCCCAACAAACAGTCCTGAAAATGAACAGTCACGGAGAGATAATACTGTTTAGTTTTCGTAGGAACGTGCTCTGCCTCCCATGGGCTGGAAGATATTTGGATGGTCGAGTGAAAAATTGCCCTGAATTCTGACCAATGAATCGTTTTACACATGCTTTAATGCATTTCATAAATAATCTGCCTGAGAAGGTAATTAGTGCAGGTGTTTACACATATTTCTGCCATCAGGGTGCACAGTAGGATCACAGTTGGCTGAGTGAGTTTTAGGTTATTAAATTAGACCCAAGGTAACAGGAAGAAGGATGAGCTACAGTTGGGCAGGTATGAGCAACAACATGTTTCCCTATTCATCATCCCCCCTCAAAAAAATAAAACATTTTCAGGAAATTATCCAGGCTCAAGTTATCTCCCAGTCGTGGATTGAATGAACAAAGATTTTTCATATTAGAAAGAGGTCAATAGTAGAGAAACATCTCCCTGGGGGGTATTCCAAAGATGAAAAAAAGGGTTGGACCTAAAAATGTAAGAATTAAGCCGCTTAACGTCACATTGCGGAATAGGAAAGTAAATCATTTTTATCATCTTTTCACCAATAAACAATGTAGAATGTACTGCAGAAAGTATAACAATATAAGAAACGGAATCATACATTTTTATTACAGTCTTGTGAAACTTTCTTTTGTAGCATCATGTAGATGCAACACCACAGAAACCTTCCGTCTTATCAGTTGCCTTACAGTGACTGCGACCTACTAGCTGCATGCCCCATTGCAGTAGCCGTTAAAACATCATTGCTTCTCAGTTCTGCATAAACTCCACAGGTGATGACAGGTCTTTCCCTGGGGTAAGTTTTGTTCCATTGCCCTAACTTCTTCAGCCCAGACACAGAGCAGCAGTCACATTATTAGCTACAAGCGACTCAGAGAACACAGATGCAACTTTTGACAATGAATGTTTACAGGTGTTGTTATAGGTAGCACTGTTATATATATACATAGTTATTGAAGGCTTTAATACTGTACTTTAAAAATGCATATCATGGTCTTCTTAAAGCTAGAACTGTATCACGATATCTTACTATATTTTAACAATAAATTCTGATCTAACAATAGAACAATTAACATATATTTTTTACATCAGTGTTTTTTTACGAATGTGTGGACATATCTGAAATTGCCCTTGAACAAGACACTGAACCTCAACTGTTTCTGATGGTTAGGGCAATGCCTTGGATGGTAACTTGGTATCGGTGTATGAATGAGTGAATGTGAAGCAAACAGACCTTTATAAATACATCATACAACAGGACAGTAATGTTAATCAGCACAAAAGGTTAGTTCACAAATCAAGCACACTTTGGTCTAGTTGGTGCTAATTGACTAAAAGGGGGGATTAATAAAAATAATTAAGTGTTTGGCTTGCTGTAACTATAGTTTATGATGTGTTGATGTTATGAGCCTTTTAACCACAGTGATGGTATGGTACTTTATAGACCTAGCACTAACAGGATATTTCATTAGCACATTTGTGAAACTGCACTGAGCAGTTATTGACCAGTAACCAGTAAGTAGTAAAGCTGGTGCTGTTAAGTAATTTTTTAAAATAAAATATGCCCATCTGTATGTCATGTTTACTACAGTTGGAATAGCAGTCTGCGTGGTGCCATATAGAGATGCATTTTGGCTTGTCAGGTAGCACTAGCTGACAGTGCCAGTTATGTCTTTTCAAAACAGAAGCAGAGTGTTCTGGAAGAAATGTGTTTCACACCATGGTTCTATTTTCATATATCAAAATTAATCACAACCCAGTAGCAATGATTTTCACACTTTTCCTTCTAACACATCTTAAAAGTTTTGCCTTGGCTGATTAAAATACCCAAAATGCAGGCTTTGACATAACCTGCCACCACAAGTGCAAGTGTAATTATGGCTGTGTAAACATTCTTTCAGACAAGCCACACCAACTGTCCTCACAGAAGGTGATAATATTTTGAAGGTTAATCATTTCACCTTTGAAATAATTGTTTCCATTAATGTTGATATATTGGTTTCGAAAGAGATTGAGTGTATGATATACACTACCTGTCAAAAGTTTGGAAACACATAGGAATGAAAGAAAAGCAGATTTCATAACATCAAATTGATCAGAATGAATGTGTAGACATTGTTCATATTGTAAATTATTTTTAACATTAACAAGTGCATTATTTGGTAAGGTGATGGTTAGCTAGACTTTCATAACAGTCTATTTATCTAGTCATTTATTTATTATTTATGTAACTATTGTTAACAATTACTAAAATATTTATTACATTTTCTGTTTAGCAATTTGACTGTTATATGATATTTGTGTGTCTGTCATTATTTATCCAAAACCAAACCACAACGCGCCATAATCTAACCTCATACAAAAGTCAGGATGCCAACCCTAGACGCTGCTGTGAAGGTCCAGCTTTATACACAATGGGAAGAAGAATGAAGGAACTATCTGACGCATCATTAAAAATGGCCCTCAAATTAACATTTTAACACTATTTTAACAAAACATGTTTTTATTTAATTGTTATTTACTGAATGATGAATTAATATTATTTTCACTCAGTTCTTTTTTTTGTACTTTTTTTATGGCTTCTGTAGCTGCAGGACAGCCTTGCTGTGTTTTTCATCACTGCAAAAGGAAAAATGATTGAGTACAGGGCTGATAAAGAGAGCAGTGACTAAATATGTAGTGTAAGCCCTACAGCAGAATGTTCATGGTTTAGGTTTGATAGTTAATTACTGCAGTTTTTTTTATTACTGTCAGTGTCAGGCTTGATGATTGGCCCTTAAATCACAATTCAAATGATCAAATAAAAGTGTTTTAAAAAAAGTTTAAAAAAAGCTTTTTTTTGAACTACGAAAAAAACTGTTTAATTTGAAACAGAATTTTAAAGCATTCACATTCGATAGCTGTCAGTCTTCACCCCTAAGAAAATACATAGAACTTAGCATCATTATATCAGTGATACACAGGGTGCACACTAATAATAATTAATACATAATGAATTTTTTTTTCATTATTTAAACAAACATCTTTAACTAACCTTAACCAAATAATTTATGTATCTTTAACCTTACATGTCAAATGTCAACACAATGCCTGGTGTGAACTATGAATTTTAAAATGGCACCTTCCACCCCGACCACTTCTCGACTATTTTTTTGTGGTATAAAAAAATGAACTTTTTAGCCTGGAAATAAAGTGTAGAGAGTGAGTGTAGAGAGTAATTACATTTCCTTCTCAAGTATACAGTATTTGGCTAAAGCACTAAGTAGCAAAAAAAAAGTAATCTCAAGGGGACAGGTTTGCAGAGCTAATAACGTTCCACAACACCTAAAGGAACATGGAAATGAAGTTGATTTATAATACATGTCATAAATGTGTGCCACCTGTGTGCTTTGGCTAGTTTTCCTTTTTGTGTCTACCAAGTACAGTTGCTTTGGTGAGTTATAAACTTTGATGTATGGGGTAATCACAGTACACTAAAGCATTGCCCACCCTGTAACAGAGTCTGACATCTAGAGTTTGCCACAAAGTCAAGACTGGTCGATACATCCATCCATCCATTATCTACCGCTTAATCCATTTCGGGTCGCGGGGGGTGCTGGAGTCTATCCCAGCTGTCTTCGGGCGAGAGGCGGGGTACAGCCCGGACAGATCGCCAGTCTGGTCGATACACTAAAAACTAAAAACCAACAAAACATATTTAGGAGTGATGTTCATTTTCATATTTTCAGGATTCAAAGTACCCGCAAACTCACAAAATGAAAAAAAAAGGGGGGCACACAGTGGACACTATAACATCCCTATATTTCGCAAACCTTCATTTTTTTACATATTACCTATATTTTCTTTACATTTTTATTAAATTATATGTTGTTCAGTGTGTTTTTGCTCATTGCGCTGACCAGATAATATGTGTGTGCGTGCATGTGTGTGTTTTTCTGGTCAAAGTAATTCTGGAGTCACTTGGTTGATAATGGCTCACAGTATATGGTTAATAATAATATAATAATATAAATAATAATGGTTGTTTTGCTTTTTGGGGATTTCATATAATTTCTTTTAGTCGGATGCCTCACATTCTGAGGAGTGGAGAGAACAGTCGATAAAAGTCATCATTTTGGCATCTGCCTTTATTTTGAAATCACCAGAATATGTAATTTTGTTGCAAACATCCTAATGTGTGCCATGAAGCTGTTAACTTTCTCGTTTAAGTAGCGCTTTTGATAGCCTTACTGTGAAGCTGACGGTGATGGGCTTGAGTATGTAAAGCCTGTACAGAGAATACTTTACCACTGTGTCTGCAGATACAGACAACAGAAATGAGTTTTAAGTAGCACTACCTTACTCATACTAAAGCTGCAGAATTACCTTTGAAGGATGACACAGTTCAGAGAAAAAGAGAAACTAGAAAACATTCATAAAGCACATTACTCTATCAAGGCTGTATAAATCTCAGTGCATTAAATTATTATTATTAATATTATTTTAAAACATGTAAAAGTTTAAAATGCATTTGAATCCAGATCTATATCTGAAAAGCACTTCCTTGGCAAGAGTATCTAGTATAAATCCTTTTTGTGGACAGCACAATGTATTGTGCCAAATTTCAAATAGATCAGACCACTGACTTTTGGCCATTTATCATGATGCCAAAGTGCCACGTTGGCAGAATACCATCACATTTCGCTGTTTTAATCTTTAAAATCCAAGAGTTGAATGTAAAATATTTTATCAATGACCGCATTGATGTTTTTTTAAAGTTTCACCAAAGTGCTTGCTCCTTGCCCTGTGACCAAATTCTGTATCAGATTTCATTAAAATATGCAAAACATCCTTTGAGTTACAGACAAAATCTTAGTCATCCCAGGTGCAGTTTCTGTTTGTCTTTGGTGAAGCCAGACATTCAGTTTTTAGTTCTCATATCTCAAATGACAGAAATCAACATTTAAACCAACTAAACTTGCTTTACCTATTATATTTTTGATTTTGTAATGATGCTAAGTTATATTTTGAAACTGCAGAAATAATAAATACTGATAATGACATATTTTATTGATCCCCTTGAGGAAATTGTTGTTGGACAGCTGCCAGACAGTACATGCTACTGTAGGGTTTTGGTGGAACCAAGAATTGAACCACTGACCCTGGGGTTCGTAGACAATTGCTCTACCAACTGAGCTTACTTACACCCCAAATATCAAAAGCGCATCAAAAACCAAAACCAGGTATGCTGAATGACTGACATTCACTGAGTACTTCAAAGTCTGCTCTGTGTTGCCTGTTTTATGTGAATCCATCCACTACATCAGATTACTGACTGTGGAATGTGGCTTTGCCTTGGACCAGGACTTTAATTAGAATATACTTTTTTGAAGTCAGACTGGTCATTAAGAAGCTACCAAAATAAGAAAAACATTTTGAGATTGTACAGAGAATATAGACTGTTTTCAAAGCTTAAGTCGATACGTATTAAATAGTCACACACATAGATAAATGTGATTTTATGTCTTGCTTGAGAGTCTTGCGAAAACTGTCTTCAGCTTTTTATGCTACTGTGAAATCACTCAATTTTCAGCTGCTTCAGGCAGAGGCTCATGGACAAGTGAGTGAAATGTGACTGCAGATACTGATATTTGTGAATAACTAATATGGTTGTTCATATTTGTCAGATAAATATCAAAATTATGCTTTTGCTCTAATGAATATGATCTTAAATTTAACTGATAATTTGTACTCATCATAGTATAAATTTGTAGGCTGTCATTGCTGTATATTTTTCATCTAACATCTGGAATCTTGGAGCGTCTTTAAAGATATTCAACTTCAAATTTAAGTATTATTAAAATAAAGTAGTAATATAAAAAAATTAAGAAAACCCCCTTTTGGCCACGTGACTCAGCGTCTTCAGCTGTGGTCTCTTTAATTACACCAGGAACAATGGGTCACTTGTTTCAATACAGTTCTGAGGGTAACATCTTTACAACACACAGAAGCATGAAGAAAGCAGCTGTCAGCAAGGATTTCTGTCTCTGTCTCCCTTTTTTCTCACTCTTTCCTTTTTATCTTTTCAACTTTGATGTTGCTAAGCACCATGTTTGAAAATATATTCCAGGGAGGAAAGACATCCACATATTTATTCCATTCCGCACTACTGGATGAAACCACTTAGCATTTAGACTATAGAATGGGTTCCATCTCTGCACGTACGTATGCTACAGCGAGAAATCATCAAACCCCATGATGTTTCTGTAGAAAGGTATACATGTCCGACCAAATTGTTGTTTTAGGGTTGTCTTTACCAGAGTTATTCATGTTTATAATAAGCAAGGAGATTACTTGTGTAAAGTCCCAACCTGAGATTGACCATAAGTACCAGAGGAAATAGAGGAAAGAGGAAAAAAAATTTGGTTCTTTGCTGTTTGTTGAAGTGATACTGACCTTTGATGAAGCTGAGTTTTAATTGAGATTCAGTGGATTGAAGTGTAGCATGACATAAGAGAATGTATATATATACATAATATATATAAATAAGAAAATTTCTCACAAAAGAAATTAACTGTATTTGCTTTTTTCCTAGTGCTGTTTTGGAAGCCAGATGAGCAAAATAGAGTCACTCCATTGCCTTCGCTACATATAATCAATATCTGTATCAATCATTAAAATATATGTGAAAAGAAATAAGAAAATGCAAGATAAATTCAGGTAAAAGCAAATGAAGAAGCTCTCGTCTACAGAAAGTGACCCAGCACAAATAGAAGCAAAGGTATAGACTAGTTTAGACTCAGATGGTTGCATGTTATGTTACACAGACTCAAATTGAACACAGCAAAGTAGTGTTTAACTGTCTTCCCTGCAGTGCTAAAATAATGACCTGTCTTTGTATGTGTTGTGATCTGTCTCTCTCTTCCTCTCAGTTTTTTTTTCAGTATTTTCTTCCCCTCTTCCTCTCTCTTGCTATTTTTTAAAAACTTTTTCAGCCAATTGAGATATGAAGCTCAGCAGGAGGAGAAATGCTCTATCTAGTGAAACAAGACCATGAATTATTAAAAACAGCGTTATTAATGAACTTCCAGACATTATGTTAATGAACAATTTCAAGTCTAATTTGTCAGCTCGACTTCTGTTGTCTGTTTCATCACTCTTTTATGCACATTATGAGGCTATCACAATAACCTCAGTAATGACAACATGATTTGCTGAGGAAGGTGGGATTGTGCGGTACTGAAGGACTTATAGGACAGTACTAACATTTTAAAACCACTCTATCTGTTCCTCTCTAATGCAGAATGATTGATGATTATGAATTGAATCATTCATTGACTGATTGGGAATTAATCCTCCTTCAGTCAAAGTCTCTCACATCACGTACATCATCATCCACTTCCTCCACCTTCCATGAAGATTATTTTCTACGCATGAGCTGTGCTTCCAGTAACATGCAGCTGGTCTCTTGGAAACTGAGACAGTTGTAGCAATTGTAGAAGCACTTTCTTGCACAGCGTATTAAATTTCTTTGAGTATACCTACTCATTGCTCATGAATGACTTTGTACTAGAATATAAAAAAGATGAATGAAGTATCAAATATCAAATAATTTACAGAATTTAAGTAAAGAAATCACCTTACTATTGATACATGTCTTTAAAAAACCACTACACTGTGATTCTATCAGGGTGGATAAATATTTAATCACTATGCACTACATGGAAACAACATGACCAAATCCACTCACGGTGAGTCTGTGAATATCAGTTGTGTCTTATCAGTATGACAACATTGTGCGACTGAGACCGAAGATCCCAAAGACCCATTAGTGTCCTCTTTTTCATTTTGACACTGACTTCTGGATATCTGCCATCACTTAATATTATATTACAGTGTATACAGCCCCCCCATTTATCTTTATTACTGGCCCCTAATCTTTTGTGACATTTAATCATGTTACAAGTTCTTTGGGTCACTTCAGTTCCTTACAGCTTTCAGCATTGTTTTGTGTTGTTTTGTCATAACATTTATAAGTTTTGCACTGAACGGTCGATTGTACAGTGTATTCCCTGCTGCAACTGTCTTAAAAAGAGAAGTCACCCGCTCTCCCTCAGTGCTGTTTAGCCGTGCTGTGATTAATGTCTTCATGGTCTGGTCAAAGTGTCGATATCTTAAACAGCTGGGCCCATCTGTCATCTTTTTCCTGTGACACCACTGAACGTAACTCAGGTCCTATCAGGGAGGCCATCCATCAAAGTGGTAAACAGAGACGTCTCACATTAGCAGCCCTGAACACTTCTCATCATATACCATAACAGACAAGCAATCATCTGGTGTTATGTAGCGCCACAGGCTAATGTGAAATATTAACGGAAATATACAGTACACCAGCTGCCGATTGGATGGGGCATCTGTGTGTAGCATAATGGGAGGGTAACAATTTAATAGTGTGGATACAGGTGATCATAGACTTGCTCTACAGATTTTTCCCAAAGCTCTAAAACTGGATCAGAGACAAATCAATATACAACAAATGATTATTGAGTATTCTCTCTCTCTTTACCATTTCTTTTCGTAACTATACTTTGTGTGTGTAAATCAAAGACACAGTCTTTTTATTCTTAATAGCCTATGCCTGCATATTGCCTTGTGTTGTAAACTATAAGCACTGTAAAGTCTAGGAAGCAAAGTAAAGGAGAACATTTCACTTGTTAAATGTACTTTTTAAAAGACTGGTATCCACAACAACCTTGGACCATAAAATCTCATAATGCATTTGGATACATTTATTACATTTGTCTATCACTTGTTTCCTCTTGGGGGCAGTAGAATCAGTTGGAGTAGGGGTATTACTTCATCAGCTGTATTGATGATAGATTCACCACCATTGCTGCTCAGATAAATGCTAGACGGTTGAGGGCATGGGCCTGCAAGCGAGAGATCAGCCTCATTGTACTCCCTGGCAGCCCTTCCACCTCCCTTCTCCTCTTTGCATTTCTTGCAGGCCTATGCAGCAGTCACTCCTGGCAGGGATTTTGCTGACACTGTAGTGGTAGGAGTACATATGCACATTGGAAAGATATGGAGCTTTTCTTAGTGTTGTTGTGAAATAATTGAGATAAATGTGAGTAAAATGTGTGTTTTCAGTGTTTGTTTTGGAAGCTCTGCCTAACACTCAGCTCTTTCTAAAACCAAAGGTCACATTTTTATTTCTATACTTTTCTATTTGCTTCCAGCAAGGATACACTTTTATATTCACAACTGAAATCTAGATAATGGCCTCAGCACCAGTGGGGATTGTTGAGGATAAACTTGTTAAAGTTCAAGACAGCAATGCAGCTATTACCGATAAAACATCAGTTTCTTCACTCTGGTGGCTGACCATTGTGGTCCATTATTTGGATTCAACCAACAGCAAACCACATGGACTTTAAAAAAGAAAAACCCTATTAGATAAAGGAGGCCAAATTAAGCACAGGTCCTCTGAAATTGAAGGAAGATAATGTTTCTTTGACTCTTTGAAACCCAAGCACAATCTGGCACACATTTTGGAGGAGATGGCTAATTGCATCAGCACCTCTGCATAAAAACTCAGTCAGTTATAAAGACATAATGGGAAACAGGATTCCTCTGCAATGCTTCATGTAATGCACAACTTTTTTATTTCCTTGCTCAGTTGATTTTTTTTTTTCCATCTGCTGTGGTCAAAGCAGAGATACCCATTGTAACAGTAGGAAACATATCACATGTATTGAGGAATGAAGCAAAGGAGGCCAATAATCAGAGCAGTTAAATGGAAATAGTTTCATTTCCTTTGGTGTAAACAAATACTCCATGTAGTCTCTGTACCAGAGCTGTGGGTAATCGGCTGCTGTAACTTAACAGAACACTTTGCCCCAAGCTAAACATAATACTTCCTGGACTTAACTAAATCCATTTTTCAACCCTTTACAAATGTCTGACAAAGTTAAACCTGTGAAAAACATGTACCACACAAATGCTTATTTTTAAGATTGCAAAAAATGTTTTAGTGATTTTTGAAAACTATTTGTTTTGGCTTTTCTTCATTATCTTCATTCTTTAGTTTTAAGTAATTTGACAATAAATATTCTGATCTCTGTTTCCATTTGAACTGAAATCTACTCAATTTCAATTATGCATTTGACTTGTACATATCAGTAGTTGAGTCAATAGGCCATTGCTGTGTCATTTCCCATCAGTATGGATTCTTTTCTCAATGCTTAGGCTTTTCTTTTCATACAGTGCGTAGCTTGACTGCTGACTTTAGCAAACTCAGATAATTAATCACTCCTAGCATTTACAAGTCCATGCAGAACTGTATAGATTTACATAATCAAGATGCACGGTTACTGTATACGGTGAATGGTATAAACTGAGCACAAAGTCAGAGAAGAACAATATCCATTACGCAAAACTGATCGCTAGATGTTTCACTCATACGCTATTGTTGTTTTTGTGTGCGCATATGTGTGGCCCAGTTCACTTGTCTTCTTTCTTTTGTAATTAGCACCTTAAATCTCTGAGATGCAGAGAGGAGGAGAGGATGAAGCCTACCCCAATGTAATAGCATGAATGCTTCTTTTCACCCCATCACAGGAAGACACGGGAGGTCTTTTTCGCTTCTGCAGGTGGTATAAATTCTGTTGCCACACTCCTGGAGCAGCATGCCTGTATCCAAAGCCAGATACTCCTGTGACACCTCATACCGGTGATGCTGTTTGTACGACCTAGCAGAAACACTTTGCCCATTTGTTTCACTCAAGTTGTAATGGTGCTTGACTAGCTCTTTGTGCCTCCACATTTCAGTCCATATCTCAGCAGTAAAGCAGTAGACAGGTCGGTCTAATGTCCTGCTGCGAGGCATTGGTAGATAAAGCACACGCCAGGTAAAAACATGCATGGCCACTTACCATTAGATCACTCCCCATGCTTTCCCTGAGATGGCGCTCTTAATTAGAAGGTCCTTGGATCTTGCTGTCTAAACTCAGGTTTTACTGCCCATATTACCATTTTATATAATACAGTTCTTTGCAGGCTATGGTAAAACATTGCAGGGGTGTACAGTATATTATGAATATAGGCTGTAATTGACACTATTTTGGAGTTGCTTTATGGTTCACGTTGAACTTATGCTTTCTCCCGAGCATCATACTGCGTTGTCTTTGGCGATTAGCCTGTTACTCACCTGTATTTCCTCTCTAGACAATGGCCTGTTCTGCTCATGCAGATGATGGGGTGCAGTATCAAAGCCAAATGGGATGGCTGCCAATTAGAGAGGGCTTTCAGGTGCATTTCAATGCAAACCCACACCAGTAACGGCACCCTGTAGTGTCGCCAGTCAGATGTTTTACAACGCGTGGACTTCAGCAGAAAGTTATAAAAGTATTTAATTTACCAGATTAAATGACAGACCTCTTCTCACTACTTAGCATGGGTGGGGGGTTGGAGCAAGGGGGGCGGAACTTTGTGATGATGTCTTACTAAATGTTCTAAGCAGGAAGTTAAATTGACTTGCCGCTGGTACAGTTTGTGTAACCTCTTTTACTTTAATGCTGAAAGTTAACTGGAAAAATCAAATAATCTATTTGCCTGTGTTCTGGATGGACTCCACTTCTCCACTTCAAATGGTTGGAAGCAGTGTGAGACCACACAGTTATTTGGACAGCCCCCACACTCCCCAGGGGATACAATAGACTTTTTTATAGTCTCTGCAAGTGCTGTAGCACAAAGCCTCAGACAAATTCAATCACGTTTCACCAAATAGAAGTATTTTCTGTTAATGGTTTAAATAACTATAGATTTGAAATTATATGTTCTTGGTAAGGTTGTTGTTGACAAAGATAGACCTCCTGTTCAGTGTTCAGTGATGTAAAATTAATTGGAGCTCATTTGTGAAGCAAAACTAAATATTACCCAAAAGAAAAAACAATCTATATACAGATAGACTTATCAGATTCATATGCAAGACTTTAGCATTTTGAGAATTAATGATGAACGAGGAACTTCCTCCTTTTACCCAAATCAGGTTAGGTCATGACAGCTTGTCCTATGTTCTTGTGAGTGTGTTTCCTGAATCTGCCAATGCACAGTAGTGCACCAAAGTGGCCTTTGAATCAAAATTTTTAGTTATTATTCAAATTAAATCAAGTCAGGGCAGATGGGAAGAGCAGTCAGAAGAAGCTCTCTGCTGTAAATCTTGAAGCTCTACCTCTGTGATTGCTCAGGCCACCGTGGAATAAAGATTAGAAGAAAATCACTAATCACAGCGGATGTCATTAGCATATTACCAATAACGAGATGCAAAAGGGAAAAGAGGAATTGCCTTATAATGCTGGTTAAAGTACGAAATCAATGCCATGTATGGATGCACACAGCTGCTTGACAAACAGATATATTCACTTCCAAACATGGGTAAAGGAAGTGTCTAATAATGATGTTTTTTTCAATGTTTTTGTCTGAGTCACTCGGTGAAGCACTTGATGCTAATATCACATTCCCCTTCTCTCTTTTGATCAGCTTTTGCAGCTGGGCTGCCCTGCCTCACTTGGATGCATCAACAAAGCTTGAAGTGGCCACTCTAATCTGGTTAAGTATTGCCTGGTTGGGGAGAAATTAGCTGAATTCTTTTAACTTTTCAAACAAACACAATACAGTCAAACTTGCTGGATGAGAATCAATTGCACGAACTGAAAATAGGTTCTGGGGGATATCATTTAATTTCTGGAAATCATCTAATACATCTATTCAATGGCATATGCCTGTAGTATCACATCGAAGCCATATTTCAGTCCAGTGAAATGAATGAAGCAGAGGAGTATCTGTTGAAACACTGCCGGGATACGTATTACAAATCTTTTTCACCCAATGGGGATATTGCCATTATCAGCATTACTTGAAAAATGGTTATTCCCGGTCTGAATCTATAAGATATTGTAAGAAATAATGAGACAATCTGGGGTAATTTCCAGTGGTTGACCGATATGTTTTCAGTGACAAATGCCAATCTTTAGAGAGGAGGGAGGATGATATGCCAATATATGTTATCATTATTTTTGTTGTTTTCCTTTTGCATCAAAAGTCCAACAATTGAATAATTACAAATGATAAACAAATATGCTGAAATTAAATGAGAATTGAATGAATTCAAAAAATATTTCAAAATAAAAACAATAAATAAAATAATTTCAGAAACATAGATGACCCTCGTACTGTCCCTGAATGCCTCACCAGTGCTGTTAGGAATGGTCCCTCATGTTTTGCGCTGTAGTTCTGTGTGCTGTAGGCCTGCTTACGACAAGAAGAGAGGAACTATCTGACATCAAGGAGATTTTACATCATTTTTGGGTGTCAGGAAGCCGCTATTAAAATGCATGAGACTCACGGAAATTCAGGGATGTTTGTTATTCTGAGAGTTTGTGTGCGTTTGACTGATATTTGATAAACATTGCTTGCTTTTATTGCACATAAAGTAGAAAGCCAAGTGTAATGAGGTATAGTAATAGTAAAATCTCGCCACACCTGGACTGCTTCTCTTCTTCTGCCTGCTGTCCGGTCTGTGCAGAGGAGGACGGCTCATGGTCGCAGAGAGGAGAGGCTGCAGCATAACTGTATTTTCAGATTCGCTAATCTCACTCAGTCCTCTCTTAAACTGCTAATAAAATGCATCCCGGTGATTCACTTTACTGGTGCACCCAAATATTTTTTTACATTCATATGTGGTAATTTTCAGTCACATATGCTCCTGTTGTAGGCTGCAGATGTGTCTGTGGACATTTTTTATTAATCAGCTGGCATGAGCACAGACATCGGCTAATGTCAATTAATTAAAAATGTCGATGATCAACCCAATTAATTGGCTGACCACTGTTAATTGAATCGTTTCTCAGTATGACTGGTTCAATTAGCGACTGCACACTATTGTCCCTCATGTTTTGCTTTATTAAATAATATAATAAGTAAATAATAACATTGAAATGTATCATATGTTAATGTAACAGATGTATAATATATTTTACTACAATATAAATAATTTTAAGGCCAGTAATCTGAAAAGATGTATCTACGGTTTTATTATACTATACTATACCTTAATACTTTCTCACTATCAACAGCTTCTCTTTTAAAGAGGGAAGATAAAGGGAAAAAAAAAACGTCTTTTATCATCGACTTGCTCAACAGATGGTTTTGGGTAAAAAAAAAAAAAAGAATATGATCACAATACAAACATTTTTGTTGTATTGAACATTTTCTCCCATTGGATCTTTCGGGCAGATTGTCTCCATTTTTCAATGTGTCTAAACCCTTTGTTTGAGGGAGTTCTGTTAAATCTGTCTTGCTGCTAATAAACTGCCATTATTCCCTCCAACAAGGCTGCGCTCATTAATAATGCTTCTGTCAGATGCTTATTCTCTACTTTGAAAATAGAAAATATCATTAATTACAGTTTCTGTCACCCTCTGACAGCTCAAGCAATTGTTCTGGTCTCTGAGTTCTGTTTCATTGTGTCCATACCTAGTGACCACCTATTCTTTACTGTCTCAATGGGGATGTCCAGCATGTGAGAACCACAAAGGCCCTGGGAGATCTCACCACACATTGCAAAGCTTCTGTCCCAGCAACACATTAGTCATCCAGGGAGCAATTGAGTTTGGTGGCAAACTCCAAATGCAGTTCTATCTCACTCTCTCAAGCAGAGATTGGGGAGCATATCAGTCAAGATTGAGTGTAGTTTTCATTGTGGATTTGTTGCATTTTTGCTACTTAGGAAAATATCCTTCTTGGAGAAATAGAGGGATTTTCTTATTCAATTCATCAAAAGAGGGAAAGAAAAAAAAGACTTAATATTGCAGCTGCTGAATGTAGAGTCGTGCATTCCTGTATGAATACACAAGGATCTTATTGCATGTGGAATGTTTACAAATGAAAAAATGTGAATAAAAGGAAACAGTTGCAGGACAAAAGCCTTAACTCTTCCAACATATCCAAGCAGTGTGTTAACAGAGCGATTTGGATTGGATTGTTTAGTTTCACATTATGTAAACTACCGAGAAGCCCACAATCACACACCAACTGTTCCCCAGAGTGTTGCCATGTCACACAAATATGTGGATTTCTTGAGCTGCTTTTTATTCATTCTAGCTGACATAATACTGCAGCTACTATACATTAGTCATAAAGTGAGACTTTTGCTTGAGTCTATTAAGTGCTCCAAATTGGCCATCAAATTGTGGCAGTATATGGCAAGCTATATCAGCCTTCACACAGAGCTAATTTTCTTTTGTTTATGTATGCTTTTTGATTGGCTACAGGGGGCAAAGTAAGCACAAACACAACTGTTTCTGCTCCACAAATTGGCGTGTTTTGCTAAATGTGTTTGGAAATTGGCATTTGTTTGTGTCAGTGAATTTATGTCCATCTTTATGAAATTTTTTTGAACTTGTGATGCCACAACAGTAAAATCACACTTTGTATCACATTCAAAACGAGCATGTTGAATCAAATTTTCTTAAAATGAATCAATCTACATCTGAGTCGGCATGGTAGCAATTCTGCCTTAAAGCTAGATACATGTCATGCATTTGAACTTTTTTTATTTGAAGTTTGCAAGTTACCTGTGAACCGGTTTCTTCCCACAGTCCAGAGAGGTGCAGCTAACCTGTTAACTGGTGACTAAATTGCCCATAGGTGTGATTGTTATCATAAATGGTCTGTCTCTATATGTCAACCTGATGGTCTGGCCAGGGTGAACCCCACCTAGTGCCCAGTGACCCTTAACATGATAAGCATTATAGATACGTAAGAGATGGATAGATATCAATAATACAAACAATAATTATATTGATAGAAACAATATCTAATAACATGGAACAGAAATCTACAGAACTGTGCAACAAATACATGGTCAAAAAGTAATACTGTAAAATATACTCCAGTGAAAATCACATGGAAATTAAATTAACATTCACCACCATCCTATTTTCATGACATTTTTTCATAGCTCTTTAGTATGTATTTAATGTATAGCAACACTTTAAAACTCATACCTCATAAAAATGAATATAGATGCACAAAAAACCCACATAGGCAGTGCACGTGGTCTAATACATATCAGTGTATTTCATTGAATATTCTGTTTTTAGATATGTATATGAGTCTGAACATTTGCAACACATGTTGGCTTATGTATAAGGAGTTTTTATTTTATTGGATATACTTAATAGATAAAATAATAACAGATATGAAAATAACATGAAATTAAATGATGTGATAAGTAAACAACACTAGGCTTAGGCCAAAATCAGTCGCTCAAAAGAAAAAAAAAGCTGGTCTTCAGTTTTTTCAGGGAAAGATGTAAGTGTGCCGTTCATTATTCATTTGCAGTCCAGGAAAAGGAATTAATGTTATATTCTGTGCCTCTGATAAACCATATTAATGGATAAGCTGTCATGATACCATACTGTTTCTTAAGTTATTGCTGAAATATTCTTTCACATATTCTGTCAAACACAAGATTATATGACACAGTAACACTGACTTTGGTTAAAGTTTCCCATGATGGATAAGCTTTGAATGACATGATACCAGGCCCCATACATGGATGTAATTAAACAAGGACAAGTGATAGCAATAATGTATCATCCACTAGAACTGAGGTCCTGGCTTCCTGCGAACCAGTGTTACTAGAGACAAATTACTTGCAGCAGTCGCCAGCGACGCTTTTAACTTTGTATGGTGCAGACACAGAGAGGGAGTATCTCCCTAACAGTGGTGGCCAAGTAAAGACAAATGGACAGTCATAATCCCCCCACTGGAGGAGAATGTGGTTTATTAGAATACGATACAGTGGAGTTGAAATATTTTTCTTGCAGTGCTATTCAGTTTCCAGCTCGTTCCTCACCACACACAAGTCAAACTTGACAGTTTTTACTTTTTTGAGGGAGCTTAGCCATATTGGAGCTACTGCCTTCAAAGTTAGATAAGTTGTCTGTCAGAGAGTGGACTTTGAAATTTATTATCATTGCCTGTTCAGTCCCCTACTACAGCAAATCAAGTGTGCAGATGTAAGTAGGGCACAACGTTCTGTGTAATTAAGCTGGACAAAATGCACGTGGATTCATCTAAAGAGAAATATGCATTTCTAATTTAGAGGCGTATTCTGGTATCTATTGGCAAACGCTATTTATCTATTCAGTTACAGGATGCTGTGTTTGGGCCACACATCCAGGAACTGCTGACACAGAAGGATTTTGCCATTATTGCATATCATTACATGAATAAAATATGTGTATGATTACATGCAAAAGTTTGTTCAACGATTCTCCAATTTAGGTTTGTTGGGTTAGAGAGGTGGAGGCAGTGAGGGACAGGTTTTGTAAATACCTTGAAAAGTAATAGGTCTAGTACCTGTGGTAATAATGAGTTTGGAAATTACAAAAAATTGTTGTGTAAATTTTTATTGGGGTAAGGTTTTGCATTTCTTCAGGTAGTCCATTAACTTTGCATACACATTTGTAGAAAGGTAAAAGAAAAAGTATTTTGTACTTTATGTGCCTCATCTGAACCAGAATGACTTCTATTCAGCTCCTCTTTGTGCGTCCCTCCTCCTTCGCTCTTTCAGCCTGCAACCTCTACATTGTCATTCATGTTATCCTGACTCTTGGGGCTCTAAAACACGTTTGCTTTTTATCTCATACACTCTGGTCATTTCCTTGAACACAGTAAAGACCTGCGGTGCTAAGAAAATCATTTATGGCTTATGTCCTGTCCAGTCCTCCAGGGCTCCTGCACAGTGTCAGGGGAATGTAGATGAGCAAACCTCAGCAGACCTCTTTTTGCCATTTTTGATAGACCTGCAGATGGTTTCTTGCACAGTTAGGCCCCCGACGGGACCTTGGTCCAAAAAATACCATCTGAGCTCCTGATCATAGGTTGTTAGGATGGTGAGCCCTTATTTCAACCCATAATTTTCCAGAAACTACTGTTTCCTGTAAGCCACATTTCATGACGATATACTCTATTTGGTTAGATTATTTATGTCGTTTTAAATGTGTCATCTTTGTCACTGAATCTGCAGCGAAATGAAAGTTTTGTGCAAGTTCACAAAAGATTTATGTTCTAATTACTTGAGCATAATTACCGGGGAAACAGTTAATCAGCATAAATTAACAAACCAAATAGTTTGAAACATGTACTTGAGAAATAAACATACTATCAATCATAATGAAAAACAAGAATTCAAGGAGTTCAAAATTTGCTTTAAAAGCCTTTATTCCACATTATTCTTGAGAGTGGAAAGTTGAAAAGTTATCAGCAAGCAGTTTGTTTTTAAGTTTTCATAAATACCGAATCTAATAACAAAACAAAATATATTTTTCTATTAGTTGTTTGGATTACTACACCCTGCGGACCTACAACCACATATTTAGCATATATAAGTACATGGCATGCCCATGTGTGTTACGTTCATGTAAGTCCATGCAGTTAAATGTCTTTAATGATGTGTTAAAAGGTTTGTTGACACTTCGGGATTCACAAAACAGTAGGGGTTTTGTTTCTTTTAGCCAGTAACTGTAATAAATAATATCCTATGAATATTCTTTTGCTTTAGACTTGAATCTGATATTAAGTACAGCTACCACAGTTGACTTTTCATTTTGATATTTTAAATTAGAGCAATTTTGGTGCCTAATATTTACCTAACTGGTATTTTGGTACCAGTTTCTTCATATTTTGACTTAACTTTGTGCACAAAACCTGCAAAGCTATCACTGTTTTAAAATTGTGTAACTGTGTGTAAGTCTTCTTGTCAGGTTTGACAGCCTGTGAAACATGGCTTACACCATCACGGGGCATTAAAACCATCTATTGAAACTCATCCATCCATTTCCTATGCACACTTATTCCTATTTTAGGGGCATGCGAGGTAGAAACCTATCCCAGCATGCACTTGGTGAGCAAGAGGCAGGGAAACACCTGCCAGTCTAACATTGGGTCATGTACAGACAGATTCACGTCCACACTTACAGGCAAGTCTCCAGTCAACCTGAGCTGCATGTCTTTGGACTGTGGTTTCAAACTGATGCACCTGCAGGAAACGCATGAAAACACAGGACACATAATAACATAACATAATGTGGTAGTGTCTCAGAGCCTCCGTGCCTCTCCCAGTCAAATTCAAATCCTTCATGCCTGCAGTTTCATAAGGCATAGTGATGCTCTACAACCATTCAGTGGAGATGCAAAAATGTATGATATGTTAATGTACATTGAGTGAAATAATTGCAGTGTTCCCCTTACTAGCGTTTTATTATTAAAGTTTGAATTGCAGCACATGGTCTTAATCAGGAAATATAGTTGTTGAAGTAGGTTTCTTGTTAGCATTATACAATTCTTAACATTAATTTAGCTTTTTTTAACATGATTCAAGATTCAAAAAACTTTCCTAATCCCAGAGGGAAATTACTTTGCCTTGTTACCGCCACCCTCAGTTTAAAAAGACACTAATACTAATACACAAATACACAAATCACAGGATATACAAAAACAAAAAACATTCACGTTATTAAAAGTGCTAATTTGTTAAACTCTATTATACATTTTTCAGTTTTGTTCATACATGTCACTGATACAGCGTGACTTATGCTTTTCTGAATTGAAAGCCATGCTGATTGTAATTCCTACTAATGTAAATTGTCAAGTGTTTTTACAATCTTGAACTAGAAGACATGTTTCAAATATTATTTTCAGTTTTGCTGAATGCCTACATCACAATATGGAAGGATTACCACCAAATTTATATTAAAGTAGGTCTCCGCATCTTTCCTTTGCAGATTATTGAATGATCTTATGAAGGGGATTTAGGATAATATTTGTAGATTATGATTAAATCCCGAATTGTAGATACACAGGAAGCAGCTGGGCAGAAAATACTGGTGTATAGAGTGAATAATGACTTCAGTCATCTGCTTCATTTAAAAAAAATGTGAGCACCGACTCTTCAATATAAAATAACAGTATAACAACTCCCTCAGGGTTTAAAGTTAGTAAATGCTGATCAAACATGACAACCATGCACCGAATATCAATTTTAATCTCTGTACACATTCAGTAATTCACTATTTTGGAGTATTAAAGGTGTAAAAGTGTTTACTCTAGAAATTGCTTTAAAGCTGAGATTAGATTTCATTCAGTGTAGATTTTCTCTCTGAATCAGGTACTGCAGCATGGATCAGCCCTCCTTAAGAATACAGTTAACAAGCTTCGTGTGTGGCTGGGGTTAGTGCTTATGTGCGCAGACAAGGTGCTGTTAGTAGTGCTTCCCACAGGATGCTCAGCACTGTGGATTACAAGCAAGGCTAACGTTTAGCTGCCACCCCAGACAACATGACTCATAAGCTCTAAAGAGCTGCCGCATATGTCTGTATCATAAGTCCATTTGTGGTATGACAACATGACCTTTGAATTCAGCCCCATCTGCTCTGCCTCACATGTTTATAGAAGCATGAGGCAGTGCTTTATATTTACGATACTTTTTAGAAAACATGCTCAAACATCCCATTTTTACATGTCTGCTTTAAGACGCATTCAAGCCAAAGCATTGTTAGAAAGCTGTTTAGTACATTTTACCCTTATTTTAATTCTAACATTTTTAGCATGGTTGAAAGTATGGTCATTTCAGTAAATAAACATTACCTAGTTACCATATGTTTGTTACGTCATCTACAGAATAGAGGGTATCTTGATACGTAGCTGGGAGCCAGAATTTAAGGAATAATGGCTATAACTTGTAGTTTTGTCTTATACCAGCTTTTACTGACAGTCACATAAAAATATTAATATTATTTATTTAATAATTAATATAATAATACATTTTTATAATATAATAATTAATATAATAATACATTTTTATAATATAATAATTAATATTAAGAATTCTAGTTAGATTTGATAAAATTACCTTATATGAAGTGTGCGCTACAAAGACGAGCATTACAAGAAGCATTAGTATCTTGTATGTGATTCAACTTAAAGTTAGAGTCGTTGATGTAGTTATAGGCATCTTATGTCTGGCCACAGTAAGTGAGCATGCAGCAGTTGGGAAATTTGGTCCTAAAAATACAATCCAACAAAGCTTGCTACCTGGTGTTAGCTTAGGCGTTCAGGAGGTTATTTTGCTTCCAGCTACACTCCGCCCACACAAAAACAGCATCATATTTACTAAATGTAAAGAGGTCTCTTCAAAATGTATTTTAGGCCATACCTGCACAGGCAGCATGATGCTTTGTTGGTCAGGTCTTTCCTGTTGGATTGCTTTGTAATTTGAGCACTAAACTGCCTTTTCACCTCAAGATAATCTCACAGGCAAAATTGCAAAATCTTTTCTGTAAGTATTAAAAACCCACCTTGCTGTGTTTTAGGAATGGGTTGTATTTCTGTCTGTGTGTGTGTGTTAAACAGAAAGTGACACATTTTACATACACACATACATACATAGTTACATACATAGCTTCACATAATTGAACATTTTATGCATTTTGTATTAGAAAAGGTAATGCAGATGTAAAGATGGATGAAAAACAGAAACACCTAGATACTCATCAAATTGATTTATATGTTGTAAAATTCTCTTCATAGCTGTCATCTTGAGCTTTGGACTTTATAATCTGTGCAGTCATATTTTTTTTGTTATCACTATTTAACCTCATAGGTCACATTAAAGAGGTACCTACTACTACCTGCATCTATAAAAAAGATTCTGAAAGTTTCATTAATATATTTTTCCCTAGTTCTCTTCTTAATCTAAAAATGTGACAGAGGGAGATGTAGGTAGGCCCACAGTCCTCTATAGTTCCTCAGCACTCTGTATTTGCCAGGCAGTGCTCACTTTTGAGCAAACCAATCACATTTGAAGAGTTTCTGTAAAAATCTCTTGTAGCAAAAATACATTAACTGTTGACATATGATCATTATCTTAACAGATAACGTAATCGGGTCACAATTACATAAACGTAATCGAGACTGCAGTTTAGTTGTATACAAACGTAATTTTGGGGAGACAGGGCTGCAGCCACATACTCAATTTCAGTTCAAAATATGTGACAATGCTGAAGTTAAGGCTGTTAAGGACCATCCTTTCATTGTGACTTTAAAATTAATTTTGGAGTATGTGTCATTTTAGTGAGTGCCTGTAAATGATTTAATAATTTTCAGATGTTTTTAGTCATTACTCCTCCCATTCAGAACAGTTGTCAAATAGTCATCCATTTTTACTCCGTCACAACTCTTATTTCACAAATAAGTCAGACAAATGAAAAGGGGGAATATTTAATTAACCTTCAATAAATTAATAAGATGCATATTTATTATTATCATAATTTTCCTTTTTCCTTGTTTAGACGTCCGTCAAGCCCCAGTGTGCTTTTTGAAGTAAATGGCCCAAACAAAAAACAAAAGGACAAAAGACTATTCAAATTAGAATCATGGTCTCTGTGGACCAAGTGTAAAATTGGTTTTACCTCCTGTGCATTGACCGTCATGCCAGGTCACTGCAATTCTGCTGTGAAGGTATTTTGTTTATATGCTTTTAAGAAATTAACAAATTAGTTTAGAATGGTTTAATTTGTATGAAGAGTACAAAGATGGTCTAAAACAAATGACGAATAATGTGAACACAACCCATATGACAGAAAAAATGTGTTATTGGCAAATAGCGATTCAATATAAATATACTCTTACTATTTTTTCCTGCCATTACGTTATACTGTTGTTTACTTATGATACGAGTATCACATAACACAAAGAAATGTATATATGTATTACATTATTTAACTGCAGTCTGTCTAACCTTCCAGATGTGCAATGGTCTGTGTACCTCCCTTGTTTAGACATTTGAAATAAATGCTACACAAATTAAAGCCTAGTATATCACTCATTACCACCATCAATCAAAACTGTAAAAAGTTTTAAATATACAACACTGCTGACATGTGAAACTAGCTGTTGACATAACTCAGATACATTAGGCCCCCAAACAAACCATGCCTTTCGAAATCGTCTGTTAACGTCAGGCTTTTGGCAAAAATGTGTTTGCGTTTTTAGTGCCAGGCGGTGCTCTGCTGTTAAAACGATTTGTGACCGTCATTATTTTTAGCTATGCTATAAGGGAAAACTCTTTGTTCTTGCCAAGAATGTACATACATCTCATAAACCACTACACATTCTTTAAATCAAATTTTTCATAGTGAGCAGAGCTTTGTTGTAAATGATCTTGCAGTTACCGCCTCATTTTCGGATTTGTTAGGATCCATTTAAGCTTGATATTACCATAAAACTGTAGCTAACTTTCTAATTCATATTTAGAGATGTTTTGAGTTAATCACATGAAATACAAACTGAACTGAGACAATAACAGTTAATCAGGTAGCAGTGACTGCCTTCCAAACATTTCAACAACAGGTAAATAAGCAAACAAATCTGTATCCTGCTGTATCAGTGGCTTGTCAGTTGGAGTTTATATGTACCGTTTATCTTACTGAGGAAACTGATAAGTAAATAAGTCTCAAGAGAACACATTCTCTGAAGTCCTGAAATGTGTATGGAGTGGTGATAGTTTTGATTCCTCATTGGGTAGTTTAGTTTTTTATCCAGGAAATGGCCCCTGCAGTGGAGAAATTTGACCTGGACATAGGGATCAACAGCTTGTCACAATTATCTCAAAGGTCATTCTGCTGCTTCCTCACTGGAAAACAAGGATGGCATCTTCTAGAGCTGTGCCTCTGCCTTTGACCAATCAGGGGTGTCACAGAAAAGGAAGAGGCAAACCCTTTATCAGCCATCAGCACTATTTCATGACATGGGAAGACAACCAGGCTTTCTTCTAGCAGGACATCAGCCTGTGCTTAAGTGGGTCCTCCGCCACTTCACCGTTGCTGATAGTAAACCCATTTGGCAACCACACATGACTCAGCTGCCTGTAGGAGGACTGAGGTGCAGGCAATAGGCAAATTCAGTCAGTGAACACTTTGCATTCTTTGCAGGAATGCTTTGAGAGCACTTTATTCATCATCTAGTTTCTCTTGTTACATTTCTCTAGAGCTATGTATTTCAACAGAGGGATCAGTTATAGTCTTCTGAAAACCTACACACTTGCTATACGATTGGCTCCAGTGTGTTAGCTGAAGGACGTTGTGACAGGGATCTTTTGCTTTTGCAGAGAGCTGAGGTTGCCCAGTTAGAGAAGAGTGTTTCAAAAATGACATTAAAGTTAGATTTTTTTTTTTTCTTTTGCATGTTCAGTGTTGCCCTAAAGTAGGACATACAGCATATTTCTGGGGGCATATCCATAAGTCTCATTTCCACTCCCACAGCATATTTGTATAGTTACAATACAGATGTCTTGGGCCATACTTATTATAGTGGTACAGAAATTTTATGTATATCCATTTATACATTTATTTATACACAGTATACAGTGGCATGCATAAGAAATTTTAATTGATTTTTAAAATTAATGTACAAGTTATTTGCTAATAAATTATTCATCTATAAAAATAGTTTCACAGTTTCCTGAATCCCAGAGTGATGCCTTCAATTTGCTTGTTTTGTCTAAGCAACAATCCCATACCCAAATATTCTCAATTGATTATCTTATAAAACAAAGAAAGCAAACAAGGGCAGTTGTATAGAATCCAAAAATAGTTTGGAGAAAGTTATGTTGTGAGTGAGATTTTTCAATCACTTATCAATTTCTTGAAAGAACAAAGTGTGTTAGATTACCACTGCCAGCATAATGACATTTTCCTACAGACGTATTTGCCAATTCATAGCTAATAAGCCAACAAGAGATCAATAGTCATTCACTAACTGTGAATTTCTGAAAGCTTGCTGTCAGATGAAGTGGCTCACACATAAAGCATATCATTCACTCTCTGACAAGGCCATGAGTATGCAAAGCACAACTCACGATCATTATTAATTGGTTTAAATGTATACACTATCTACATTACAAATATGAAACAAGTAATATTGGTTTCAATGCGGATAATACAATACAATTGAAATTACATCTATTCAGCCTATGAATTTTCTAAAGGTCGTGTAATATTTGTACTATAAAGTCTATTTGGTGCATACTGGGAAAACATTAACACAACTGTCACAAAATGACTCAGAGTGAGTTTTTTAAGGCTTTGTTTAAATGGTTGTGGGAAAGAGACAAAAAGTCTGTACAAACATACATAGATCAGGATGGGGCCCCGTGCCACAACTTGTCTGCAGATAAAGAATGTTTTTGATCTGTGTAAACTTTTACACCACAGGCTTAAGCAAGATGTTTCATAGTTGCAGTTTATTGGCAATAGTGTCTACATTCTGTTAGCTGGTTCTGGACCTCAATCCAGCAAAGTGCATTTCATTTTAATTTCCACCTAAAATCAACCATTGGCCACCAATCAATAGAGTTTGCCATTTTTCATGGGAGTGGCAGCAATTTCCTTTGAGGGTGCAATTGAGGCATTCAGAAAATCACCACACTGTTTGTTTAACAATTTGTGGGCAGTCTCTGTTTATATGCACTCGTGTGAGTGAGGCAGCTGTTTGCTACTGCAATTGGTCTGGATCAGTTTAGTCTGAGGGATGGAGTATTACTGGTCCAGGCAACAATGAAGTCTAGAAAGCTCTCTCTCAAAGACAAATGTATCAGTCCAATGAATGAACTCATACAATGGCTGCATGGCAATGAATGAATAGAGAAAATAAAAATAGGAGATTCATGAGACTCAACCTAAGTATCTTGTCTGCCTCCACTTAGCCACCCTCCTGTTGTTCCTCTGCCCCTCTGCTGCAGCTCCAGTGCCATCCTGCATCCTGCCTCTTCCCACTACTCCGTCAGTGAGGTAATTACAACCAGAGCGTTGAGAGACAGAGCTGGAGGGTTTCCCATGGACCCTATGACTTGTGAGCTTCCCCACCTTCTATATGTCCATCTTCCGAGTCAGCTAGCAGAGCTTTATAAATCACTATGCTTAAGTCCAAGAAGAGTCACATCACAAGTTCACATTTATCATGGCAGTAAAAGTAAAAATGATCTTGATTTTTGAATTTTTTATTTTTTGTGCTGTGTAATATTCTGTACATTTAAATATAAGAAATTTCATCAGCATACAGCCCATATTACAAGTTTAATGAGAGAAGTTTAAAGCTAACAATCCAAATTACATGGATTTACAAAAAAAATTAGGCAAATTTTTGCTTAGCGCCAAATATGTTATTGATATTTTGTGAACTTTTTGTTTAGAGATTTTAAACATTATTAGGGAGGGAAGATTATATTGTTTTTCTTTATTTTCCTTTTATCGCATATTTTTAGGAGAGCAGGGCAGACTGTTTTCACATTTTATCTGACTCATTTTGGCCTTTGTGTGCAGGTGATTAATTCTGGGACCTAACCCTTAAGCATCTTTTTATCATTTTTTCCCCCCAATATTTTTATCCAAATAGCTGTATTTTCACATTTTGTTATGTTTGTCAGAATTGTTTTTGTGATACGTTGATACTGCAGACAGGATATCACAGTCTTTCTCCTATGTCTTGCAAGCACTCATTCTGCACTCACTCAGATTTAGTTACATAGGCAATCTGACAAAACCAAGCTAAGAATTTTAAAGATGTATTAATATTAAAGAAAGAATCAATACTTTGTCATAATTTAAATGTATTTTAGTATTTATATAAAGCTGTAAGGGTGGGAATATTTACCTATTTCAACTTTTATTTAGGACACCATCTCTTAATTCTTCTCCCCACAGAACCAAGGTGTAATAAAGTTCTGCTACTCTCATGGCAAGCTTAAATCTGGGCCTCAAGATCTTAAACCAATATACAGCTTATTATTAGAATTTATGTGCTATATACCGTCTTCTCAAGAATGGGCTGCCTAATTATCCCACAGGCTGAATGATATTGGTATGCTTTATTAATGTTCCTTAATGTTCCACCATATTGCCAAGGACAACCAATAAATATGGCACTGGGGATTCTACCAAATTAAATAGGAATATTTCATTCTTTTAATGAAGGACAGTCAATGTGCACCACATATACCTTTATTTAAATATGCCCATGATCCCTCAATGACATATGATTCAAAGGATGAGTAACTTATGGTAGCTCAATTGCCTCTTACAATTGAATGGCTGCTTTGAGCTGCCTAGTAAGAAAAACAACACCATTGCAAACAGATTAGATTCACTACATCGTTTTTATTGTGATGACACTGTTCACTAGGTGGGCTTAATGAGCACCATGGGGCCCTGGAAGGACTTAACTATCTTTTTCAGGTTGTCTAATTCCATTGGAATTAATGGTAAAAGTTTACGTTATGGACATGGTCATTTACAGCAATGGCTCCGGACATCAAAGTTCCAGCATTGGTTTCCCTCACCTTTCACTGGAACATAATGGAAAATCAAACATCATTATTGGTACATTGAGCCATAAAAGACAAATGTGTGTGTTACTGCTCACACTCTGTTTTCCTCAGTGTTTTATGTGCTCCCTTAGGAGATGTTGAGGTCTGTTGCAGACCGGCCATAAATCCCAAACTTTTTTTTTTCTTTTATCGCAAAGGGAGGTTGCTGTCTGGCTAAAGATTGACCATGGCTCGGAGCTGGATAGAGACCTATATGACAGGCCCCACTGAGGACTGAATGGACAGCAGTGTCTGATGAATGGCCTTCCTCCGTCTTAATCACAAAGCACACACACCAAGTAAGACACCAACAAAGACAAGTGTGGCAGCGCTAGGCTAAAGATCTCAATATACCATTAGAGACACAGATTTTTAGGGGGTTATGTTTTGGTAGATCCCTGCAGTGCATGTTTTATAATTTGTCTTGCTTAGTTACTTCAAAAACTGGCGTTTGTGCAAATGTAGCTGTATACCTGTAGTGACAAGAAAACATATGTGAACCAAACAATCTGGTTTTCTGCATCAATAGTTCATAAAAGGTGATGAAATTATTTTTTTTCAAACTGGTTTGGATGCGGTAGACTCCAGAAAAAAAATGTTAACCACCATTTATTTAACCCTTTAGCATTCTCTGTATGGAGTCACATTAGGGTCAAAGGAGAGTAAGTTAAATCAAGTTTATGTAGAGCACATTTACAAAACTACCAAAGCTGACCAAAGTGCTATTGCAAATTTAAAAAGGCAAAAAGGTGCAACAGTATTGTAAGAGTAGCCACTATACTACTCTAAACCTCTAGCCAGTTTGTGTAGCTGTGGACTGATGAGTATCTAAACTTTTTCCTGATCTTTACAAGTGATCCGAGTAAGACAGAAAGTTGATAGGTTAAGAAATAAGTCTTCCGAGATCTCTTTCTTTGCATTTTTCATTGGTTGCCATGAGTAGATGCTTCTTGTTAATAGCAAACTCAAAAAATTCTTTATAGATCAATGTAGCTCTGCATCTCCAGTCTGTTTATTGATTTGACTTCAGCTGTGTGAACTTCTGATTCCAATTAGCTTTGGTTGATGTCATAGCTTAGAGGTTCACATTTGTTTTCCAGCCTACAATTTTTTTTACTGATGTGTTTAGACAATAACAATACAATGATATGTCTCTTATTAGCTAAAATATATTGTATTTGGTTGTTATTATAACTTAAGAAGCAACATAGACATAGTTAACATAGTCAGACGAAGATGTGCCTATGTTTTCAGGTTTACTTGCATTTTCTTTCCACTAGACTGCACATAGGAACCAAATTTACAGAATAGGTCTTGTGAAATCAAGACTTTCTTTTTCCTAATAAATACTATGAAAAGACAAAAACGAACATTGTAACAACTGTTTCTTGTGTAGTCAAATCCTGGGGGCATGTCCACAAGTCTCATTTCCATCCCCACAGTTAGCCATAAATGGATGTGGAACCACCCTTAAACATTTGTTGGCATATCGATACTTATGCTGGCTACACCAGTCATTAGACAATAGCAAATGTGTAACAGCATAGTATAGTATCATCTTTTATTAGACATGAAAGTGTGCAAAATGAAAAAAAGACTGTGCTGCATCAGCGTTGTTCTCGGACAGCACCAGAGAAACTGTTGTCATGTTACGCTGTGCTGTGGCCATTGACTGCACAAATAAAGGGGATCGGTGATTGACTTACAGTGCTCATATTGAAACAAAACTTACAAAGTAGCTACTTCACAGTTGAGGAAAGAATTTCTGATGTGGATCTGTTATGGGAAAAAATTGTCTCAAATGTAAACAAAAAAAATTATAAAGTTTATCAATCATGAAGGTTGATTTAAAAATTAAGTTTATAAATGCATCTGTATAGCATTTGTTTATGTTTAAAATACAAAGGCATTGGCTCACGGATATTAAAAAATGAACTAACACACTGTTGATCTTGTTTTTTTTGTGATTTGTTGAAAGATAGAATAATGGTCTTACCCTTTAAAATTATTCCATGAAATTTAATATTTTCAAAAAAAGCTTATTTTGTATTTGATGTGAAAATCATATGTTATTCTGAATCCCATTTAGCACTGAATTGCAAAATGTAAATCCTAATAGTCAGAAAAGAGGTTCGTGTCAGTGGAAAAAGGTGACCCTAAATACATCCTTCAGTGGATGCACACTGATGAGTTGAAAGAAGCAAAAATGTCCTTCAAAGCCTGTTATTATTTGAACAAGCTATTGCAATGCACGGTACACAGAGAGCCTGGAGCATGGGTTGCATTTGCTGTACACTCCTCTGCAAAATGAGACTAGTCAAGCCCTAATGTAACCAGCAAAAGCTGGATAAAAATCTATACAAACTTAATTATGAATCAATTTGAGTTTGTGTCAGACAGTCTGGTGCCAACAGAGTGGATTTTTTATTAACTTATGGTCTGGGAAGAATGAAACACTTTTCATTTGTGTACTTCAGTATGTTGCTTCATGATTCAGAGGAAGGGTGTTCACACTTTGTCTTGGAAGGACTTACCTCTCTTATGGTGGACAGGTTGAGAGGGACAGCATTGTGTCCTGATTGTATAAACAAAATTGTTTATTTTTAAGGATTGTCACTTCTCAATATTGTCAGGTTACTGAGATGTGAGGAAAGCTAACAAAGCAGAAGGTAGCTCAACAGTTGATTGAGCAATCAAAATTAAATCCCACCCACAATGACTCATATTACCACATCGCTGTTGTACATTTGACTTCAGATGGATTTTTACTGAGCACCCCACTGTCCTGCTCCAGCGTGTCAAACTAGGTCACAGGCTTGAATATTCATGATTCTCTATGACAACTCCCCGCTATTACATGTCAAGACCTATGTTAATTCCGAGATTTGCACATTTGAGCCTACTTGAAACTCTTTAACTTCACTAGATCAAATTTTGAGCACTCTGAGAGCCAGTTCGACAACTGTCGTCTAACTGAAAAGAAAAGATTTGCTGCACAAGACTTATTTAACACACCTAACTTTCAGTGTTTTGTGTAGATGTAGAAAGTTATTTCTAGGCTATACTGGACATATGGCTTCCATTTTGAAGGGTCACTCATGCTAAAGCTGTGATAGGTTGAGATGTTATTGATTTAAACAAGATAGCCAGGTGGCCAATGGGATTTCCAGAGAATGCTGTTGCACGTATATAGATTGTGCTCCACGTCTCATGTGTCACTGCAGAAATGACAGTTAAGACTTAAATATTCTGAAATGTAATGGTCAGTTAGATCCACAGCTCATTAACATTACAATCTGTCATTCATTGTCCATCATGCTGTTATCATCAGCCAGTTGTCTCTATTATATTGTAGTGTGTGTGCGTGCTCATATAGGGACAAAGCATTCACACAAACACACACAGGTCCCATTGGTTCTATTAAAAATATGCCCTACAGTAGTTTGTCCGTTTTCGTCCCTAACTCATACACCTGCCACTTGCCAGGAATACCCGGTCCGTCCCTTAAGGTCAATAAAGCACTAAAGAATTGCCTAACAGAAATGACAGCATTTTCCCCTGACATTTATCCCTTGTTTGTGATGACCTCTCATTAGTAAGAAAGTGGGTCATATAGTATGTAGTAGTTATCAATTCTTGAGTGGGAAACGGAAGCTGTATATACTTCATCTTGGGAAATAAAACAACCCTCTTGGTAGTCATTTACTACTTTGCTGCCAAGAGCAGCATCATTAATTGGAAATGGTGTGGAATACTTGGCATGGTCTTTTTCTAACAAGTTGACTGAGAACTGAGGCTTTCACAGCCAAACTGTGGGTGCGTTCAGCACAGAAACAGTAGGGAGGAAAGCAAATGTGATGGGAATGTGCCATGTTAGATGAAAAAAAGGAAACATTTTTTAGGAAAGGTAGTTTAACTACAACTTTAATAGTACATACAGTATATCTAGACGTCTTGAAATATACTGTCCTGTCGTTTTTTTGTTGTCTTTTCTTGCTGTTTTTGTTCTTCTCTCTTTTTTTCCAGTTGTTCAAAATTACAACCGCCTCGTTGATGGATCTTGAAGATGATTATCCACTGAGATTGGGGCTTCTGTAGCTGAACACGCCCAGGGGAGCCTCATCACCCCCGCTGTAATAGACAAGAACAAAAGGAATGGAGAGGGAAGGAAAGGAGATAGGCAAGAATTCCACTGAGCTACAACAAAGAACGCAGTCAAATCTTCACCCCACCACCACTCTCATCACATCATCTACGGCAGCCGTTCAACCTGCTTGTTGTGAATGTAGCTCGATCCTCATCTCACCTTGGGAGAGAGATACGCTGAGGCATATTGATCATAGTCTGCTTACAGCTGTCGTTAATTCACATAACTTGTGTTAATCAGAAGTTTTATTTCTGCCTCTTGGTTTCTTTGTTACTCAGTAGTATTAGATGTGCTCCCCCCACTTCTACTTAGTGTGACATAGATGCTGCCCCACCTCGCCTCCTTCTGCCAAATCCAACATTTAAAGATTTATCTCTTAAATGAGAACCTGTGGTAAACAGACTAATCTGTTTGGCAGCACTTACGGTCATGGCTGAATAAAACATTTGACAACGTTAAGCTCTCGAATCTTCCTATCCCTCTCTGGCAAAAGGCCTCTCTCTGCCTCCCTTCAGGGCTCCTTCATTGTTAATCCTACCGATCGCATTCTTCAAGCTTTTTTGCCGTGCTGCAGGGGTGTGGCCGGACTTTTGTCTCGTCTGACAGAGAGTTCATTATGTGATTGGCGAGAAGCTAATGCAATAACGCTCATCACGTGCCACCACTGGGGCCAAGTCCAGCCATTCATGCAGCACTCTGTTCTTCTTCCTCTCCTCTCTCCCCTTGTCTTGTGAAGGCAGCCTGCCACCTCTCCTGTGGTGACAGGTTCCCTCCGAGGTATTTAATCACTTGTCTTGCAAAACCCCTTTTAATTGAAATTACCCACTGGCTGATAAGTTTCTAGAACCTTATCAGGGAGGAGATATAGTAGTTAGGGTCTTTCAAGCTGGAAGGTTTTGCTCTTTTTGCTCTATTTCTAATTGTCTGTCTTCCTTTCACCTCCAGTCTGTCTTTTTTTCCCAAATGTGTGACCTTTTATTCATGTTTATTCCTGTCTCTTACTCACTTTGATTTTCTTCTCATTGCTTCTCCACTTTTTCCCAGTTGGAAAATTGCTTATTCAAGCATCCTGTTCTGTCTCTTTGGTGATTCACATGATGTCGCAGCCTTGTAGCGTGCAATAAACTGCATGATCTAGTGAGCACTTCCGTTTTATCTGACACAGACAGACCTATGAACCACTATGACACACCTCCCCTGCTGTGAGCTGTCAGGATTCACTGGTTAACAAAGCTAATGCTGTTCCAGCCAATGTCACTAGTCTTGTGCGTTTTCAAAACTAATAGCTTTGCACTGGTCTCATCAGTCAGCACATAAACTGCTAATTTATCATTCAGCTGGTTCAGGCACATTACACACAAGTGCAGAAGTGCCATAATTAGGCTAGTAACAATCTGTTATTTAAATTCTGTCAAAACTTGACAACCTGCCTCCCACACACACGTTTTGAGGCAGCAGAATCAACAGCAGCAATATTTTTAAAGTGACAGGGAAATGTAGTGATGACATCATTTTGTGTTAAACATCCTGTTTTTCCCAGGTAGCATCTGCCTTCCTGAAACAGTCTCTACAATGATCTTCTTGGATTGGGTACAGTGGAGCATGCAGACTTTTATGTAACAATGGAAGTAGAATGATGTTATCAAGTCAAAGACGTCTACAGTGCATTGGTTTGCCAGTAGAAATACACATTAACTTGGTTCAATATCCCCTCTTTCCAGCAGCATCACAGCACACTGCACTTTTGAATGAGCTCCAACGCAGCTGGCTAAATTCAATATGAAAATGCAATCAGCATAAAGTAAGGTAAACAACCTCAAATGTATCCTTACATTTCCAAAGAAGACATGAATACGTGCTTGGTAGGACTTGCTCCAGAGTACACGGCTGCAAATATCGCTTGTATATTTAACAAAGCACATCACAGCTACCTGTAAAGTAGAGTCAGGGAATTTTTTTTCTTTTGTTTGATATTCAAATACTTCTCTTGTGAGTCAGTAAATAAACTCAGCCTGCACCCTGTTGAATATAATTTGCAGGCTATGCCCTGCCGAATATAATTTGATGAGCACTTACTATGCTGAAACCCCATCACTCTTCAGGCCATGACACAAATGAGTAATTCAGTGGTCATTTATAATGAAGAGGCTGTTTTTATCACAACTCTTGCTATGAGCAAATCAATGTGACACCAGTGTTACATCTGAATTATTCATCAGCAGTTATTAGACCCTTTCATTTACATGTACTAATTGGAGCGACTGCTTGCACATTCGTCCCCACTCGCATTCTATAATAATAGTTATGCTTAAGCTGTCAAGTGCATATAATGGACAATAGATCTCACGCTTGTGTTTTATATGTATATTCTTAACCATTTGATTGCTGGAATGATTTGTTAAAGTAGGGGATGGTTCATTAGCGAGCGACTTACATTGCTTATATGATTATCATGTATAGATCTATTTTTCTTCAGATTTCTTTGCATTATTTTCAGATACAGACTTAATTCAGCTTGTGGTAAGACAGTGAATTACACGTCATTGTACGTATATTCAACTTCAAAATATTTTCAAACTAACAAAACAAATGAAACAGCTGCACAGTACAGATGTATGCAAACATAATTTAACAAAATCCTGTTTTTTTCGTATACACCTCAAACCCATCTCCTTGAAACTGCATATATATTTTACTATTTGCAACACCAAATACATTATGAAAGAAACAAAATGCAATCTGGGTTACATGTTTTATAAGCACAACGAGGAAATGGTGTTAGATTACAACCAACAAGCTAAATGAATGCCTTGGGCATTCATATTTGAAGTTTAGGTAGTAAAATCAACAGATAAATGAAAGGCTACTAAAGAAAGAGGAATGGGTTACAGATGGAGTCAAGTGTGGAAAAATGCCAGTTCTCCGGACGGGCATGAACTAAGAATCACCATGTGGAGGTAGAAGGGCCCGCTGGAGCCACCTGAGCCTTGACTCTGTCTGAAACAGGAGTGCTTCGTTGACAAGCCATCACTCAGAGACTCCGACAGGGCTTTCAGCAAACCGCCGTCCTTCCTGACCCTTCTCCTCACACCAGCCCCCTGACACAGACGCTCGAACCCTACACCAAAACGTATGTCAGCACTGTCATTAGGGTAATTGCTGATTACATACACAATTGTCTCACCCACGTTGGCCAGACGTACATCAATTTTCAACAAGGTTTTCTTGCAATGATTGATCTGAATTTGAGGTCATTTAGCATGTTGACTTCTTATTTCTCTAACAGACTGTATGCTACAGTAATAATGGATTTTTTTTTTTATGGACAGAAGTTGTTTTCCTTTGACTAGTTTTAATGTAATATTTACACTCTTCCCTCTCTTATAGACTGTAGAGTTGTGTGAGATATGACTGGTCAAACGTCACAGGCAGATGAAAATTCATGGCAAATGCTTTCGTTTTGAGGCCTGCTGATGGATAAGTGGACAGTGTGTCATGGACAGGTAGCTGTGAAAAACTGCTCTTGTTATGCCTGTAGACAGTCAAGGTGTCTGTGGAATTCAAAGCAGTGTGAGTCCTTGCGGGCTTTTTTGACAGGCTGTCCTTCTCAGCCGAGGAAACAATAGTTTATATTAAGTTTAATAAGTTTTTCAATGTGGTCTATCGTAGTCCACACTATAGTCTGCATTAAAACTGTCAGAGAACAGTATCCAATTATAAATCAGTCTGATCAGATTTAACTGACATGTTTTCTTCCTCAATTCCTTTTCAAATGTTTAAACCAAAGCTTTAGCTTAGTGTTAAATGTCTTCACCAGATGCTAAAATAGAGTTTGTGTCTTGATGAAGAACACTTTAAAATAACTTTATTCAGCTTCCTGTTTTGGAGTTGCACATGTGACCTGTGTTTTACAGGAGAGTCTCTTTTAGCATTTGGCCAACTTCATGGGGAACTCGATGCCTATGGAATTGCAGCAGCAGCTGCTTACACCTCTCAGATCAGTTTGATCTACAGATTTTAAGTTAGACACAGTCACAGTGATGAATATTTAAATTTATATTTGAGGACTAAAATCAGCTGTCCTTGTTAAAATTTCATAACAGCTCATGATATTAATATTAACCCACTCAAACAAGGGTTTACCTTTGCAATTACACAAATCAGGAGTGCTTTTAAAGGGAGAGCATTCACCTCTGGCCTTATGTATTTATTTTCTTATCATGATTTTAGGTGATCTCACTGAGGTGCCTTCAAATGTGGTACTTATGGTTGTTTGTGATCATCACTTGTTTCAGCCTCATACCTTCGTGCTTACCTTTGTGGCGAGGCTAAAATCTGGTGGACGTGGTTAGGGCAGAGGAATAGAGATGGCACTTGAGGTGAGCGGTTCTCCATCAGTACCAGCTGATGAGTTTATGCGTCCTCACTCCCCAGAGGCCCTGAGGCCATGACCTCCCATCCGTCCCCTTACACTCTCATTCATTTCACTTTCATAAGCACCAGTAATGACTTTGTTCCAATGAAAGGGAGATATAGGAAGCTCAAACACTTGTTGGGGAGAAGTGGAATCTTCTTCCTGCAATGACAATTGGTTGCATTCTTAGAAAATGCTGTAAGGGGGATATATAGCTTTTACCAAGGTCGCACAAGACAGGAGCAACAATAATTTTCACCTTCTCATGTGTACACTGCTTTATGCAGCTGGCACTCAAACAGACTGACACATGCCTAGACATACATACACATGCATGCATATAGACCGGTAGCACACAGTGGCTGATGGACCAGTGGCTCTGTGCATTATAATATGCTGGGGGGCCTATACAGGGATTAGCAGCTCATTTCAGTGGCTGCACAGTTGGCCTTCACAGTCTCCCAAAGGAGGGAGACAGCGGGGGTGCTGTTCAGAAAGTGGGTTGCTCTATGTGTGTATGTGTGTTGAACAGGAGGGGGGGGGCACGCCATATGCTTATCTGACACCAAGGGGCAAATTTGAGATGGTCCAATACCAGCTTAACCAATACACACCACTGCACTTAACTGAAACGGGACCAAGCATCTGACTCTGACCTCTCAGGAGATGTCTTATCATATTCCTCCTCAGTTTAAACAAACTACAAGTTTGTGAGGATTTAGAACGGCTTCAACACAGGCATGTGATGAAGCATGAACTCATGTGTTAGAGAGGATTTGTGATGATTAAAAAAAAGACCCTCAGAGAGCCAACTTAATTTTATAGTAGGTCCCAGCTAATTCAAAAAGATAAACACAAACATTGTTTTTTTTTTTCAGCAAAGTACCCAGGGTGCACAAGGCCCAAAACTTTGTTGTGATAATTACATGTCAAACCACCAACTTTAATTACATTTTGTCCAGAATAAACTGCTGGTGATAGGATCCAGGTGCACGTTATTATGAAAATGAAAGAGGTCCTGAGTGACGAAGGGTCATGTGAAGATGTGTAGTTGTGATCTCAGACACAGCTTGTCAGAAAAAAAACAGGAGGTATCTGCAGACACTTATACACAAATAAATATTTGAGCGGAGGTTGGCTCCTCTGTCATCTGGAGACTAGATTTCTTAAGTCAAGTGACAAGGTGTGAATTCTTTGATTTGATAACCTGCACTTAATCCTTACCGGCTCTTCCTACACTCATTCTCTCTGTTTGTGTGGTGTTTTTTTTTTCTTCAGTATTTACATTCTATGTCTCACTTTTTAAAGCCACACATTGGAGAAATACAGCTGTAAAACACTTAAGGAGGATTAAAGACAAGTTTAGCACTTAAACATGATAGCATGGTTTAAGCATTTATTGGTGAGGTTGTCTTTGGTTTCAGTTGTATAAATGCTGGATCGTAGTGACTTTGTTGTTACAGGTTAAGATTTCATGTCTGGTGGGCTAGTTTCTGGAATCCTAAAATCCTAAAACATCAACTGTCAGCTCCAAAGCAAACACTGCCGACTCCAGGATGGAAAGGAAAAAGGAAACAGTGAACAAATCCAGAGTTTGGCGCTCCAAGAAAACCTCTAGCAGAGTAATACACCATGACATGAATCAGGAACTCACTCCTCTAGTTATTTCCCAGGCACTGTGAGAGTTTTACCGAAGTGAACAACAAAAGAAAAAAGATCCTCACCAACTGATGTCACTGATTGTAATTTTGCACACAAAAGAACCTTTACTGTGTTGTATCCATTCTATCACCATGGACTGTTGTGGCATTTACATGAGAAATGGGACTGGTGGCGAGCCTGGGCTCCATCTCACAGTTAGCTGTCTCTCTAATCCAATCTAAGGCAATGGTGTTGGCATTGCAATACCAAGGCTACAGCAGCAGGGGACTGCTTTGTGAGGAGAGGAAGAGTGTTATAATTTTGAGACCCCCAATCCGTGAAGAGGTCACTGGCTTTGCTTTTCTGGCTTCCTCTTACTGTGCTGACATGACAAGTAGGATTGTGAATTCAAAAGCAAGGTTAGCATTGAATCACTTGAGATATCCTGATGAATGAGTTACACATCAAAATATAACAGGTATAGTGAATGTTCTACCCATTTTAGTAGTAAGGAGATTTTGTACTTTGCTAGACAAAAAAAAACAAAGAATGTGTGTATTTGTTGGACAAGTGGAAGCCTTATAAAAAAGATCTTCCTCTCAAACTGAGACACAAAAACCCATAAATATTTACTAAGTCCTTATAGACAAAGTTAAGATACAATTGCTTTTCATCAGACCTTCATCCATTGTGGTCCTCCCCCACCCTACAGCACATCTTCTACTGTGGTTTTAATGTTTGGGTGTTGGAGAGGTTTGAGAAGAGTCCCAGTCTCATTGTTCCAGACACAACAGCTGCGGCTTAATGAGTCCATTCCAAAGTGCTCACCCTTTGCCCAAGTCTGAGCTGCTTCCACTGCTGCCTCCTTATTGACCACATGACCATTGTCGCCAGGGTATTCACTGGGTCTTAATGGTAAGACACACAAGAATGCAGTTGTGGCTGAGCCTTTGCCATCTCAGAGCAATTGTGGGAAAGCTCCTGAACTCAATTCCAACGGCTTATGTTTACCATGACAAACCAGTGACCTATGGGTTCACTTTAGTAATTTAGAGCGAACCTCACACACATACAGACATATTCACTCATCTTTCTGTCTCTGTCAGCGCAGCTCCATTTAATCTGCCTCACTGTTCAACTTTCTGTATCATAACAAGGACATTAAAAAAATATATATCTGAAACCAGTAGTGTCAGATTAAAAAACATGTTTGTTACCTTCATTTCGAGAACTAATCGTGTCTGTTATGGAAAATTTGACATCCTGCTCTAACATGGTCAAAATAACAAGGGTAACAAGGATTTCTCGTTTTCTGTCAACAACATAATGTCATTATTAGAAAAATGCACTAGTTTCTCAGTGAAATTGTTTCCTCTGTGATCTTTGTGGCTACAGTTTGTGTAAAGCTGAAAAGGAGTGAGACATGATGTAGTACAAACCTGCAGCCTGGCAAGGGAAGTTAGAGTGTTGCCATAGCAATTGAGATGAAATGCACAAGTAGTTGTTTAATTAAATCCAGACTCTTTTGTAGATTTGACAGTGAGTAGGGTGGTGTCAATAGGCAGCCATAATATTAAAAGTCCATCATTAGACAGTTCTTGTAGAACCATGTGAGTAAATTATTTTACTTTCACACTGCTATTTGAGTGCTGGAAACAATTTAAAAATAGTACTTTTTTAAATAGATGAATTATTCACACAGATGTGGTAATCTCAGCTTGTAACAGAGTTGCAAAACCACGCCTTATATGACCATAAACTGTCTTTCCTTCCAGTTAATCTGAATTATACTTATTTTACATGGCTAATTGAGTGTTTTGTACCCGTTTATCTTTGAGGAGAGAAGGAGCTTCTGTCAGCCCAGTGCATATGCATACAAAGTACTGTGCTTCTTTATTAAGGACTATACAAACAAGACTCTATTAAGAGCCCAGAGCAAATATGATGCTGAAGAGCTGGGAGTTACACACCCTTAACCCCAGAAATATCACAGCATGGAGCTGTCAGTCGAGTCAGGTGTCATCACGGCAGGTTTGACTCCTTAGTGAAAGCTGACAGCTTTATAATTTGATTCCCTTGTGTTTGGAAGTAATTAAAAAAAAGAGGATATAACATTAGGAACACAAATATGAAAAGCAGACATCTGAAATGGTATGATTTGTGGGATTCTATACAATGCGTCACTGCATTCCAGTGAAATTTAATCATGCTGTATATACAATACAATTCGAATGCTAATCATGGCATATTTAACATATGGCATTAACTAAGCTGTAAAGTCAGATACAGTTTGCTATCTTACATCTACTGTACCTAACATCATGCTTAAAAACATTTGTAATTGCCTGTTAAAAGACATTTTACTTCATCTTATCAATTTTGTATTAAGGTCCCATTATTGGACATCATACTGTGAATTGAATTTCAGTCACATCCCTCCACACACACTCTAAATTATCAAGGGCAAAAGTCAGTGTGTTTGACTCTGGACATGAAGCTCGGGGAAAAGAGGGCTTGTTGAAAACCAGATGGGCCAAATCCATGATAACCTTTCCTCCCTGAGGTTGTGCGATGGAGGCACTTCTCCCTGTGTCTTCCACTCATCTCCTGGACATGCCATGCAAAGTGAATGACATGATATTAAAGCACTTCCTCATCAAGATTGAAAGGCGTACATGCGTTTTTTGCCTCCAAGCAGTCAATTATTTGACAAGTACACATAATGAACAATGCAAGACTAGTCGGAATTTAATCAAAAGGCAGAGACAGGGGCCCAGTGCAGATGGGAAATGATTAACACAGTTAATCAAACATCCCAGTGTTAGGTTAAACATGGCAAGCCTATCCCATCATCTGAAATATGGATGGGTTCCATTGCATATTTCCATTTTTCCATTTCCTTTTGCCTGTGGAACAGTTATTGCATTTATTATGTTGACCTCTATTTATTCTGCTTCTTTCATAAAGGTATTTATGTTAGTCCTGACATCTCTGACTAATTTCCTCTCTTTGTTGAACCGTAATGCAGACAAATTTGAGTTAGCTAACACTGAAAAAAATGGTCAAGTACAGTATAATCCAGGTGGTATTTATGTAAAGGTTATTTGACTTTGCTTCTCACAAGGTTGCTATTGAGAAAATTTGTGGAAAAAAAAACACCTACACAGAATTTAAACCCAGGCTTTCATTTGAGAAAATGCAATGTCTCAAGCAGGTCAAAGCATAATACAAAGGTGAGAAGCTGTACAAACAATGAGAACTGATGACCCACACAACTGTTGTATCATATCATCCTTTCACACTGTGAAAATGATGGATTGTGCCATAGTTAAGTACAAATTGGAGGTAATTTTTACTTTACTTAGAAAAAAAGTTGAACTTATCTATTTCACAGTTTATGTTAACCGGTAAGGCTCCTTCAGAGATTTTTGATACAGTATACGCCGATCAGGCACATCATTAAAATCATCTGTTACATTTAATATTGTGATGGATTTGTACGGACACTCTGACTGTATGTGGATATGCAGCCACATAAGCAGCAGACTGAGACTGTCAGTCTATATACATTTATATATTTATAGTTGTATTGAGGCATTTTTGCTGCATTATGTATATTTCTATCTTGTTGTGAAGTACTTTTAAAAAAGTACTTGTAAAGTTAATACTTACTTAATACTGCTTATGTGCAGTGATAGAAGAAGCAGTTGGTCTATCCCGACTGATTGGTAATTAATCTGCAGAGTACACAAACTACTCCTATGTGTGCTGTGCTGTTTGGAATATAAAATGTTGAGACAAACTGATAAATCCATAGAGATTTGTTTTTGTTTTGTCCTCTGCAATGCTGAATGAGTTATGCACGGTCTTAGATGTAGAGTTGTAGAACTTTTGTCAATCTTCAAAATATTGCTTTATTTTGCAAACTCATAGAAAGTCTGTAACGACAACTACTGTTCCTTTCCCACTTTACTGTGCAACGACAATTAGCAATGATTACAAAGTATCTCTTGAGAAATTGGGACAGAACAATTTAGTTCATTGTCCTCATTGTCCTTCCTTTCCTTGTCTTTTTCCCCTATTGAATTCATCTGTTTTTAAGTGTGCCAGGAAGAACACACCACTAATCAAGCAAACTCTTTGATTGGCTTGGAAAGATTTAGTTCGGACTAATTTGGCTTAATAAACAGTTGTGTCAAATGATTTGGATGGGTGCAATTTCAGACCTATTAAAGAGTGTGTATTAATGAATGTTCATGTGTATTGGCAGTTTTTACATATGAGCTTGCACATTAGCACATGGCCTGTGCTTCCTGAGGTATGTGGCTGGGAACACAACTCTAAAATACTAATCAGCCCTCAAGAACAATTTATTTAGTTGTATAGGCAAGTTTTAAAACACTGAAAAACCTTTCAAAATTGTTGTTGACCTGGTTATAACTTTAAGCATCTGCAGAAGTAGTCAGCATGAATTTGGCCATTTTTTATGCCTTGTTGAGCAGCCTCTGTATTTAGAACAGTAATGTTTTATGGAAATAGGCTATATGTATTTAAAACTTATAATTGTGTTCCTTTATACTGTCACAAAGCAGTTACTTTTAAATTAGCAGAATTAATCGGAATGCAAAATTGAAGGGAGGAATGTCTGTCCACAGTGATGAATGCTTAAGTAAGATTTTGCTTCAATTAAAATTTCAGGCAATTATTCTAAAAGATTATTGACCTCTAAAGGGACTGGTGAGGTCACATATTTTCCTCTGTCTTTGCAGTATAGTATTCATCTTCATTAGAGAGAACAATTGAAGGCGTTTTCCACTCATACTAGAGGGTATTAACGTAGACAGATTATCCTCTGCACAGTTCACTAATAAAGTTGATTTCTATTATTGTCCAGGTGAAGGAACATTTTAAAGCATTGTCTTCTTCACACTGACCGAGTCCTGCCCTTTCACAGGGCTTTCTAGTCTTTGTCCTTTCAGCAGACATGGGAAGGGGGTCAGTATGAAAATTACTGTATGGTTGCTGTTATTTTGTTCTGTCAGAAAGTCATTTTTATGTGGGCTCTGTTGAAAATACGTCAACATTTTTAGGTTCTAATTTATAGAATATTGAAGTTTGTGTTACATGTTCAAATCTTGGGAATATTTGGGGATAAATTAAGACAGTGAAGGAATAACTGTGATGCAAAAATTTCAATTATTCCTTAAAAATTTTTAAACATCACACATGTTCCCTGGTGCGGAGCGACTGTTTTGAAATTATAATATATCAACTTGATGAATTATAATTGTGATAACATTGTGCTTGACAGAAAACCTTTGGTTTCAAATGTGCTGCAATCATGAATAAATGAATCTTTCTTTCAACTCCGTCATTTCAAAGTATACTGAGCATTCGCTGGGTTTACAGAGCGAGATGCTAGATCTTTTGTCGGAAAAATATGTCCACATTTATACAGCCCAGAGTACAACACGGCAAAGTGAAGCAAATTGGAAGTGTTGGCCTCTGCTGAACCATATTACTGGTGACCGTATATCACTTTTTTTATAGGTCACAAGTGAAGCACATCTGTTTCCACTTGTCCATGTTTCCATATGAAACATTTGAATAGAGATTCTTCACCTATATCTGTTGCTCCCTTGTGTTTAAACCAACACATGCCATCTATATCAGACCTCAGAAAGAGCGACAGTCAAAAGAAAGACTATTTCCGAAAACGTTTGATTATGGAACAGTCTAACGAATTCAGAGATTCTTTAATGTTTACTTCACTGCACAGTTTACTTAAAATGATTTGTTTATCTAGTGGGGTCTTTTAACAGTCAGCTTATTTGACAGTTGTGCAAGCCAGTGCCCAACATGCCCACAATGGACCTTGCTTTTTTCAAATTTGATCTTAAAGCCCCTCATGTGTTTGACTTCCTTTTAATTGCTTCCTGTCTGCTGGGTCAATTATAAGTCCTGGGCTCTTCTGGGGGGAGGTGGGGAGGGGGCAGACTGACTATAGCAACATTTTTTGAACAGACAGAGTGATTAAATAACTGAAATTTGAGCAGAATGATGAGATCATTCATTGGGACTTTTGATTTGATAATATTTTACTTGGTGTGCCTGCTTACATCACACACATGTTGATTTGAATTTATACAGACGTTGATTGCTTGGGCTGCAGCGAATAAGAGACAAAGAAAACTGTATTGATTCAAAAAGGCTTAAGACTGTCTTACTCTTTTATCCATTATTGATTTTGGGTCAGGTTCATGCTGGTGTAAATTCTCTATTGGTATTGTATTTAATATAAAATATAAGCCTTGAGAAACATAATCTGAAGTTGTCAGCGAGCAAAGTAAAAAACACATAGAAACAGATTTTCATTTTTAGTAATCCACTAGATTTTTTATTAACCCCAGAAGTACAGTAAAAACAAAGTAATATCTGTCAACCTGCACTCAGTTTAGTGTCAGGATCTTTCTGAAAATAATGGTGGTTGATCATAATACATCATAAAATGGTAAGATGACATTATTAGTTACAAACATATAGATAACTTAGTAAAAATCTAAATAAATATATCCTATCAGGATAGGAAACGTATTTAGAAAAAGTATTTAGCTGTGCTCTAAAGTAAACATCCATATTTACAAGAGCCCACAGAGACTTTAGAATTATATATTAGTTATTCAGTGGCCACAGGTTAAAATCCATCATTGCCATACACAGATTACTGAGAAGCTTTGTTAATAAACATATTCACACAATAAAACAAGCCGTGTTGCTTGAATAGACGTTCTGTGCCTAGTTCAACCAGTGGAGAAACAGGGCAGCTCCTTAAGGTGCTGCAGAAGTGAGGTCAAAACTCTACCCTGGATCGTTGCCCATGGCTACATAAATATTAACTAAGTCTCCACAGTGTAGAGGGGCCTTCTTTGATTATGAGTCTACTCCGAGAGTTTGATATCCAAGGAGACCACTAAAGCCAGCTTGACAAAATTGATGAGAGAATACTGAGAGACTCCGTGTAGTTCTGATGTGGAGGAGTTTCACTTGGTTTGGAAGACATCACGCTGCAGGATTTTCATGCAAACAAAGCTGAAGCATCACTGGCTTGCGGTTCACATACATGAAGCTTCACTTTGAACTGGATGATTAGATGGATATGATGAGAAAAAAATGGGATATGCACTTTGCACCAAACAAGATAGCATTAAACATGCTGCAATTTTATGTCTCAATTAAAGGTGCATCTTAACAGATGTGATTACAGGCAAACTCTGCTGATCTTATGTCTATTTTAGGCCCAGTAAAATTAAATGAAATGAGAAAACAAAAGTCAAAGTAACTTAATCAACAAATAACAGAGATTGAGGCTAGACGTGACTTTGTTAATTGTGCTCTGAAGCATATAACTCGACCAAATCGTTGTCCGTTATCAGTGAAAGGACTCTGATTTGTTGGGGTCAGCGGCAGTCCTGTGACTGGTCATGTGTGCCTGAGATGTCAATCATGTGCAAATATTTTGGGAAGGAACCAATAAGCATTGTTAGGTGAACAATTGAAGGTTAAGAGACAGGCTTGGAGCCACATGGGAAATAGGGAGACATGTTTGCTCTCACCATGGATGACTAATGTCTGTCTGAAGCATCTGCCATCATTTTCATCTGATATAAAAACAGAAAATCACAGCAGCTGCGTGTTTACTATCCTGCAAACATACACTTAGATTTTCAATTTTGTTAGAATATATAGATTTGATATTGCATGCAATGCAATGATGATATATGTCATTGTTTTTCACCTACTGAATGTTTTTTTAGCTGAGTGAATGAGCCAGTATTTATCATGCACCATTTGGTGAGCGATTGTGTGCAGTAGCATGCCACCATTGCAAGATATGATTATATTACAATTTATCATAAACACTTGCACATAAACAGTTTATATGCAACTTCTGTTACTCGCCAAAAGGAATCACTACACAAGCTGGGGTCACACACACACACAAGGTGGTCGTCTATAATTACTGTAAGAGTCAAACATATCTCTGTATTCACCTGTTTATACTGTCTGGATGTGATTTTTACAATTCTATGAATTATGGTCATTCAGAGGAATAGCAACATAAGTCTAATGCCCTCTGTTGACAATCTGAGGAAGCAGATTCAAATGAATTCATGCAAAAAAAAAAAAAGGCAGTTTAGGCCGTTGCTTAAACTGAAGCCATAGAGACACCACATGTTTTTACTCTCGGCTTATAAATAAACATTTCTCCAGATATGGATGCCTGCCACTGAGTGACCTTTTATTACATCTGTTTTCCCTTTTTTGTCCCTTGAAAAAAAAAAAGACGCTGTATTATTATGTAAAATTATGCTTATGAAAACATAAGTCTGCCCCTCTCCTGCGTTCACCTTCACCTGGCAAGCATGACTTCACATTTCTCCCATAGTGGGTGAAAGACAGTTTTTATTGAAGCCATGTGTGTACCCACATCCTGCTTGATAATGTTTCTGGGCAGAATTCTTCAACCAGATCATAACACGTTCCAAATCTTCACCAAATGCAGAAATAAACACAAAACGGTTATGACCTACACTGTGTTTAGCTTGATGTTTTTCTGATTTGAAGATAGAGGCCTTAACGACAGAATGAAAAATAACAGCTGCACTGAAAATCTGATTTTCTCCATTCTGAATAAAAATATATATTTTACTATTTATGGGGCTTTAATGAAACTTTAAATCATATATTAGATCACAGCTTAATATCCCCTTAGAAACCACGCACATAATTAACTGCAGTGACCTGCATTATAGAGAAAATACAAACTAAGGATCACCAACATGGTGTGAAGCTTACTGTCAGGAGTGTAAGGGTCAAAGCTACAGCAGCCTTAGAAAATTCCCCGACTGGCATAAGGTGTCATGAATCATGTAAAAGTAAAGTGCAGTGGAAATTGAAGACAAATTCTCAGTTTGAAAAACTGCACAGTTCTACACACACTTGGCTCAACATACCAGCAGCACCAGGGGCAGCTTGACCGCTGCTGCCTGGACCAGAGTGTTATCCTGTGGGGCCTGTTTTATTCAGGGGGGGGGGGGGAGTCTGTCTGCACTTCCAGGTTCCTTTTGATGCCTGGTAGTATTACAGTAGAAAAAAGTCCTCTGTCATTGGTTGAGTAAGCTGGACTGCCTACTGTGACAGAGCGTGGGCCTCTCATACCCAAAAGGAAAGCATTGTTGCGTCTCTAAGCAGAAAAGGGAGCCTCCTTTCTTTTTCTGCACGATGTAGTTGAATCTTCTCTGAGCTGAGTCCTACATCAAGTTGATGTGATTAGTCTCTCTGCTATTGCAAGTGCACACGTCTAGATTCCGAGTCCTCGCGGATCTGTAGTCCATGTCAGGTTTTGGCGGAGTCCTCCGCTCAGACTGCTCCTGCAGACGGCAGCCTGCTCCTCCACTGCACTGGCGCTGTTTACTGGAAGCCCGCTCCGCGCTGCTTCCACCAAGTGTCTCAACACTGTGAGCGGGATCTTTTCCAGAGGCAAGCCGCTGAAACTTGCCCGGTCTGCACAGACTCATTCAGAGGAGCCAGGGGAGCAGCGTCGGCGGCTAAAGTAACGGGGATAGCGCTTTTCGTCTTCTCCCCCGTTCACCAGACACTGAAAAAGCCCCACTCTTCTCTGTCCCCTCTCTGAGTCACTCAGTCTTGTGTTTTTGTTTTTTGTTTTTGTCCCCGAGCTCCGCTTCTCCTGTTGTTTGTTGTTGCTGTCGTCGGGAGTGAAGACGCACAGGAGAGCCGAAAATAGCTGAGCTGCTCTGAGGTGTTGATGAGTTAGGACTGAGCGCAGAGCAACACCTTGCTGGACATGGAAGTGTGCGGCCGGTGCAGGGGAATGTACGGGCTGAGAGGGGGACCTGCCGCCTGATAACCAGCCTCTGTCCCAGATAAGGGGAGCATGCCTCAGACCTGCAGACTCAGTCTCTTCGTTGCAGAGGAGTTCCCATCAAACAGTCTTCCCACAGTCTGACATTTTTACACTTCACACTTCCTCTCCACTGACTTCATTTTACCATTGTTTGGCTTCACTGCGTTTCCTAAAAAGGTAAGAGTAGCTTTCTTCCTCTTATGCACATAAGCGTCTCAGCCACTTTACAAATCGAGCCTAAGCAGTGTCTTTTTTGACAAGTTCAATTGAAGTGTAGTAACTTTTCTTTCATTACGTTTGCTCTCGGAAAAACTGGAAAGACATTGAGCAAAGATTACAGTGTATGTGAGTAAAAGTAAAACAGCCAGATCTCACTGGGAGAGTGATAAATTGTTTAGAACATCAAAGAAATCAAACTTCTTTATTCTTCAACAATGATTAATTATTAAAAAAAACTTATTTTGTAGTAATTTAAATGGTCGTTTTTAACCTGAAAATGTTGAATTCAAACATAACCAGATGTGGATTGATGTGTTCGAGTTTGAATGGAAACTATGCTCTTGTTTTTACAGACTAAAACCATTAGAAGTGGGCTATTTGTCCAAAGAAAGAATAGAAAGGGGGAAAATACTTAGTTTTGGAGAGACAGACTCTGGTTTGATGGGATGTCACTGAAATCAATCAGAGGCAGAAAACGAAAACGTATAAAAGTGATACGGCTTTGGTTGTTACGACTTAACTCAGACAAAAGTCGGCACAGAGTGACTGTAAATTTAGATCCTTTTACTGCACATTTATTATTTAGGCCTACCGGCTCGGTAAGCGTCAACCATGTGTTAAAGAGTAGGCAGCAGAAGCGCACATGCGCTGCGGTGTGTGCCTCTCATGGCCGGAGAAAGACACAGCGGCCAGCCGGCGGTGCATAGCAGCCTGGAGCAGAGCAGCAGTCCTCAGTGATCGATCAGTGCATTGGGATAAATTTAGCTCCAGACTTCTCATACGCTCAGCTTTTCTTTTCTTTTGATTGTGCGTTTGATCTCAGGATGCAGAGACATACGAACGGAGACTGGATTATATATGGTCCATGCCTCATGTGTTTGTTGTCTAATATAGATGTAGCACATTCACCATAGCCCTGCTGTAGTGAGATGAAGCGTTGCTGTAAAATGTGACATCTGCTGAGTTTATTTTAATCAAATATGGCTTTAAATGATCCCATACTACCATACAACCATCCAGCTTGAATAGGCAAAGCTACACAACCTTTACTGAGACTGTATTCTTAGGATGAGAGAAAACAAAAGAAGAAAACCAAGTGTTTGGAGGATGAAGTGGCTTTCTCTCCCTCATCATACATAACAAAGTGACATTCAGTTAAACACAAAGGCAGCTTATTGTGACAAAGTCTTGAGTTTTCAGGAATGTGGAAGAAATAAGCTAGAGCATGCTTTTATCAGGTTTCAGGAGCACACTGCTCCTTGAAGTATCTTCGTTTCACATGTTTGTGCATTAGGAAATGTTTGAATTAATGCAAAGTGCATATTCCAGCTGTTTGTCAGGAACATATTAGCATATCAAAGTGGTCAGAGTCCCTACACAATGGAAGTAGCCGTATTTTGTGCCACTGGCTTTGGCTGAGCCTGAAAAGGCTTGAGAATGACTGTGAGCTGGTAAAAGTGAAAGACTCGTGTGTCTCGCCCCGTTCTTGTAAGTAGGGCTGCGTGACATCTTGTGTATATCATAGTCTCACTTGTATTTGTTGGTGTAGTGGTGTGGGAGCTTTTACACTACTAGCTAATTGCACACGGACTCCCAAAAAGTAAAAGAAAAACAAAACAAACATTTGTTTCAAGGCAGAAAAAATTACATGGAATAAAAAAAAGCATATTGATTCCTTTTTTGAATTGTTTGTTAGAGTAATAGGAGAATTTTAGAAATGTTTCCATTTGTCAGTGTCTATAAAAAAGCAGGTGTATATACGCTCAATGGAAATAATACAAACGACTTGTAAATGTGGACTTGTGAGGGAAACTGTCTTCTCAGATGTCTTGCTGCTTGATATCTGTGGCTCGCGCACGCCATTATGGGCATTTCACTGAGTACCTTTTTCAGTCTATAGCCTTATTTCAGTGGAAGTGCGTCTGGTTTCAAAGAACTGCAGTTGCAGTTGATCTGCCAGAGGACCAGATTGCCTCTCTTTGCTTGTGCATTCATCTCTACTTGCAGATCAATACAGCCCAGCACACTTTTGTGTGGGTTTTGGGGAGACAAAGTGCTACATTTCACTCTATTCTCAACTCTTTATATCACACTCTCGCAGCACGAGACTTTTAAGCCAGTGAGTGAGTGGGTGAGAACACATCAAAATTTGTGACATTACGGACTGTTGCTTCATTTTCTGCTGGGATATTTTTCCCCTTGGAACAGCAGCTGAGGTTTTTGTTCTGTCTACAGATATTTGACTGGTGCATTAAACAGATCATAATGCGGCTTTCATAGCCTCTCTAGATTTCTAAATTATAACAACAAGCCAGGCACTTCCACTCTGGCTTTATTAAGGTAATTTGTTATTGATTTAATTCAACATGTGCGCGTACACGCTGACCAGTGGCAATGCTTGCTCGCTTTGTTTTTGTGTCACCGTGTCTCACAAGCGTGGATATCGGCCTGTTGTCTTTGTGTGAGCACCGATTGGCGAGTCCATATAACTGATTTTAGGGTTGCGTTGTGGCTGAATGGATCGTTTGTGTCACCGTTGCCCTGTAAAGATGTGCTTTTATGTGCGAAGAGCACCAAATTCAAGCCACATCTTTTTTTCCCTTTCACAAGCACCACAGTCATTGTTAGCCAGTAAGGAACGACGACCAGTTTCAAGTTGCAGTTCTTGTTAGCTACGCCACCGAAGATCAAGCAAATCATGTTCGTGAGGTTTTAGTTTGTGAAAACATCAGAAGTAAAGGTTTGCAGGCAGTTAAAGCATTTAAATTTACATCCTGGTGATTATTCGGTGTGTAAATTGTGGGTTTGTGTTTTTAGATGCAATCTTTTTTGTTGCTAAACCACCTACATGGAGCCATACTGTGCGGATAACTGCCATTAAACCACCACCATTAAAGGGAATAAACAAGGCTGTAAAAGAAAGCTATGGCAAATTTAATGTAACATGCAGGCCTTTGGTGGGCCAGAATACCTCCCCTTTCATGACTGATTTTATTTTACGATTGGCAATCAGTAAAACGCTGAGCGCCAGTGTGTTCCCCTCCCTGCCATTTTGTGAAACATTTGTTTCCACTTGCCAAAGGCCTCTGGTGCAGCGGGAGATCAGTGCCCCTGAAATGGCAGGTGAAACTTTCTGCTTGCCTAAATAATTTCCTAGCAGAACAATACACAGGAAGGACATAGGCGTTGGGAAGCGAGGGTCAATTCAAACTCTACTGACAAGAAACAACATGGATATTAGCTGATGGTTCTCATAGCACTCGTGTGCACTAGTTAAGTGGCAGCATCCCTGAGCTTATCTGGCATCTCTTTTTCACTGCTTCACTCGTTTTGTGTATGACTGAAAGATACCGAGAAGGAAAGGAAGTGTAAAAGGGCCGTTAAAACAGCTGTCCTCCGGTAATAAAATGATCTGTGTAACATATTGGCCTAGTTTCTTATCACAGTTCACATATTTTACATCATGTTGAAAACACTACCTGGGTTTAGATAAGATATGCTGTGTGTTATTAGCAGTGTGTGTTCAGGTCACACCCTGAACACACACAGACGAGTGAAAGAAGTGTCTGGCAGTGCAGCATTGTGCACAAACAGGATTTTACCAGCATAGTGTAATTAAAAAAAATGTTTTAAGACTTTATCGATTTTTTGATGAAAATCTAAGACATAACATTACTTTTTATTATTTGGAGCTTTTTACTTTTAAGGTTAGTTCGAAATTTACAAACACATTTGTGGTTTCTAAAAAAATTGTTAAATTACTTTTTATTACATTTTTATACAATAGTTTATTTCTTCCTCTCCTTTAATTTGTTACATTTACTTTTTTAAATTTAAGATATAACAATATAGAGAACTTTCTCTCGCTCTCTGTCGTGCACACACACACACACACACACACACACACACACACACACACACACTGTCTCTATTCTTTGTGCTATGTGAACAGGACTTGTCCTTATCAGTGCACAGCTGCAACACTATTTGGGAAAATATTCAATTTCTGTGTGACAGAGGAGAACCTGGGAGGCAAGGCTCTAAGCAAACAGCAGTTATTGCGGCTCTGCCATAGCAGCCGAGAGCAAGGCCTGGCTGGGAGAGAGGGGGGATCTGCGGACGTCTGCCAGGGGAAGGAGTAATGTCTCGGCTGGATTATAGGAGAGCGAAGCACATTCACACTTAAAAGCCCCTTTTCCAACAAGACAGGGCTGTTATTTAGGGATGGTGTGGGTAAACACACCAGAGCAATATATTTCCTCCATATGGACTGCTGTTGTCCTTGACAATTGTGACTCATTGCAAGCGAGAAAAGTTTAACTCCATGTGCCAATTTTTTTTCTTTTTTTCCCTGAACATAATTTCATTTTGGCATTTTGGGCTTTGGACATTCTCCAACATTCAGACATTATTTCAGTGAAGTTCAAAACTGGTAAGCAGTATTTAACATCAGAATATCATTTTACTTTTGTTCAAATGTTTTTTTATACCGTTTTTTTTTGTGTTGTTCTTTAGATATAGCTGTGGCTGTCTATCAAATGATTTACACGCCTGTGTGTTGAGTTACATGCTATTTTGGCAATTAAGTAGAGTATGATATGCCCCCAGAATACCGAATACATATTTCAAATCAGACTGAGTTGGATGGAGCAACAACACTAAAAGTACAGAAAAAATACCAATAACTTTGAACTAAGAGCAGTTTAAGATTCAGTTCTTATGTGTGTTCATGCTGATTTACTGACACTGATTTACTGCTTTAGTACAGAAAGCTACACTAGACATTTATCTGGATTGAAGTCTGTGTGTTTGAATGCAGTTCTCAAAGCAGTGTTGATTTTAAATGATCAAATAAAACAAAGTGTAGTATCACAGAAAATATGAGAGATGCAAGTAAATGCACCTTAAACACTGTGTAATCCTGCCAGATACCTATGATGGCTAATGTTTTTTAAGTGTATGCATCACTGCATATTTCATCCTATAAACTTATGTGGTTTTCTGGGTAATTTGGAAGCCGGATACTTTGATAAATGCTATTTTATTCTACAGTATTTAGTTGGGGAATGTGGAGGCTTTGTTCTTGTAATGTAGTTGCCAAGTCAGATGGAGTTGAGCGTCTGGTCTGGGAGTTTCAGAGGAATATCACAGGCATGGTAAGTTGCTAAAAACTAAGCTAATCAACAAAATAATTGTCTGTTCAATTGCTAGCATGCCAGAGACATCAAACACAGCCGAGGCTGAAAAAACAATCAAATTATCTCTTAATGATTGCTCACGCTGACAGATGAGCGCTTGTGAGTTGGTTTTGTTTGTAGGCGACATATGTGAGGAGGAATGAAGTTTGTGGTCGCTCACTCATAAATTCTGTGTACATTTTTGTAATCTACATAGATATCCATCATCACCTGTAATGAAAACAATTTTATCTTATTATGTGGTTTTTGGCATTGAAACAGAGCGAACTGTATTAGTCTATTAATTTCCTGCAGTGAATCATGAATCCTGCTGCTTTTTTCCTCGCAGTACCCTCCATGTGTGGTCCACAAAAAATGTTTCTGTTTCCTCTACAGACTAAAGTTTGGCCGTTATGTCTGCTCTCCCTTTCTCTCTCTCTCTCTCTCTTTCTCCCTCCCTCTCTCTCTCTGTCTCTCTCTCTTTCTGTTTTTCTTTCTTTCTCTCTCTGCATAGATAATGTCTCTGCAAATGATTTAACCGCCCTTGTTGAGGCTCCTTCCAGTAATTGAACAAGCAGAGACTGGGTGCTTTACAGGAAAACAATAGTCGTTTTATCTCAGATCTCCACTACTCTGAAATTCAACAGAACACTGCCGTGGATTGGACTTTGCGGACTACTTTGAGGGTCTGACTTGAAGACAGGAATCAGGTTTGCTTTCTCTCTCAAAGTCATAGCGAAATAGGTGCCATTAATGTTGCGTGCAAGTGTCGAATGATTGGAATGCATGTCTTGCAAGATCCACCTGAGGGTAAAGTGCAGCCTTGGGTGGTACTTAGTTGACTTAAGAAGCATGCATGTGAGAGAGGCTTGGTAATACTTAATCAGAAATATGTTTAAACAAACGGTGACAATGCTTGTAGCAATAGTTTGTACATTTATTGCTAATTATGTATTGAAATCTTATTAGAATTATTAAATATAATTCCAAAAAAGTAATGTATTTCTATATTTGAATAATTTACATAATCTTATTCTTTTAAAAAAGAAATTTAGACAGATGAGTCTCTTCATATAAAAAACGTGAAAATATGTTTCACACCTCCATATTTTAGTGTGATTGCTTCAGGTTGAAATTTGTTTTGTTTTTTGGCAGAACAGGGGAGCTTTGATTGTGTTGCTGTGGAGGAGAATTGACCTTGTGTGTTAGAATAAGGTTTTTTGTTTCATACAGAGCACTCTTAGACTGAAATGGCCTTAGGAGGAGTTGTTCTTGACAGAGATGCATTGTTTCAGGCAGCCAATAAACCACTGCACTGAGTGGCTACATCTGTGAACCTCATCTTGACTACAGTGTGGGGCTAGCAACAACACGGCAACTGTCACAGCTGCACCTGCTGCTGTCTCAGTACAGAGCCTCCCTCTATGCTGCCCATAGAACCGCATCACTCTTCTCTGACAAGCCAGAGGCGGTGGTCTCTGTTTGGGTCAATTGGAGAGAAGCTGCTTGGGAAAACATGTGAAAACAGAGGACAAAATGTCAGCCCCGAAAAGAGATGTTAAAATACAATTTCTGCCCTGAGGGCCACTATTTGGTTCGGGTGAAGCTTGGGCATAAAATTCCTGGCTGTAAAACATAGTGGGGTTTAAGAGCGCTGGCTTAGTAAAACCTGACCACCACTTGAGTGTTCATTCTTCAGTGCATTTGCCCAGCTCTAGTAACAGTCTGGGGTATGATATGACAGCAAGTTGTCTCTCTATAATATTGTGAATGATGAATACAGATAAATGGAGCTGACTGTTCAGCACCAACACTGCCCTGCCTGTCTATTGAGGCCATTCAGAAGATGAGCTGATCAGCTAAGAAGAGATTCGGGAGCATTAAAAGATTTTAAATCTCATATTTGCTACGCCGCTGTTAAAAGTCACAGAGCTAGGAATCAGTATTTTAATAACATAACTAAACCTCCTTTTTTGTACACACCTTTATTTGGTTCAGTGAATACCTGAAAAAGAAAACAAGAAGCAGAACACATCTTGCACAAAATGAATATTGGATCAATTGTACATCATAATACAGCCATCATGCTGTCTTAGAAAAAAGATTATTAGAGGGGAACAATGCCAAGATGATTTTCAGCCAGGAGAAGTGATGCAACATGTCAACTTTTCTGCCAAACTGAACTTAGGAGTGTGAAAAGCAGAGCATGGACACGAGTAGCGGGGCTGACGTGAATACGGACAGTGTGGGATTAACACAGGGGGAAGATTGAGCGACAGTGGCCGGACACTTCTCTGTACAGCTTTGCTTGTACAGCTGTGCCAGCCCTGGCATTCACTGCTGCCTGTTGGAAATAACTCCTCCTGCCAAGGGGTTAGGTAATGAACATCTTAAATACTGCAGATAAGTCGAGCTCCTGAATGTGTGTGTACGTGAAATTGTGAAATTATTCATGAACTCATGAAAATGAATTCTTGAAAATTGGAATGCTTAATATTGACATCTCAGTATGTATGATTTGATCTTTTTGGCATTTGAACAAGAAAAAATACATATACAGGCTGCCCTAATAATTTATCATACCTCCTTCTAAATGAGGTGTGAGGCTCTGCTGGTGTGAATTCTGCTATAAATCACACATACCATGACTGCTTTATCCATTAGACCGACCTGTTTGTCTTATTCAGCTATTCAGTCCCTACCACTGGTTCTAGTAATTAGGATGAGTGGGAGAACTGCAGCTTCGACTTCACACCTGGTATTTTATCACTGGAAGTGAGATGTGAAGAGGCAAGAAGAAATGGAATTAGACACAAAATGACAATTGAGCTGACATTACAGATTCCTTTAAATCAGGACAGCACATACATAGATAACATATGTATATTTTATGGCATGACTGCAAAATATGTTAGAGTTAATATTAAACCGGTTCTTACTCTTATTTGTTATTCGCTAATGCCGCTAATTGAGAAAATTAGCAGTAAGATTTTCGGTAAGTTTACTACATCGCATCTTCAAAATATCTTCAAAATGTCAGTTAAAAAACTGTTGTTTTCAAGTTTGCGATGCTGTATTTTTTGGCTCATCTTTGGTTTTACGTAGCTAATGAAAATTACAATTTTTATCAGTCCAGAGAAGTGCTGCCAGTCTAACTGAAATCTGGAGGTACATGGTTACCTTGGACAAAAAAGGCATTTTATGCCCTCATGATTACAAATATGTTTTGATTTATCGATTGGACAGTAGAAGAAATCCTTGAACTTACTTGGAGTGTGAAAGTGTAATTGTGAATTTTTCAGGTTTTACACACTGTTTTATGTAGCTTACTGCAACTACATTAAAATAGTCTATAAAACCTGAAATGAGTTTTTTTTAGCTGTCAGCTTTTTTTGGAAATAGATGACACTGATCGGTTGTTAGTTACTGAGACGCCAAAAGCCAACATGGGCAAGATAATAATAACGAGATAATAAAAAATTAATAAGAATTCAGTGTAACTTTGTGTTCTCATAGAAAACAACAGCCAGAAGACATTTGTTTCTGACTTTATGAATCACCTAATGATAAAATCAAGGCAAGGTTAAATGATAAATGGACATAAGCTCTAAGGAAGTACAGAGTACTGCATCTGTGCCTGGCAACACATGTTTCATTTTTAGCTTCAGCATCAGCAGCTGAACCAATGTGATGAGTGCTATTCTGTGGCAGTTGATGGAAATGGGGGGAAAAGCAGTGTAAAGAGGACAGTCAAATGGGGGGCAGACATGGGTGCATTTTTGTTGTTGCAAAAAGTGGTGCCAGTGGCATTTCCGTCATTCATCAGCTCAAGCTGATTACTAGTGAGTCTGGAGTGAGCTGACAGGATACGGCTCCTGCAGCCATTACCATCAGAAATAGGTCCAGCAGGCCCGGGGATAGCCGAAGAACTGCAGCTCGCAGAGGCCGAGACCTGCCCAAAGGATGGAAAAGTTTGCTGTGCTTTGCCCGATAATATCTTCTGAGTATGGAGGTGAGGTTGTATATTTTCTTTAGATATTTAGTGTGAAAGACCTGTGTTAAAAGATCTGCGTATGATGAACCCCAGGAACATTTGCTCTGTGGCGGAGTTGAAATGTAGCTACCAGACACAGAGTATAACAGTCAGCGAGAGATTTTGAATGTTGCAGACACTGCAACGCCTACTCACTTTACTGCAATAGCCAAAAAAATGGATCTTTTATTCTCTCACCTGAAAAGGTTCATAGGTTCCTCTGCATAATGGAAGCAGATAGAAAAGGGAGGAGTGTGCAGACATTACCTGAGGACAGCGCAGAAACATACTCGGAGAGCTCTGAGCTGCATACTTGGTATTTAAACTTCACCAGAAGTTAAACGTTTTACGCCAAGACAAAAATGTGTAATGAAGCTTTCATAATACGATTCATACAACTGGAGCATGCAGTAATAACCCCAAACAAAAGTGCTAATTGACGCTGTGAATATTTTGCTGCATAAATCATAGGATGACAGAGATGGAAAATATTCTCAGGACAGGGCTGAATATTTATTAGCTTTTAAAGAATTTCTCATCTGAGGTTACGGTGCATTATTGCCTTTAACCTGTTGTTCTCATTCACACAGTTTTTGTCAATTTCAGTAAATTTTGTGGGATAGAAATCAGAGCACTCATTTTAAAAGCTGGCATTTAAAGATTTTAATTTATTAATCGCACGCCTGAATATTGGAACATACAAAAGATGCTTTTCACATTGAAATGTTGACTTCATAAATTTGTGCACTCACCTTGCCACCCATGTGCTTGTTGACCATAAAATACAAAAATTACAGTTAACACACTTTTGTGTATTTTGCAGTGATTTATTTTCAAAATATTTTAGATTGCGGCAGTAGTGAAAAGTTCGCTAATTTCGACTTAGTTTTTGTGAGTTTGCGAAGGAGAGAATTGTACTATAATTTGAATAGACCACACTGTGTGAAATGTAAAATTCTTGACACTTTTGTAAGAGCACTTCATTCTCATGTCTCTTTTATGTGGTAACGTATTCTTTATACGAAAAGACAATAATGGTTGATTGCGTTAACAGAAGCGGGTCAAGCAAAGATAAAACACATTTTACAATATAATTTACTAGCCATTAAATCAAATAAAACATCTTTCCTCTACACTGCTCAGTACATCATGTTGCTCAGAGTGGTGTCGTGTTGAAAAAAAAAAAAACCCTCACAGAAATGCTTGTTGATGTTCAGAGGAGCATTTCCTCCGCAGCAAGAGCCCTTGTCAAACTATTGCTTTTGCGCCCATGGGACTTTGTTATCACTCACTTCATGTTCATAGTGAGTCTTATTTTCCTGTCATTATTTTGTATAACTTAGAGCTGTAGCAATTACACTTCAGTGGATTACCTATACAGAGATACAGAGATTAACATCTCTGCTTCATCCTACCTCCAGTGTGGTGGTTCAAAGGTGCTACCCGTACTTCAATCCGATATCGTTTGGCAGAGCACAAAATTGGTCACCCTTTCAGAGTTTGTTTGGGAATTTGAATCCCTTTGGTATTCAAAACAGGAGGGCCTTATGACAGGGAGATAATTTCCTAGTGAATGTTTTATCATAGTCCCCTTGACAGTCTCTCCCGTATCTGCCTTCTCTCTCTCTCCTTGTGTCTTTAAATTCCCTGACTGTGGTCCAGTTATTCAGAGAAAAAGAGGAACAAAAAAGAAAACCCTGTTTGCTTTCCCCTATTTTGTTATCACAGAAGAGCAAACACATATTTAACATACACAAGGTGCAGAAGCAGTGATTGTTGTATCTGCTATCCTACTGTGGGTGGCAGGGGACGATAACATAAGCCACGGATCAATTTACATAATTTTTTTTTAATCACGTCAAGTCTGAATCGTGGTCAGTTGGAGGCTGAGGAATTTCCTTGAAAAGAAGAAGTATTTGTGACTACATGACAGTGTTTTTTTAACACTGTATAATATTATATTTTTTAACTGTCACTCTTTTATCTTTTAATAGTGTCAAATCATATGTTTGTCTGCTGAATGAAGGGTTTTGCTTCGTGGCATCTCTCACCTCCAAACTGAAGCTGAAACTTTCTCATATTTAAATATAAACACTCTCTCTCTCGCCCAGTCCTAAACTGAGACACTGATCCTTTGTACAGTGAGCAGGGAGGAGTGAGAGCCTACAGCACCTTAGTTATTAAAATAGGGGATTGGAATGAGCCAATCTGAGCTTGTTTACATCACAATCCCCCACACACAGTGCTGATGTTATGCTAATGAACGCCGTGTCAGCCCCCAAAACTGTCCTCTCTCTTTCACAGTTGAAGGTGGGGAGAGGGCAGGGAGTAGTGACACTGAAACTGCACAAAGAACCTAATGATGCAGCCAGAAAATTCAAAACAACTTCAATTACTCTATTTTGTCGTGTTGCTCTGTAGATAAATGGCATTACATGTTTGCTTGTTTTACCCTATCATTTCCCTCTTTTTTCAGAATATGTTTCACGTGCAGCTATGCGTGTAAAGCATGCATTTCTGAGCAGCAGCTAAATGCCTTTTAGACATTTTCTGTGTCTTTGAAAAAGGACCAATATCCCTTCATCAGGTTTAACAAGCACCATTACCTGTCAGGGCAGTACTGAGTGAAGATTTAGGGCTGACAAGTGATTGCGTCCTGGAAAGGCTACACCCACTTCTTTTGTCTGAGCTCCCTGACAAGACCCAGCTATACCTTGTTTTAGGTTGACATACATCGCTACCCCAGTCTGACAAAGACGTTCATGCTGTCTTTCAGATTGAAAATAGATACGGCAGCACCTGGATAGAAATGTGCTAGGATGAAGTAGGCTACAGTAGATCTGCTGCTGAAGTCATTTGTATAATATTGCTTCTGCTGTAAGGTTAAGGTCCTTGTGCTGTTTTTTATTTTTATGAGAACTGAGATTAAGTGGTGTCCCTTGTTTTGGCTGTGTTTGTCCTTCCTCTGAGCCACAGAAAGGTTAAAAGCCTCAATTAGACACTGAACCAAGGTTAGCCACATTGTGCACAGTGCCTCTAATCTGAAAAAATTAGCACCCTTCAAAAATCTAAATATCCACTTTAGAAACACAATCACTGCTTTCCAAGCTTCTGCATTTTTAGGATTTTTTTAAAGGATTCTAAAACAGCATCTTCCTTAATGCTCTCTTGAACAAATGTGTATTAAGAGAAAAATATACTACAAAAGTGCAGCAATGAAGTGAATCCAGGTAAAAGCTGTTATTAAGCCACCATTAAATATACCAGTCAAAAGAGGAGATGTAGCTCAACAAGCAGAGCAAACAAAGAAGCAAAGGATTTTACAGCTTTTAGACAATTGAGATGTGGATTGTGCAGGATGGGCGATGACTCAATTTTTAGGATTGTACATTCAGTATAAGCCAAGGATTTACTTAATAGCACGTCTTTCATTGAAGGTGGAGTTAAAACATTCCTCATGTCTTTTGGTTCCAAAGATAATTGCTCACTTTCTCTTTTGTTTCTCACTGCTCACTGAAGACAGACGTGGCTAAATGACATATATTCCCACCTGCTCCCCTTCCATTTTAAATGTCTCTCACAAGTCATCTTCTCTATTACCTTCTTCATGTTTTGTGTTGCTGCCCACTGCCTTAAAAATTAATCATCCTGTTTAATAACGCCTCACGATCACAGTGCATTATTGATGTGAGGTCCTTAATAGAAGGATGAAGCAGGGTTTTTAAGGAGGAGGGTCACAAAAGCTGCTTACTGGTGCATATCCGAGTAAATACAGCACATTATTATCATAGATAAAACCAGGCCTTGTACATCCAAAAGGGTTAGACACACTATTTTAAATGAGTGCCAACACACACACACACACACACACACACGCACACAAATAAGTTGCACAAGCTGCAGAACTCAGTGACGTTTTTTTCAGTGAATGTGACTCCTGTGAACAAATTTCTGACCTCCATTGTTTATCTATTTGCTCACCACAGTCCAGACACTATTTACCTGACACTCAGTGGTTGTGTGTGTCTTTCAATGTGCAGTTGCTTTTTTTCTCACTGCTTCACTTTGTGTAGCCACATTGCATTGCATTATTTTTGCATGAACGCAATGATGATGTACTCGTGCTGAAATTGAGAAGATGAGTTTGAGAGAGTGTCTGGGCCAACTGCCGAGCTTGGTTTGTGTAATCCCTGATTTGTTTTGACTAATTTAGCCATGGTAAACTGGATCACACAACAAATGTTTCTTTTATGGTGTCCTAATGTGCTCTCAGAGCAACAGCCATGCAAAGTATTTATGTGCACATACTAATTGGATTGGGTTTCTGGACAGAAGAGTGTAAACTACATATTGCATTTGCTCTGCGTATTCCAAGGTGAATCATGACGTGTCAAGGACTTATTGGACTTGATTGGCAGGTACTATCACCATGAGATGCCCATATAATAGCAGGGCTCCCATTCGTGACCTTCCTATTTATCTTGCTGTATTAATGTCAGCCTATTAATTCCTAAGCGGAGGAACATTTGGCAAAGACACCGTTTAACGGCCCTGGCTGAATCATTCTTATCTCAACAAACCTGAAAGGAATAGTTTTGTGCTATCAGCAAGTGGAAATGACATTTTGAAATTTCATTCGAGATAATCCACTTCACTTCCCAGTAAAACATCAAAATTACAAGTAAAAATGTATGGAACCTGTATTAAAACTTTGTTACCGTGGTAAATCATCTGGCTATAATCTATGTGGACAGACAGGTGTAGGTATCTTTCAGCACTAATAGGATTTTTGTTGCATTGCTAAAGTGATTATGAGGCTATGGACTGAATATACTGTATATTCAGGCAGAGGGCAATGTAGCACTCAGCATCTAGGGACACAGCTGAAAAATATCATGTGGCACCCATGTAAAACACATTTTGACATATTAAATGAAATGATATCCACTAATAAACATGGGTTTGTCACATTTAAAATACACCTAAATAGAATTTCTTTCATGTTACGATTTCATTTTTGATAACATTTCCATCTTTTTGTCTACATAAATGTAATGATGAGCTGGAGTGTGCCATGGCATGGCTCGTGATTGTTTTATATAGAAGCCATATGTCCTGCCCAGTGGGGAGTACTCTAATCGATTAATTGAGTGGCTCATAAAAATGATGAATGGTACAAACACTAAGAGGAATGAGCATGACAGGCACCACACTTATGTCACACGCTCTGGGTTTTTATGCTGTTGTGTGGCTTGCATAAGGCATAGGCAGTGACTCATTTAATCTAAACAGTATGATCCACAGATTCAGAAACAGTTGTATTTATGTACTACAAGATGATGAAATGGGTTAGCTAATACCTGAAATGATAAATAACTGCGGACCTGCAGTTTGGTGTATATACAAGCAGTGACAACAAATAGCAATTGTAATCGAACATGCCCAGTCGTAATAGGTTTGAACTAAAAATAAAGTGTTATATAACAAAAAAGCACCCCCCTCCCACCAACAGAAACCTCCCCCATGCTTCGCTCTGTGCTTTGTTTCCTTATCCCATCCCTCCCACGCCCATGCTCTGTTGTAGCCGAGCTGTCCTGTTGTGCAGCGTGCGCGTTTGACCTGATATTTTACTGGCTGAACTCCTGTCAGGACCTGCGTTTGGGGCACCAGCAGTCACACAGTGTCTGGCTGGGTGTCATTCAGCTCATCTGGCCCTGTGCTGCTCTCAATCATTCCCTTAGCAGAGGGGTCAGCTTCTGATTCCTCCCTGTCCCATATCTGACTCAGTGGGGCTCCAGACTCATCCGATCACCAGTCCAGTTTGTCCCCTCTGGAGTGCGAATTTTCTGATTTACGCTTGCAAATTGTACATCTTCAGCAGTGTCAAAGCAGGAATGCAATCTCTTTTGGGAATATATTTTCTCCACAGCTGAGGCTGAGTGTTCTGTGACTGAGCTCTGTGTCCCCAGGTATTTCAGTTTTTCCCTCAAAGTGGGCATGAGAAACAGAGATAAGAGAAGTCTTACAGTATGTATGAGGATGCTGTTGGGAAAACCCAATAGAAACCAAATGTGTTCGCCCCATTCAACATGTGGTGGTCTGTTGGTTCTGATTTACATTTCAGTGAATCTCCGGCCCCATATTTCCCTTCCTTTGCATCCCTGTGATGTTCCGTGACAATTAACATCCCAACTCTTTCTTGAGGTTTGTTGAAAGCTCAGGGGCTAATTCAAGGGTCAAGCAAGACTTGCAAGCTGTCAATCTCTTATTGTAACTCAAGCTCCCCTCCCCCACTCCTGTTCTTTATTCTGTATCCCCCCCCCCTTCATTCTCCAAGACCTCATTTAATAGAATGGCCCAACTCTTCTTCTGTTCTCCTGTGGCCCTAACAGCTAAAGAGAGACAACCAGGAGCTTTGTCTAGGGAGCCTGGCATTCTTTCACATCTGCCTCTTGTTTTCAGACCTCCGCTGCATTCAAATTTCAAACTGTCCTTTTCAATCAGCCCTCCCCTGCTTCCTTCTAATAACCCCCTTCCTCCCGGTTACTAAGCCTTTTTTTTTCTTAAGAAGATCAACTGAGTTCCTGCAATTCACAGTTTTGTCACTCAGTTGTCAATTATAAAGCATTCTGTCGTTTATTGCAAGTATATCAAATACACATATGTTTAAAGCCTTTGGGCCGACGCCCCTGTGGCTTCTCCATTTCTCAGAGTACTTAAACATCTGTTTGCAGTGACTTCATATTTAGCCAAAACAGTGTGATGCCTGTTGACATTTTAGCAATCTGTGCTTAACAATCACAGAACATCGCCTTGATCGTGCGTCTCGTAAATGAGTTGAAGCCGCATTGACGACGACTCTATTTGTCATCTGTCCATCCCCTGCACAACAACGCACTGTTGCAGATGCTACAGACTTGTGCTGAGATCACACCCAAGTTGAGGGCTATTTAAGAAAACAGTCGAGTTATGATCACTGGCAGTTTCTGTTACATGGTGGAGACAGAAAAGAAACCTCCAGCTGAGAGGGGAGACCTCAGCACTTTTAATGAGGAGAACAGCAGTCAGGCAGTCTCCCTCCAGTCTGTGCCTTTGGTGTCTCAGCATGTTAAACACTCACAGCATGATACAAAATATATTAAAGTATAGGACTGTTATCATCGATTTACAGAACACCCATCCCCCTGTACTAGGTATCTGCATTCTGCTTTTTTTTTCTCATGGCAGGGGGTCTCGGCTGCCTTGGAGGCAAAACTGTTTAAAGGCATCTTGTCTTTGTCTTCACATTCTGACACGGGAGGTCTGTTGAGCATAGCGCCTCTTTTTTACACTAAGTAAAGATGACAGGGAAGCAAGAATAATCATATTGATTCAACATTGTTATCTCAGGCAGAGAATTATAATAGTTTGTTTGCACGTGTAAACACAAACACCAGCAGCCACCAAAGGTGGCTAGATATAGTGAAATGCACACATTTAGCCAGTTCTAGTAGTAATTAATGCAGTGTTCATGTATATGGAAAAGAGGTTAAGGAGGAAGTTATTTGACAGAAGACTTTCAAACGTTCTCTAGAACGATTTGAACAAGTTTTGGGTCATAACATTAATCACAACTGGGAAGGGTAAATCACTCTGTTTACAGATTATTAATAATCTAATTTTAACAAGCATAAGGCAATACACAGATTATTGCAAATGTCACGCAAGCATCTGAGAGCTACACCACTGGTGTCAAGGCTGTAAGCCGAGTAGGCATAACATCAATCTTTGATATTGCACTTGGCACATATACTGTATGCTGTCTGTTTTTTGATTCTGTGCACACACACAACGTAGAGGTCACGGAGTGAACCAGATGCAAAATGGAACTGCATTTGATAAAAGAATGACAAGACTAGGGATGGAGGGAAAATAAACCTCATTTTTTTGAGTGACAGTGAAACAAATTTAATGCTACAACTAACACCTCAAGAGGTAATGTATTTGTGACTCTGCTCTGTCAATTTTAAAGTAAAAACAATTAACACCAAAGAACTCATTATTTACAGTATAATATGACTTCTCAAAATTCATTTGAGCAATGAATAGTTTAAAAGTATTGTCTGACTTACGAAATGGACAAAAACTTAATAGCTCAGACTTAGTGCACAGGGATAAAGATCCTTAAGCATATACGCTCACTATACGGCTTTATTGTGGAGACAATCTGCTTAAGGCCTCATTACACTGTATGGACCTCGAGTGTAGGCTGATTACACAGAGCCCCTGGCTTGATAAATTTAATTGATGCCACATGCACTTATCAGCTAAAGAGTAAGTGTTAGGGTTTTGTTGGAATCTAATATGTTTGTCCCTGTGATCAACTTTCATTTGTTGAGTTATATGACTGCACGTTATTCCATTCAAACTAAACACACTGTGGCTACAGTACTCTGCTCCTGTTAACCTCTTTTAAATGGCTCTAAAATTAGAGGTCTCAGGTGAGGCTTAATGTCATGCTAGATGAGCTGATTATGGCGGACTTAATTATAACTTCGTTGGCTAATGTATGCTCTCTGCATGTTTTCTCAGCGATGAATTATTACACTGTCTGAGAACTCAGACAAAATAGATCAAAGACTCTTCAGGCTGTGGAAATTCTCCAGTGTGAGGAGCCAGCCGAAGCCGATTTGTGCAGCTCTGTACAGACTATACATGACAAACAGAATTCCTCACCATCTTTTCAGATGAGTTCTCTCGTTAGATGCTAGTGTGATGGATAACATTCAGTCCCTTGAATCCTAACAAACAATTATAGACTGCACATACTGAAAAAAATAGAATGTTGTTTTTGAATGTGCTAAAACTGAAAAAAAAATACAGTTTCTAATGGGGTCCTATGTGCCTTGTTGCCAGAGTGATGCCATATCCCATGGCGAATGTGCTAATGGTTCAAGGGAGTGAGAGGACTGAGCTTAGCCCAGCAGTGTAAACAGACAGACAAAAGGGAGCCGTTAGTAGTGAGAAACGCATGTCTGGGCGTGCAGGTAGGCATTAGGTTTCACCCTACACAGCTCCAGCACAGTATCCATGACAGGGAGGAGGCCATTTGCTTTTGTAGCGAGAGAGAGCAAAAACAAACATTCAAACAGACTAGTACTAGAGGGACAGGTATGGATGAGGTGGGAAGAGAGGAATTCTGGTTCAGAGAGATGCAAGAGAGAGGGAGGGGGCAGTGAGGAAAGGAGGGGAGAGATAAGGGTGTTTGTGGTCAGTCACAACAAAGAGAAGTGACCATTTGCTGGGTAGTTTTCTTTATTTGTTTATTTGTTTGACCAGAGTGTGGGGAGGGAAAGAGTAAGAAAATATCACTCAAACAGAAGCACTGTTATTTCTGAACCTAGAGAAATTCCACTAGTGGGAAATTTTACTTAAATAACATGATAATGTAGCTAGTTTCAAACCTATTCAAGTACATATGACTCCTTTGTAAAATATATTATGCTGGATGTTTAGTTGCCCAGTAACACCACTATTCAACCAAATAAGACATAATATATAAACATCTTTCTTATGAAATAGACTTTTTCCATTGATTACTTAGACAACATCCAAGCTAATGCAAACCAATATGACTGTAGCAGGATGGAAAGCTTTTTGACTAATGTTCATTAAGCTATTACCATGGATAATATTAGCATTTAATGGTACTGTCAGTTAATTTAACATTTCTGCCATGTGCTTGTAGAGTTTTGATGCCGTGTCAGTTTACCATTCGATCAGTTCAGCAGGCTCAGTAATATCATGCATGACTTGAAAATTTATAAATGCCCCAGAAGGTATAAACATGTTCTTTGTAACACTGATAAGCATCACTTGCTATAGGTCAGTAGGAGATGGGCAGGGCAGGCCTTCTCTGTTTGATGACAGCACTGATCTCCCCTCCACCCCCTTCCCCACCAGTGAAATGGTTAACATTCAGTTGCTTTTAAAAGATTTCCCTTCTCAGGATTATTGACCTTTGGGGCTTATTTTAGTGGCTCGCGTGGGTTTGTATCATTTCACAGCTTGACATTTGTCACATTTCTAGAGTGGGATGTGAATTTGGCATTGCATGCCTTGTGATAAAATATGTGTCAAGGTGAATTCCTGTAAAAACAGACACGGAGTTTGCACGTGGTATAAATTTCATTCCTGAACTGATCATCTCCTGTGGTCTGCTCCACAGGTGAGAGGATCAATGATGAGCATATTTCAAGCCAGCTGGATTGGACCTTTTTAATCAGAACTTTTTTGTCACAACGTAGACCTGCTACATCAACACCAGACAGCATGGCATGCTCCCTGTGGAAACTGCACATCTTCTGCTGGTTTCTCATCACACTAGCCCAAGTATACTCCACCGAGGGTAAGTACATATGAAAAAGTCATCTTTGTTTTCTCTAAAAACATCCTCATTTGCTCTCATGCCAAGATTTTTATAGCATATTTTGAATGAGTATTGCTTCACGCTCAATGAGGACCAGTGCCAGAAACCTTTTTTTTTCTTTGATATTGTCTTATTTAGAAATGTAGCATGAGCGGTCAAATTATGAGTTAAGCCAATGTTGCTCCTCTGAGTGCAGGCAATGCTTGTGTAAGTAATGCAGCTGTGAGGACAGTGGGCACAGGCGGATGGGGGATAATCTTGAGTGGTTTCATTAGTTGGTAAATTGTGAGTTGTCTGAGATTTTCTGCTTGAAAGCGTCAGTTGTTCCCAGTGGCATCAGAGCTGGATCCATTTGTAAATTCCTCACTAAAATGTTCTGTCTCATGGCAGGCGCACATAGATTTCACACCTCAAAAAAATCTAAAGCTCGAATGTATTTAATCATAGTGTGCTTAGCTTTTATTAAATCACTTTCAACTGTATTACAGCTACAGTTTATGTATCCAAACTGTATCTCATAAACTGTGTCCTGTACATATTGGTGTTTAATCACAAAAAATAGAGGTGCATAACTTTGATGTTAGCTGCTTTGATTAAGAATAAACCAAAGTTGGTGTCTTTTCTGTGCAGTATTTCAGAAGAGGCATTACAGATTTAGTTTGCTAGTGCCAACTGTTGAGGCTTTGGCCAACTGTTCACTAAACCTGCTTCACTCATTTTTAAAAAACTCAATAATGTTGGATTATTGATTAAAGTTTTGAAGCTAATGATTTCTCAAGATGCTCAATTTACAGTTACAAGTCACTGTGGCGTAATATATGACACCATATGTGTTTCTCGTGTATCATCTGGCTTGGATTTGATCTCTCTTAGTGTGATCTCGGTGTGTGGTCTCTATAGGCATCAGTGGATTTAGGAAAGTCACAGAAAAGAAGCTTAAAATCTATAAACATATGTATTACATAGATCATGGCACTCTGGCATTGTGTCGTAGAAACCACACGCAGTATGAACTAGAGTTTAAAACCTAGTTAGAGGGTAGGAGCTCACCTGAAGAGAGTTTTTGTCCCATGTTACAATGCCCCTGGTTTCACCAGGAACTGTAAAGTCAGTTGTCAGTGCTTTTGGGAAGCCATTGAGGGATTAATTCCTTTATGGTTGGTCAGGGTTAATCTGCCAAAGGTGGTACAATGGTTAAACCTTAGTACATTTATTAGACACTATCCTAAAGTAAACTTTAAACTCCACATCTAGAATGAGCCCATTTATTGATAACAGTTGTCATTCACCTTTTTCTCTTGTTGGCTCCCCTGCTACGTAGCCTCCTCCCTGTTTCCCATTTTAGCCTCACAGATCAGCCCAGAAACAGTTCATTACAAACAATATCCCCAAGTAAACATGCTTCATTAAACTGCAGCTACTCCTAATATCTTTTTAATGCATTTTTATAATTGAATTAAATGGGTTAGTGGAATGCTGTAAATAGTTTAAAGTTTATAGTGTTTCTTACCATCTTGTTTTTTTGTGTTTGAAGGAAGCAATATTAATACAGCTAGGATTTATATTGTGTCTCTGTCTCTGCCTTTCTTCTATACAATACATGTCTCATCCTCCACATCTGACTCCACTAGTTGGACTCATATTTATAAGTGTTTTTGTTCAGCTGTCTCGCTGCCAACCCAAGCCTTTCATCTCCCATTTTACTTATTTTCTCCATATTTTAATCCTGAAAAGTGTCCAGTGTGCATCCACATGCAGAGCAGCCCAGCGAATGACATTAGTTTCTGAAATTGATTTGCCTTTTTATTTTAATTGTGCTGCAAAAATATATTAAATAGTGTTATGTAGAAAATCTGATGACTAGAGCTTTTTAACCTTAACAAGCTTCTATGTTACATTACAGTCAGAACTAAAAAACAAATCACTTTTGGATATAATTTCTGTCCTACTTATAAACAGCTATAGTTTCAGAGTCATGCAATTTATACAACTTTAAGAACTATTTTGTTGTAATATTTTGTTTTATTCGCTGTGATTGTTTGAAGGTCTTGTAACATAAATTTGAGCCAGTGCTCACACAACATGCCCGTAATCCAAAGCCCAGGAGACCTCTGTTATGACATAGATCCCTTAATCAATATTGGTATTAATGTGGGCATATTGATATGAGACCAAATATCATCTGGGATTTTGGTTATAACATGGAAGTCAAATATCTTTCCAGTTTTCAAGGGTCTTCTCACGTTAAGTAAAATACACTATTTGGCCTCAGTTTAATTAAATAGCCACATTTACTCATTACAAGTATTAATCAACCCATTAAACCTGTTTCAAAATATCCTTTGCTGGAAAAATCTGAAAATCCCAGATGATGATCTTGTAGTTTGATACATAAACTATATGTTTTTATAGGAAAGCCTGCTGGACAAACAGAACTGAGTGTACGTGGGCATTTACCAAGCAGGAATGCTCAAACAAATGTCCTTATTGAGCTACATGATAGACAGGTAGATTATATGCCTTTGGATCTGAATGCCAAGAGATACAAGTCAGTATTGTTTCACGGTAAAGTTTTATTTGGCCAGCTCCTTTCAAAATCTACCTCTTAAAAGTTCCCCTAAAACTTGAAATTATATAGGTTTTGTCATATAAAATCTGATAACATTTAAGATAAAAGCACCAGTACAACACAGCAGATGCAGTAGATCTTAAAGTAGGAAACATATCTGTCACTTTAGTCACTAAGCTTAACTTTGACCTGCTTTTTTATAGTTTTACTGTACATCAGCACAAGTTTGCCCTTTGGCATAAGGAGAGATCTTCTTTGAAGGAGTAGGTTTATTTCCTTTTGTCCCAGTGGTGTCCTCTGCAGATGTCACCATAGCAACTCAACAGAGATGATGTGAAGGTGTAATTTACGAAGTAATAATATCTGTTTTTTTCTATTTCTTTTTCTTTTTTAACTGATTATTTTCCAACACATGATTAAATTGACTTACATGTCTTCCAACATAATTTAGTCAAGTATAGTGAGGTTGAAAGGACTTATCTGTATCAGCAACAGAATAACAATTCACACGTAGCACAGTCACACCCTCTCTTCAAAGGCTTTCCTGAAGATTGTTAGAATTACAGTCAGGCAGAATGGGAGAGCAGAGCCAGGATTCTGTGCCAGGAAGTAGGGAGGGCATAGTTTGCACCATGCTAGACATAGTGTCAAAAATATATCACGAGAAAAAGTGTCTATGTTATATTTATCTCTTCAGTATGTTGATGCATCTTCCCGTATTGCGTTCAGCATTACTGTATAGAAATCAGTGATCAGAAAAATACAACCAGATAAATAAAACCACTACTGATTTTTTTTTTAGAAATAGTTCTTCTTTATCACGTTGAAACTGTGTTTTTATAAAATAGTTTGTTTTGTTTTGTTCTGAAATGCAGAACCAGTGCTGTGCATGTCATTTGTTTAGTAAGGAGGAAGGTTGCTTGGCTAACATTACAAAATGTAGCACAGTAAACAGTTAAAAGTTTGGCTTCATTTTTGAAAAGAAAATAACCACAAAATAATTAGCAAGTCTAGTTGTACATCAAGACAGCTCGAAATTGACGTGAAAGACTGTACAGTGTTTGATGTCTTGCAGTCTCTGAGCTCAAGTGTCTCATCAGCCAGCAGCGGTAGAACCACACAGATGGGACACACCGATCTCTTGGCAATAAAGGGAAAGCTGACCTGAAAACTGAAACAGAGCAGGAAAAGCATTTTTGGTGAAAGTGCTACCTCCAATCTCAGTTACCTCATTTAGGTAATGTTGGGCAAGGTAGAAAACAGTTCACAGAAGTAAAACATGATGATGGTAAATTACTTATATAGTCACAGATTTTCCTTGGCAGTGCTGCCAGTTTCCATGGGGTGTTACTGCTGCTTTTTGTTTACTGTTTTGGAATCAGAACAAGGAATCAATAGGAACCGGAACCAATCCCCAGCCCCAATCTTAAGTAACAGAGACTCAACAACTGTTGTTTTCTCTTGATTGCATGTTGTCATTTTATGTCTGAAGAGTACATAAAGAGCTTGCCATAATATAAAAGCTGTGTTTCAGTAACAGAACTTGTGTGAAAAGACCTGATATAGAGAATTTCAGTTCCCTCTACACACCCTGAAACCACACTATTGTTTCTCCTCAAAGCTTGAAATGTTTGAAGTACTTGAGATTTCTCAAGAGCAACAGGGAAGGGCACCTTTAAAAGTCCTCTTTTTGTACCATGTGAAAGGAAAAGAGAAGAGACTTAAAGCCTTCATCCCAAAGTGAATGGAATGAAATAGACAATCAAGGTGTTCTGAAATGTAATTACTGGAAGTAAAAGCCCAGGGCTTAATGTGAGCCCAAACCTGCAAGAACAGGATTGAGCATCTCCCAGTTCTGTGCCACCACCTATTTGCTCTGGTTACCTTTTTAACCACAAAATAATATTTATATAACTTCACGAAGGTGGCCAATCATGAAGTTTTCTACACTATGAGAACTTTTTCTTCAAGCCTGATTTTATGTTATAATAAGGCAATTGTGGGGCTGACTGACAGATGTGTTTCTAACAGGTAAATCCACTCAGGTAAAGTTTAAATCCAGATATCATAAGTCCCCTATAAGTTACTATATTTGTGCATACTGCTTTCCATTCGCTCCACTAGTAGCCTTCTCATGTTATCTGGAAAAGAAAATTCTAAACACTGTCTGTCAAATAAGCATTTGTGGAACCACAGGCAATAGGCTTCTTCTTTTGAAGTACTAATTTGTGCCAAAATTGTGTCCAAGGAAGAAAATAGTACCCTGCTGGTTTTCCAGACTCCTGTTTTCTTAACACTTAATTTGGTATTTAAGGTATTTTCAAAAGCCTTCCGCAATATCTTGGGTAATTATTTTATGAAATGCTTATTTGTCAATTGAGTTTTTACAGCTTTCAGATTACAGTCATATTGGAAACAACTCCAAAACAGCTAAGGCTAAAGGGAAGAATCTTTTCTTTGTCTCATGTATCTTTAGTAAACAACTTTTGTTGGTTTTGTCTTTCTACCTCCCTCTTGATATCATCCTGGTTGTTTGCGGAATCTGGTTTCCCGTGGAGCCAGGCAGACGTGGGGCCTGTGTGCGAAGGCCCACCATGCTGTCATGTCTCTTTCATCGCCAGCCAGGCTTGGCCAATAAGTAGATAAGGAGACAATGACTGGGAGAGCAAGCAGTGGCAAGGTGTAACCACAGCCCCTGGGTCTCCTCCCTGCCGAGCACTTCAAATCCTCATTAGGATTTTCAGCAAAGGAAGGAGGGATTTTCTGGATTAGGGCTTTGTCACAGCTGGCTCCAGGTTGGTGTTTGTCATGCAAGAGCATGGTGGAGGTCTGACATCTTGCCACCGTTCTCCCTTCCACCCAAACACAGACCCTCCCTTCACCTGGCTACTGAGGCAGTTAAAAGATGTTCTGCTAACCCAGGAATTTAAAACTCAATTAATAACTGCCCTCACCAAAGACTTTTAATGGCATTTTAGTGGCTCATGTTAGGTGTCTGTGGCTTTTGGCTGCTGCATCAGCATGTTTCTTAATGGTTATTTATGCAGAGATAACCTTGGAAAGCATCATTAGTTTGTTGTTTACTGTTGCTCTCCATAATCTCAGCCATGACACCGATGTGGCAGTTCAGACAGGAGACACAATGCCTTGTTTCAATTCCAGTTTTTCTCCTTCGTGTGTCAGTGGCAGAAGTACTGTAAATTACATTTTATGAGGATATTTATCCCTCAGCTTGCCACTTATTTCAAGGTTCCTAGACTTTTTTTTTCCTGTATAAACCTAAGCAAAGAGTTTTTCTTTTGCAAAGATGTGGCTATTTGGTTAATCCAGTCATGAGTCTTAGGGGCTTTTCACATAAATCAACAGGACTGTGTTTCTCAACATGTGGCTAAACCTCTAACATGGTCCTTAATAGGACTTTCAGATTTGTCTCGAAGAGTGGTTCAGCGTGACAATTCCTCGGACTTAGTGTGAAACCTACCTTCTCTGCTCATTCTTGGTGCTGGTCGTTCGAGACCCTCACTGGGTGGGATCTTAGGCACCCTAGATTAGTCACCTACCCACATGTCCCTGTCTGCCTTGTATATTACCGTCATGCTTTGTCTAACTTTGTTCTATCCCAAGTACAATCATGTGGGTCCCTAACAAGTATATCCCAAACAATCTACACAACAATGTTTTGATAACCAATCGAGTCTCCTCTCTGAATCCATAATACGGGAAAACAAATATGACTTATCAGTCTCCAGTGCAGTGGTCTATAACCAAAGACCTATTATTCATGGCACGTTTATCGTTTAGTGCTTTTGTTGGTTGTGACTGATCCGGCCACGGCAGATGTGACTAGCAGTATATGGGCATCTCTGAATAAACAGGCTTCGATTTGTCAGAGATATGCATGTTGAAAGTTGTGTTTTTGTTTGCTCCTGTGTTACTTGTGGTGATAGAATAAAAAAGTAGCTTTACTTCATATTGGCGGGATTTGATTTGAAAGGTTCTGGTATATATAGTGAAAAAAGCATGTGTATTGTGGAAAAAACCTGAAGCTACCTGCATGATAACAGAAACAGTGCATGCTCTTTAGTGCTTTGATATTTTTGTGTTGCTAGAGCTTGTGTAGTGGACGTCAAGGACTGCAGACAGACCACATGCACGGACTGCTGATGAAGTGCTGTCTGGAAGGGTGGATGAGGAGAATGTTTTTGATTATCCAGTATAGATGGTGTTCCAAACAGGAACCAGGATATACAACACATGCCACACAAATGAACCAACTCAGCTGGTCAAAGGGCAAATGCAGTTTGTTTTCCTGTTTGCTACTGTAATACTGTGGAATTTTAAGGTGATTAGACTGCAGCGTCTGGGTCACATGGAGTGCAGCATTGCAATATTCACTTCACACTATCTTCATAGACTCAAGCTTTTTCTGTGACTGATGCCAAGAGAATAAACTCTCACTGTGCAGGCTTTGCATTTTTGCTTCACACGGTGAATTACATGTATTTATCAATGTGAGACATTTAGTTCATGTGCATCTTCTGATTTCAGCCACACTAGCAACTGAAGGATAAATTCACTGAAGAGTTCTTATGAGAACTGCCATTTATGTAACCACTGATTCATGCCTATGAGTTTTCCATTTCATATCAGCTGAAATATCTAATGTAAACAACTACAATCTGCAGGTGTTCAAGGGGTAGGTAATCACGTTTTCATTGTGAGGCCGCTGTTGAAAGGCATGTTCAGTGATGCACAGGAAAGTGTGGTTGTGGTTTGGATGTCATGCAATGAAAACTGATTGCAGAACATGTAATGACAGACTCTGTTAACAGAACATAATATATCGAAAGGCTTATGATTTCACAGACTTTGCAGTTCACTCTTAAGAGTCAGATGTAAGATATCCCTGCTTGCCCTTAGTGGAATCCTCTTTGTCCTCTTTGCTTTCAGTCCTGATTTAGAGCTGCTATAAATCCTGAAAAGACTCCTGTAAACGATGGGTGGTGAAACTACGCCCATAAATATAAAGGATTTAGAACCAGGGCTTTTTGAAGAAAGCCTGAGTGCTCATTTATGAAGCTTGTTAACTTACATAGTTTCACCGGTACATTCAATGTTTTCCTGTTTTTGTTCTTTAAAGTTCTTTAAAGAATTTCTTTATAGTGAATCTTGTTGAAAAGTCTGCTAAAATATACTGTTAATCAATAACAAGGTTGTTTTAGCTTACCGCCTCAATTTCACGGGTCACCATTTAGAGTGAAGCAGTATAGGTTTACTTGCCGTCAGACATAACACGTCAACTCAAGCCATTTGTTCACTAGAAGACCACTACAACTTGACCCTACGTGACTCAGCTTTTGACCTTTTGAGTCATTATGACCCCTGAGTGCATCCATATGTCAAGGATTTTGGGCCTCACACTCAAGTAAATGATGAGCTGAAGAAAATAGTAATCAAAGACTGATTCCCCTTGTGGGATTGTTACAAATCAATATCAAGTGAAATAAGTCCTTTTCAATCAACCCCTCTTAAAAAATAAGTGTCTTTTATGATACTGACTCAGCTCAGCTGGACCGTTGCCTCTTGCCTAATAGTTGCTCTAGTTCCCTAATTTCCCTCACACACACATATCCCCGAACATGTCCCCAAATTATTTTTAAATAGCCAACAAGCAATAATTAAGGCCGATAAGCATGAGAGACATCTGATAAATCCTTAAATTAGAACTTCAAAGTGTCCCTGCTGTGACAGTGTGAGAGCTGGAAACAGATGGAGGAGTGAGAATGCTAGGAAACAGGCTTAGTCTGAGGACTTGATTCAAATGAGGTTAATCTAAACCTAAAAGTTTCTAATAAAAATGTTGAGGGGGGCGGGAAGTGGGGTGCTTTTTAATGTCTAACAATCAGTTCACTGGAGAGAAAAAGTACATATGAGATGGAAGGTCATCAAGATAATATTCAGCTTCTGGATTATGATGAATAGCAGCCAATAAATCCTAGATGAATTGAAACAAGAGTAAAATTCAATTTTAGCCTGGTCAAAGTTCTCTTCAAGTATTATGAGATGAAATCCTTGAACTGCAGAAGGTCTAAAGGTAATAATCTGTTAATAAAAATCTTTCATGAGAATATAAATAAATAAATAAATACTGTTATGTCCCTTTGTGTTGTGTTTGTCAGATCAGATAAGTACCGTGTAGGTGTACAGAATGTGCAGAACTTTGAGTGAGTCCAGTCAGGAAACAAAATCCCATGAAGCTAGTGCATCTTAGTAAAATAGCATTGTGTCTCTTAACAATCCACCTAAGCTAGAAGGCGGAAACTCTCCAGTCTAGTCTGAATAAGAGCTGCATAAAGAATTCAGTTGGAGCAGTAGTCATGTCGTCAGGGCATGACTACCCAGTTGGTCAGGGAATTTAAATGCCAGGTGGGGGTCAGTTGAAGCACTAGCTGAATAATGTGGCACAAATGCATACACATGAGAGCTGAGTCTTGGGAAGAGGAACTACTGCTGTGGTCTGCTTGAGGAAGTGCACTTTGGGAATGCAAACCAAGCAGATGGACCATTCTCATTTGTGTGTACTGCCACTGGTGACCCATTGGGAAATGCTCCCTTATTGAATCAAGAAGCATCAAACGCTTCATTGGAGCAAAGAAGGAAGCCTGGGCTACCCAATGTATCTGAGTCTATTTTTTGTTATCACTTGTAATGGAAACTGTGGAAATGATAAAAACCAGAGGAAGAGCCAACAAACACATAGCAAATCTAGTCTGAGAGTATTTTGCAAAAAATACGATTCACATCCTTGTCACATTTAATGTATGGATCATTCGATATCGTCTGAAATACTGTCACTGATGAGGCTGAGTAATGAGGTCCAAAGAGCACGTTGTTGCTAAAAGGCACCATGAACTTAACAGACACTGCCCTACATCCTCAGGAATGACTCATAGGATCAGTTCACTACTAATCAAACAAACTGCATTTAAAGTGCAGTCATCCCACTTTCAATTTGCACAATTTAAAGTCTAAGGTTAAATTGCAGGTCATACAACATTGGCAAAATCATTCATTTCATAATTTAGTGTAGGTTTAAAGGACTTCCTGAATTTTAAAAAATGTACAGAATCTACTACTGCTATTATAAAACAGGGACAAAGCCTTGACCCTTTCTTTGATAATCTCAAAATGTATAGTAATTTAAGACTCTAATCTACACGTGACCATTTGTTAAAGACCATGAGACAGAATTTACTGTTTGATGGTCATCGCAGCCGTTTCATTACCAGAAGATGTCCTTGCTTTTTGTGTGACCTAAAAAGCACTCCACTTTCTCTCTCTCTCCCTCTGCCACACAAGTACACACACACACCGCCTGGCCCCAGGGCTATCCGATATTAGACAGTGAGATGACATTGTGTGCTTGTGTGAGTGCAGTCAGCCGACATGTTCAGATGATGTGAAGTCAATAATGCATTATGAAAAAAGGGGATTTATGACCTTGATGAGCCCCATGGAGCTTAATTAGGCCTAAAGGTTGATTTACATACAAGTGTACATGGAATTTGATGAGGCCGTGTTTTCCTGCTGGTGCCGTGCATTTTTATTTGTCTGCCAGCGACACTTGATGCCTTGTATCTGTTCAAATTCTACAGGATTAGAGTAAAACTTAAACCTTTCTTGGCTACCAGTCTTTACAAGTGTCCATGTTTTGTCTGAACACAGTAAAATCATCAAGCACTAAGCTACAGGATCACATTTCTTTCCTGTGCAATGATGGCATTTCCTGTGCAAGCTTATGTGTCTACAACTGCTGGTTAGAGATGAGAGACAGAGTAAATGTAAAAGAAAGTCTCTGACAGGGTAAAATTCTGTTTAAAGAAGCCCACCTTAACACCAAAAGAAGGGGAAAAAATTGCAGCCTTTTTTCATGGCATCTATTCACAGAAAAATGACAAGCTCTTTTTCAGAGTCATGTACCTATATCAAAGATGCTCCTGATAGCCCCCCTGCTGTTGCTATGGTAGTAGTGGAGATGTAAATGAACTAGAGTGAATTGGGTGGTGGAGAATACAAATGAGGTTGGAATGCTCGTTCCCTTGCTGCTCTTTTTACTCTTCTTCTTCTCCCACTATCTCTTTCTGTTTCCCTGTCACATAGATTTTCACATAGATGTAAAATGCCTAACATTAACTAGTATTGCACATATTCTGGCACAACACATACATTTTTTAACATTTGAAGAATTTTGATCTGTTTTATTTATTTTTTTATGTTTTAGAAAAAACATCTGCACATTTCCTTTTTACAGCCTGGTACTATGCAGTGTCTTTATGTATGGATGAAATAGCAACAGACAAACCAATAGCTTTGACCATTCAGTATGACTTTGGCTTCTTACTGATCATCTCTGAAATAAATATGAGCTAATATGTCATGTCACAGTAATCTGTGCCACATAAGTCATAGTTTCAACATCAGTTGTCAAAGAGTTTAATAATGTACAGATGTTATGGGCTGAATTACAGAGGAGAAGAAAACCTCTACACCCGTGACTGTCATTCGCTCTTAGTCATGGCCAAAAATTACATTAGCTTTCAGCTCACAAAGTGGAAAAAACAGAAACATAGTCTTGAGTTGAACTTAATGATAAGAAATTCAAGAGAACGTTAATATCTGTCAAACCAGTGGTGTAATTCTTTTTTTACAATGGCCACACAGTCAGCAGTCTGCCTCATACCCTGCTGTTTGCAGCATATATGCAATATTTTCTTTCTTCTCCTCCCCTGTGTGGACCTGACTTCTTAAGAATACGTGCTGTTGTAAAAGATATCTCTGGATTATAGAATCAGCACTGTGGGAAGAGTCTTGACTTAAAGGTTTCTTTTCCTTCACAGATTTCTTTTGCTTGTAGCATAGAGAGGAGGGGGAAAAGGGTAGGGTGGCAGAACCTAGAGGACTCAAGCTGTGTTTCCTGTGGCTCCAAGCTAATGCTATAGGCCACACTTTTCTTTCACCCCAAATCCCCCCAGCAAGCGACCTTGTCGGCTCAGGAGTGCAGAATAATGGCAGGCCGAGCAAAGATGCCAGTTCATTTACAAGCAGCTGTTTAGCTCTCATCAGAACAGCGAGGAAAATCAAAGCATTGTGTTAACGGTAGACGACAAGCATCGGGCGCGTCCCTGTCACACTTCTCATTGGCCCTCGACAGAAAAATTATCTGGTCTCATATCAAAATAATCTGGAGACCTCTTTTGTGCTCAGGCCACAATGATGGCAACATGAGTGGCTGAATAGGCCTTTTGATCATCCTTTGCTCTGCCCCTGGACTAACTGTGGAAGCATGTGTAACTCAAGGTACAAAGGGTCATTTTAATGTGAAAACCATTTACTGAATGCAAGATAGCCCTGAAGAAAAGCACAATAGTTCTTCTGTCATTTGTGCAGCAAAATCAGCACTAGGCAATAGTGGAATAATTTTACTTCTTTGAGAGACTAAAGCTTGTTGCTCTTATTAAACTTAAGGCTGTTTCAGAAGCTGAATTTAAGCTGCGTATACACTATGGTCTTCATACCTGTGCGCTTCAGGTTTAATCGTGGTAATATGTAGCTGCATGGGTCTACATGGTAGACCGCACTTAAATGGCTGATGAAGATCCTAATGACTCCTTGTTTCTGTGAAATAGGAAGACATTTTGTTCATTACTTCTGCTTCAGTGACAGTGATATTGTACCAGATGGTCACTTTCAATTGATCCCACTCATCTGTGAAAAAAAAAAAAAAAAGAAACATTACAGCACCAAAGGGATGGTATATAATGGGTCCTGTTATATACAGGAACTTCTCACAGTTTTTCAGCTACAGGTACTGTATGCACCTGATGTCATTGCCAAGGTTACACGGGGTAGTAAACATCAACCTGGGATATTTTAAGTAGAGATTCCCCATTGCAGTAATAGTGTGCTATAACCCACAGAAATAAACGTCCTGTGCCCCTCAAAAAAAAAACATGTTTATAAGCATGTCACAAGACTGAGTGAACATGTATTTTTTTAAAAGCAAAGGCTAAATACATTCTCATTTCTTCATGCTTGTTGTAAAATATACAGTATTCTCAAGTCTTACTGTATATTTATACACTGGGGAGAGATTGAGTAGAGCCCCCAACTAAATGCTGTACCTTGGCACAATGGTACTGATCAGCACTCAGTTGAAAACTGATGCTGATGAAGAGGAACTGGAATGCTTTTCTAGTGGTCGTGGATGAATGCCTGATTAAGAAGAGTGTCAACAAAGCCATGATAAGGATCTGGTCAGTGGTGTCTTTGCTGCACCATGTTGCCATGGTCACAGGACTGAGCTTTCCACATAACACTTTATTAGCTATGTCTTGATCGTTCACTTTCCTGCTGTTTAATTACAGCTTAAAATGTAAAACTTGGGTTTTTGATTGATAGGCATCTGCCCTTGTATCGGTTTCGATGCACTGTCACAAAGTGAAAGCACATGAAAGCTGCTAAAATAAGATCTCATATTCTGGAGTGTGTGCTACCTGTGAAGAGGGGAGTGCTGAGTTTTGCTTTGAGGACAAACTTTGCGTGGATATGTGTGTGACAACCTAAAATGAACACAACTAAAAATTCTTCTCAGTTGAAGTCATGCTGCTCTGTTTCTGCAGTATTCACCAGTGGTTTGGGCTATGTGTGGCGCCATTTTGTTGGATCAGCAGCCACTTCCCGGTTGTGAAAGGCTCAGAGGTTAAAAGGCCCTTGAAACACAGTATAGCAACAAGTGATCGGGGCTGCTCCAGTGAACGGATGAGATAATTCTAAAAGGAAAAATTCTAATAAAGAAGTGAAGTCAGTGTTTTAAGAGCAACTGCATATTAATATTCCTGACATGGATTATTGTTACCATATGGAGAATAAATAATTTTCATATTGTGCGTTCCCTGGATAATTATGCTAATGGCCCCATGAGCAAAATAATGATTACTTTTCTGGCTCATTTAAATAATGAAATTATATACTTAAGTGAGACAGTAAGCATTGGATTTTCATTGTGTTCGATTTACTGTGATCATATTATTCTGTTGTAATTGCAGTGCATTGTCACGCCAGAGCATGATCGATGGTGTTTTGGTGTCTTCATATTATCTGTATGAAAACAGCAAAATAGGATTTGTTTGAAGTAAATCCTCTATACTACAATATTAAAGAACTTAAACAAAATAATTATACAACGAGCAGATTCTGATATGGGGATGTAGCTCTGTATATTTTTTAGCTTGTTTTGACAAGGGGCTCTTTCTTTGTATGAACACACTGTGTGAAATTTGTTATTTAAACAGGAGGCATTTTCTGTTCTTCTGATATCTGAGAAAATTAATGACTTTATTGTTCACAATGAAATAAGGACTACACATTCATTTCAGTGAAATTAGCTAGACTATTGGGTGTCCTTGTATTGATTTGTCTGTGTCACTCATCTCCCTCTGTACCAAAAATACCATCCAGCACTAGGATGGGAAAGTAGTTCAGCCTGGAGCCTAATCAATGGAGAGAGGCTTTTGGAGGTTGTTTACAACCATGCTTTTGGTCCATGATGCACAAACCCAGCTGGCAAATAAACTGCGTTTAGGGGACAGCAAATTTTGTTTGATTCTCAGAGATTTGAGCATGGAAATGTACCATTATTACAGGGTTTATTGTCAGCATGTTTGAAAGGTTGCTAGTGTATTTCACTAGGCGTCTTACAGATTTCTTGAACACACATTTATTTCCTCATTGCTCCTTTCTCTGTTTTCCTACTTAAGCAGAGAGGCTACATCAGTTTTAAATCATTAAACCAGGGGCAGAGATTGTGAAGGCTCTGCAGAGTGATTTAAGTGATTTAACAGTGTTCGTTGGGCACAGATCGTCATGGGGTTTGGCTGCAGATTTGGAGATCAAACTCAGAGGTCTTGCTCATGACCAAAGAACCAGATCACTCCCAGCCACAAAGTAGGCCAGTGCAACGTAATGTCTCCCACCCAGTCATAACTGCTGCTCAAGTAATCTATGTGAAGTCTATGTGACTTCAATAGGACAAGTTAGGATTTAGTTCAGTCTCAACTGTTTAACAGAAAGAAATATGTGCTGTTATTAATGTATTATACATGAATATGTATTTCAAGAAACAGCTCCTGATTAGCGAGGTAATATGTTTTGTTCTGAACCTGATTTTAAAAACCTTTTAAATATTTAATTTCTTTTATATGGAGCCAATCTTTAAGATAAGACAACTGGTGAAAGAAAAGTCATGTTACATCTACAAGCCATTACACAGCTGCCATTTTCAAGTCAGGTTTGAGTATAAAAAATGTAATGGGGCATTGACTGATGTTTAACATTGGTTCTTATGGTTACTACACTATTGTACTGCTGACTTTTGATGGAGTTATGCTGGAGCGCATTGACATGAACTCAAGATTGGCTGTCAAGTCTTGTTCCAAACATGCGGTATTTTCATTTTTTCCACTTGGGCTTTTTCTCTCAAGCCAACATCTCTGATAAATTGTTTATCACCTTAAGCGTTTCTTTTTGACTCCAGAGACAAAAGGCCTCCAAAAATGAAATATAGTTGAAACCTATCATATTTGAAAGCCTTTACTTTTTCATGCCTATTGGTCACATGAGAAAGTTTGCTGTCAAAAAGAGCAAGAAAAAGAAGAGAAAAAAAGATCCTTCACTTAAGATTGTATGCTCCCACACAACTAAAGTCTCGAAGAGGTTAGAGATGGGCCAAGGCAACTGCCCCCCTTCATATAGATATATTTTTGTTTACCCTGAGCTCTTTACTGAGCATGTTAGAAGTAGGACTTTTACCTGATTAGCCCACAAACGGAGAATCAGGCAATACAAACTGACATTTATCTTCCTTTATAAAATACCACAGCATTTCCTGGTGAGGTACAGAATACAGAATCCTTCCCCTCTGCCATTGCAGTATAGCATTTATTCAGACAAAGACAATTGTATTGGTAGTTAATTGATGAAGTGTCCGATAGGGTAACATGAACTCAGCCTTCCCAGGCCAATTTAGATGAGCTCAAGTCAGAGGCTTTAAGTAAACTGTTGCCACACAAAGAACGCTACAGGATGACTCATGCAATGAAAAGGTGCTTTGTAATTATAAACAACTACACATACGGATTGGTCCGACTTGTCCAGGTGCCAAACAAATTAGTGCAACAACAGTCTTCTTTTTTTCTTTCTCCTGTGACTGTGAACTAAAGCTCATTAGGGAAATAGATGCCTGGAAACGCTAACAACATAGCCATCAACCAAGTTGCAGGTAACAACACTGTTATTCAGATGCTCAAAGAGGTAGCAAAGTTACCACTGAATGCAGTGAAAACGCTAGTTATTATTCAGCACTGCCAGCGATTTAGTCGAAGCCCACAGAGGGGCAGCTGGTAATATTTTTATAAACTTTATGCCACTCTCCTTTAATACTTGGCATATGATGACTGTAGAAAGTTGACCTGACTAAACATATCTGGTATTTGGATTGTTATGGTTTATATATGTAGCTCACTTTTAGTATTCAAGTATTGCTCTGGCATTGTTCACATTTGCAGAACACAAAGCCACAATATTGATTTCTTTTCTATTTTACCTACACCCTCACCGTCCCTGTGAGACACACACACACACACACACACACACACACACACACACACACACAGACAAACTTTTCTCTTTTCCAACCTCCCAATAGCCCTCCTTTCGATCGGCAGCTCTGTAAAGTGGATTAAATTACACTCATGTTCTACAGATGCTTGTTGTACTTTTTCATTTTGGATAGGGAAAAAGCATTCCAAGTAAACCACAAGAGTCTCTAGTGATACACTCTGTGATGACAGTGTGTTCCTGTATTGAAATTAACAGTATGACAAAAAAAACAGTGATGGACAACTGAAAAAATACTAAATAAATTATTAAATAAGTTATATCTTTTCACTGTCCCATCAGCTGTCATGTTTGGTAATTAGTGTTGTATCAATGTACTTACATAGGCAGTCGTTAGGAGTTATATTGCTCCAGACATTTTAGTTGGCAAACTAGACTTTAATGACAATTATTGATTTTTTCAGGAGGTTCGCCAGTGAAGGCACGGGGATGACATACTAACACCATTAGCTCGCTGGTGCGGTTTAGATCTGAAATGTTCACTCAATAAACTGATGTTAAGCTAGTAGACCAATCAGGATTCACTGTCCACATATTAGTCTGATTCACTGTGAGATAGTTAAATAAAAAGAGCACACATACAAGTACTTTCCTGTACACCCAGCACTGATATCCTGTCCTTCACCTTTTTATACTGTCATTCTCAGCCTAACTACACATCTGCCTTTGATTTGCACTGATAGATCTCTGTATCTCCTCTCCCTCAGGGTTTAGTCGAGCTGCTCTACCATTTGGCTTAGTACGGAGAGAGCTGTCTTGCGAGGGTTACCCCATTGATCTGCGGTGTCCAGGAAGTGATGTCATAATGATCGAAAGTGCCAACTATGGCCGAACAGATGACAAAATCTGCGACGCCGACCCTTTCCAGATGGAGAATACCAACTGCTATCTTCCAGATGCCTACAAGATCATGTCACAAAGGTAAAACTGCAGACATTTCTGTCCAACACCAACAAAATCATTTTAAAATTAGGTATCTGCTAAAGTTACAGACCCCTTAGAAAACAATTTACAGGGTTAAACACAATTTTCTAGTTGGCCTGAACAACCAGATCTGGACTGGTGTCAACCATCTCCATTTATCTAGAATTGCATATGTCGCCGTCATTTTTTCCAATGCTTAAAAAATAATTGCATTAGAACAGACCTGCTATTGATCAAAAAAAGCAAAACTTTACGGGTGGATTAAAAAAGAAAGAGGCAACAGTAGTATCAATAACCTTCAAGACTTTAATGTTCGCACCAATGCTGAAGCAGCTGAACCTGAACGAAGCAAAATTAGGAACTTCATCACAACTTGGAAGGTGGAACCGGACTGAAAAACAGATGCTAGAACTCAATGCTAAACTTAAAACAGACACAAAAGTTAAATTACAAACATAACATATAAACCTTTTAACAATATTCTCAAAAGCAAAGGGGTACTTACTGTCTTTCCTCATTTAACTCAATTGACAAACTGCAGACCTGCTCCCGACTTGCAGGGGGTAATTATTCTGTCTATTGTAATTTACTCTGTTAAATACATTACCTTGCAAATGTGCAATCTAGATTAAGTACCCTTACATTAGTCTATTACTGTTAGCTTTGTTTTTTATTAGTGAAGCTGAGCCATTTGCTCTTAGTGAAATCTTTTTAATGTGTACCTGTGTGTGTGCGTGTGTGTGTGTGTGAGTGTAAAACTACTAAATAAATGGGTGTTCTATAATATAGGTGTAACCATTTTTGTCTTACTAAGTTAATCAAGTCATAAATTATTATAGTTCACCTAAACTCACCCTTTAACACAGCCACAAAGCTAATATATTGCAGTGATGTTGTCATTATTTATTAATTTTCTTAATAAACATCAAATATTTGGATTCCAGATGGAGTATTATTATTTACATTTGACAGCTGGGTGTAGTTAACAATACACAATTAAATGTGCCATAAATTGTCTTATTTATTTTTTTCTATGCCACTTTTTAATGTACCTGTTGTAATTATCAGTTCTTCTCATATTGCTGCCATACAACATTTTACATACAAAACTAAAATATGAAGATTTAAAGTTTAAACTGCACAGCACAATATGGCAGGTATACAAGTATTTATTTGCGTTAATACATAATAACACTGATAGAGACAATTCTGCATAATGAGCAGTTTTACTTTAATTTTACATTACTCACATTAAATTACCAACTTTTATTTTATTTGTTTGCTGGAGTTTTAATAGCATGATGTTGCTGTTTTTACTCAGGTAAATCTTTTGAGAACATCTTCCATCATTAATATTTCCTTAACGTCAAAATACTGCTCTTGACCCTTTCCTCGGGTCCTTCCGCTCCTGGCACAACCAACTTAAAGATACGCCATATCTCCCAGACACTGGCTGAGTGATCACTGTCCACAGAGACGGCCCACATTTTAGAGCCACTGTCTCTCTAACTATCACTCATGTGCAAAGAAGGATGATTTACTGTGGAAAACCAATCCCATGGATTGCACGTTCTTGCATGCAACTCAGCATGGTTCCACTGGCACCGTTGCATACATGAGACTATATACATGAGACCAGTTGTCACACAGGGATGCCATCTGAGTCAAAGTGCACAGGATAGAGTGATATATGAGTGGCACAGAGAGAGATATTGGGCTGTATGAGACCGTCAGCAACTCTGGCAAGTCGCCTTGGGAAATAAAAAATAATGAAATAAAACGGTAGAGCCCTTGTATTCAGGGGGTTTATTGTCAAGTCCTATTTGATGAAGTCAGATAGCTGACTCACAATGTCTGTCTTGAAAGGCTGCAGCCTGCTTGTTCTACTAGTGGCCTTGTTCTTTCAAAAACAGTCTGCTGAGGCACAAATACTGACCCACCAAGAGCCGCCTGACAACAAATCCCAGTCTTGTCGACACAGTCTTCACCAGCGTCTATACGCGTACCCATGCTCATTCCACATATGCATATCTTGAGAGTGCCTGAGACCATAGCTCAGATGATATTTTAGATGGTGTTTTTAGCATTTCAATGTCACTGCTGAGCTATTGTACTCGGAGAAAAGACAGAAATACTGTACGTGTGTTCTAAGAACAAGCCCTGTTATACAAAACATCTCTCACAGGAGCACAGGTTCAAAAGCCACACAAGATACATCTGATACAGCAGGAAGAAATCCAAAAGAGAAAAACTGATGCAAAAAAGTGACATATTTACAGATGGTAACATACATAGATTTCTTTTCTTGATTTCATTTTAATGTGATCTGAAGATACACCTTTACTCCACATATAGTCAATATCACAAAAGTAGTGTTTGCATAATCAGCAACCAAACTTACACTTACACAGTCCACTTTCATGAAAACAGATACAAGGAAAGCTTGACAAATGCCCAAGATTGCATATGGGACTAATTAGTAAAAAAATTTCTCTTGTCCATTTATTTACAGGAATAGACTAAAATAGGAAGCAAATGTAATGAACAATGCCGCTGCTGCCAAAAATAATTATCCTCATCCGAGAAATGTGCTGAATTTTCTTGCCTATTTCATTTCTTCACAAGTCAAAACTCTGGTCTGTGCTCTGGTTCCTGCCGAGGCTAAAACCAGTTGAAATTTTCCATATGTGGAGCAACCGTCTGCACAGACTGTTTGGGGAAAAATAGTATTTTCTACTGTACAGTCTCCGTCAATAAAGCATTGAAGAGCCAAAAATATTTGTTGCCATAATTACCCTGGCCTACTAATTTAAGTGTGTGGGAAAAATCGCATTAGCACTTCTGTGGAAAACTGTGTTCACTTTTAAACATCTGAAATTGATGTGGTCTTGAAGTGTGGAGAATTGGATTGAGGCTTCACTGAGTTTGATAGATCCTGTTGGCACTCTGAGTTGTTTTTATATCTGGCTGGCATATTATATTCATGAGCACAATGATTTTATGAAAATAGCCTTAGGACTGTTGTGGCTCAATTAGAACATTCAGCTGCAAGCAATTAGTCGACTCAAGTGGGTGATAATCTGTACAGGAATTTTTCACATGGACACCTCCCCAGCAGATGTGAAACTGCATGGCAGTACAGTTTGAAATAATTAATTCATTGATATTAATATTCAGCAAAGTGATTTTTCATGTTCTTCTTTTCAGGATTTTAGTTGTTAATAATTAATTTCCTCATCTGCACTGATGATAATGATAATGATTGCAACAACAACCCATTCTTACCGCAGAGATAATATCTACCAGATTAAAATATTTTAATTTAAATGTATTTAAATATTATTCTGTAGTACATTTAGCTGTACACACACTAAACATCTGGTGCTTAGGAGTTGTTGATTAATATCTGACCTCCAACCTTGTCACAGTAGCTTGAGGAGCAGTAAAGATGACAATGGCAAACCCTGACTAATCATTTTCACTAAAAGAAAATATTAAGATATACAATATGAATAAGTGGCTTACATCTATTGATTTGTCTTTGACTAATGAGCTTCATTGTAAGTATTTGATAACAAGGTCATTGATTGCTGTAACGTGACATGGCTGGATCCTGCCATGCTTGTGGATCATGGGTTTTCCAAGGAGCGTATCACTGACAAAATGATCAATGCACATACATAGCTCTCTAACAGAGGATGTTAAATTCATCAGTGAGATTACAGGAAAGCTATGACCAAGCTGATTATCGTTATTGATGACCGTATCAACTGCTTGAATCTGATTTTATCTATTTTTTTACAAATCTTAAGTTAATTTGGGCAGTAAACAGCTAATTTGTTAGGTTGAAATGACAGGTATTAGCATGTAATCAACTGTATTTTTCAAGTTTTTTACAATCAATTTAAGGCAGTTCTGGAAACTAAATGATGCTGCTTACACTATTTATATCAGTGACAGGACTGCTTGCATGGCTCTCAGAGGAGCTGCATTGTTGCCGCTCGACAGCACACTGCCTTTTCTGTGCATGCGGGGTTAGTGTTTATTTAAAGCACAGTAGATTAAGATTTCATAAAGATCCAGATTCAGCTTGGGTGTTCCAGAGGGGTGTACATAAGTTCATGAGCCATGAAACTGCTGTCTATTCAATACTATTACTATAATATTGGTGATGATGTGCTAAATTAAAATTGTATTTACAGTCATCAGTGATCGTCATTAAGCAAACAACTAATACCAACAAATGACACTCGTAGAATAGAATAATGCAATTTTGCAAGTTGCCAGAGAAAATGGATTTTAATGGTTAACCTTAATATATACATAATATTTTGGCCACCCTATTTACGTAAATGATAGGAGAAACTATCACCCTGTAAAAAATAATTTAAAGAAAAAAGAATAATAAAGTGACAGGTGATTGTATATGCCATATAATTTAAGCTGTGAATTGTATTCAATTTACATCTGTGCATATATTCAATCAATATTGTAGGTCATTGAGTATAGTATATAGTATACTTTTATAGTTACATTGGATATGTAAAATTGTTTTTGATTCAGTGTTATAATGATATAAAAAGACAGATGCCAATCTTTGTTTTATCTATGAACAGTAAATGTATTATATTACAATAATTACAGTATAATTATATTATACTGTATTATATTACAGTATAATATCACAATATTCAGTTACTTGACCATATTACTAGTATCATTTGTTTTCAATATGTATTTTTTCCACCAGTATCTGTAATTATAATCTTCTAAAACATACAGTATTTAAATATTGACACATTATGGTACATACAGTTTCTGAATTGTCAAGTTTAATGTAATTAGGTTAAAATTAGCTATTGTTAATTGCCTTTCACTTTAAGTCTTATTACCAGGTGCACTGAGATCTGGACTCCCTTGTTGTTTTACTACTCCTTAGCTTTGGCTCTACGGTTGTGTATGTTAGCATTGCATTACATTCTCTTATTATGTACATACTTTGACCTGAAAAATGTCATTATAATATTTCTCTTTGACAAAATACTTTTGCTGGTTTAAAAGCTTTAGACGAGATGGATGGATGTGAGTTAGTCAGCCGTCCTCTTGAGTAAGGGCTTGGAAACCCCCTGTTGAATGCCATTGGCAGCTCAAATAAATATAGCATAAGCACAAGCATATGACAGCAATTACAAGTTCTGGGATATCTTACTATATTGGATCAGAACTCATGATGAAAGCAGGATGCTAATGGTTGATTTCTAATGACCTATTTCCTGAAACATTATTTGGCCACCCTGTTGGAAATGGTCTAAATGTACTGATATTAGTGGTGATTATAAATTGGTTATGTGTTTGCAACAGATTGTTTCTTTTGCTGCCATTCTGTGGCCCTGCAAATGATTTAATTTTTCAGTGGCCTGTCTGCTATCAACAGGCTTGCCTCTTGAGAGAGATGTCTGCCTTGATAATTGTGCCATGAACCTCATCAGCATTTCAGATGAAATGGAGCTAGACGGGTCACTTTGAGTTTAAGAGACGCTAATTTGATTGAAATTCAAACTGGGAGCACCAGGAAGTAGATTGTGCCTTTTTCTGTAATGTGCTCCTCTCACTCACGTCGCCTTTCTACTCCAGTTACACAGCGATTGTTTTCACTGCTGCTATTTTTTATATTGTGAATTCCAATTGGCTGTGTAGGCTTCCTGAATGCTGTGGAGTGTTGAGGGATAGAAAATTGAGCAGTATGGGGCTAAGCAATCTGCAACTCATTGATGAAGGAGGATCATACTTGTAGGTTAACTGGCCCTAACTCTTGAGCAGCACATGACACATCAGAGGAGCTTATGATGGTTAGATAAGATCTCAATGACTTTCTGTTAATTCAAAGATGTTTTATTTAAATCTTTACCTTGAATATGGATGTATGCAATTAAAGCTGTAAAATATTTCAATCACAATATGTTTAAAGGTTACATTTAACAGGTTAGACTATTGTGACTGTGCATTGACTTAAATAACATTATATCTGTTCTGAGAAATAGGATAATAAAAATGTTATTTATAAAGATGTAAAGAAGATCTGAATTTGAGCATGCTTTAGACCCAAGTAACCGCTTTTACAACATTTCTTTTTGTTGAAATACATTTGTAGTATTTATCGCAATTTATTATCCATTTAGCACATTATCTTCATGTCCACTTCTTCCTCTGACGTGCTTTATGATGGCCTTGGAAAAGGTTAAACAGCATGTGGATACATGGTATCAGGAGTGCCATCAGTTACACCTTGTCTGCATCTTATTGCGCCCCTTCCTGCTGTCAGCAGGGAGGGCTCATTTTTAAAGGAGATTTGCATCAAATCCAAGCAACATTTTCTATGACACTCTAATTGTACTGATGTCTGCTTCTCCCAAAAGGTCAGAGATGTGATGGGATTACATTTGGAATACTTCACTGTGATTAACAGGCCGGTGGAGGAAATGGAAGCAATAAAAGCAGAAAGTAGCTCTGTCCGTATAGTTCAACTTTAAGAAAAGAAAAAGATTTATGCTGTTTCTCAATATTATGAGGCAAATTTGACTGTATAGCATTTTTATTTTTTGTATATTGCTAATCATTACTTAATATTTAATCACAAACCATATATGTTGACCAGCTGAACCACTTCTTAATTTTAGGTTATGTGGATTTTTATCCTCTAGTATCTTTCTAGAGGTTTCCCCTAGTTTACCCTTTCTACTACGCTGAGTGTCACTCATCATTTTATTTTTTAAACCAGATAACCTTTATTTAAAACATATTATAAATGATGATGTCCTTTATAAAAATGGGAAGCATAAAGAGGTAAATATTTTGGTTCAGATGTGCCTCATATTTGACTCCTTTTCTATTGCATTATAGGATAAAATAAAATAGCCCTCTTTGATCTTTTTGTCAGTAAAATCCTGTTGAGCAATCAATGTATTTATAGAAACAGAATGTTTCACTCGGGAGAAAAATGGAGAAAAGATTCCTTTGACTTAATATTCATTATGTACATGATTAATTACTATATAGCCTCGGACTATCAAAAGATAGTCAGAGATATCATATTTTACATGTATTTAATTAGTGTGCACTTTGAGACCTGTGCCCTGGCAAGCCCAAAAGCTGAACTTTTTTATGGTTGGAATTTCAATTACATCTCAAATGGAAGGCTAGGACTAGGCATAGAGGACGTCATTAGGGCTTTTTCAATTGGTCTCAGGAGATGCTCAAGGTTTCACAGATGAGATGGAATAAGAGTCACACAGTCTCATAGATCAGGGTGACCGTCTTCCATAGCTCTGAAATTAGGGCAATATATTAGAAAGTGCTATCAACACTTATGTCAATATTGTTTCAAAAGAAATATGAGGTATTTCCTCCCCAGTGTTGTTTAATACATTTGTTTAATGCATTTGCCTGAGAAATGATGCAGGTCTGTGTCTCGCTGGTGTCATGAATTTTATTTTTGATGTCCTTCTGTTTCACATGATTAATATAAATCAGACATCCATTCCTGGGCACATTGGAATCTGTTAGATAAAGCACTGTAATTTATATTGCTCCACCATGATATGTTTATGCATGCAAAGGGGGCAGAATCATCAAAATGACCAAATAATATATGAATAGTGCTGCACAGTCATGAAATATTACCCACAAAAACAAGCGGTGTATTATGAGCCCAGCATGAGGTACATGTTTTAATTCCAAAACAGTAATTCATTTCCATAAAAACGAATACAATATGCTGATATTCTCATCTGTTATCACACATGAAGGTCATTAGTAAAGTGAAATAACCCTTGAGACTTCTACTAAACACAGGCGCACATAAAGAAATCGACACACACATGTTTTTATAGCGCTGTGATACAATACACTGTTTAAATGTTTCAAACACATTTTATTTTGTGGAAATTGTTCTCTATCAAATGTATTTTTTTTTAAAGTGAAATAGAATAGGAGGAAGAAGAATGTGAAAAAAAACAAAGTTATGGCTAATTTCATTATCTGCCATTATTGTGACTTAGTGGGTTTTACATTTAAACACAGAAGCTATTTGTATAGTTACTGGATACATTCTTGTGCTGTTAACCATAATTTACTGCATGTTTTCATTTTATGCAGGTAAAATATGGGTGTTTTTATTCTGAAATCTAAACAACACCGGTTTCCAGCCCCTTGTGTCTATTCAGTGTTCACCTCAACAGTAACCAGCTCTCCAGTGGTCCACTGCGCAACCTAATATTATATTAATAACATTTGGACGCATAGCAGTGATTACCTCAGCAGCCCAAAACAAAGACAAAACCCAAAGGGCAATACAATGCAACCAGTAATATATTTTTCAATGTTCTACTGTAAATGTACGATAAGAAGAAACAAATATTATTTCTGGTCCCTGCTAAATCAGCAGAACCAAGTTATTGATCTGGCTCCTCACATTGCCAGTAGAATTTTAGTCCCCTTTGGTGGCTAAGACAGCTTACTCTGGGTACTGATGTTGTCATGATTTCAGTACAAGCTCAATTAGAACGTCATGTCTGCAGATGTTAATGACAGGGACCAAAATGAACTTTTAACATTGCTTCAAAGGGCTGGAGTTTAAGCTCCATTTTATTTCTTATAATACTTTTTTATCCCTTATGAACATAGTAAAATATACAAGTTGACCAAACACAGGGCTCATTCTGATCTTATTTTTATATTTATTTTAAATATGTTTTAATGAGTGTTTTGCTATTTTCTGCCCTTCTGGGTCTAGAATTATGGAGACTGCAGTGGTAATCATTAATGAGACCTTTGATGGCATTTTGGGTGCAAACTTAAGAGCCTCATCTAGCTACTCAGCATGTAGAGAGAAGGAGCCAGTTCAAATCAATAAGTCGGGACATTTGAATAAAAGACACAGACTTTGTTTATCCCATGCAAATGCGCCCCACCAAACGCCAATGTAGGGGGTAAATTCCAACATCACATCGCAGTTGTCCAGAGTGAACTAGACTTTATCTGTTTTCACGGATTTGTTGCATTGATTTGTGCTCTTCTCATACATTTAATTCTTCAGTGCAAATGTCGTTTGTTTCTTTTAGTCGGTTTAACTGGAAAAGAGCAGTTACAGTATATGTATAAACACACGTGTGCAGGACCCAATTTGGATTAAATTGTGTTTCAACCAAGGATAGGCAAACAAAAAAAAAAGAATGTAGTACACTGTTTAACCCTTTTTAAAGTATAAAGCCAAAAAAACAAAAAAATCATAGCACCTTTTAGATTCTTTCTTTGTTCTATACAAAATCACACTGATAATCTGAGCTCTTGAAACAGACATATACAATAGTACATCACACAAAGCTCTCTCTCTCTCTCTCTCTCTCTCTCTCTCTTCCTTTCAGTGTTGGTGTGTTAACATTTTTATTACAAAGTTGTAACTATTTTTCTCATCTTGGACATTAATTTTTTTTGCACAGTATATATGTATATATACAGTACTGTGCAAAAGTCTTAGGCAACCATTAGATTTGTTGTTTTGGCAGTTCAGTATGATCTCTGTAGAAGAATCTGGAGAGGTCAGGGACATAATAGGAGAGGAAGTCAAAATATAATGTAAGTCTTCTCAGAGTTTTCTCTTTGAGACACCGGAAGTAGTCCAGCAAGGACCTGACTCCACATGTTCCAGCTTCATCTGGATGCCAAGTTGATCCATACATAGCCTGGAAAAAACCTGATCAGGAATGGTCTTTGTGAAAGGAGAGCAGCCAAGAAACCAGTTTTTGTGTTTCTAGTTGTACTAATGTAAAAACTGAGAAAGAAATATGTATGAACATCATAGCATTGCTGAAAAACTAATCCAATAGTGGCCTAAGACTTTTGCACAGTACTGTATTTTTTTGCAGAGACTGTGCTCTTGCTGTGTAGTGTTTTGCTTCCGGCTGTTTATTTTGCTTGGAAATATTAGCATGGATACAGTTAGGTTAATGTAATAAAATCTGTTTCTGTTTGTTTTTTACAGATGCAACAATCGGACCCAGTGCATTGTGATCACGGGTTCAGATGTCTTCCCAGACCCCTGCCCAGGGACCTACAAGTACCTGGAGGTCCAGTATGAGTGTGTGCCCTACAGTAAGTATGACCCTTCTGTCATGAATTGAACCCCACCACCACCCCCAATCATCCCAACCTCACTTTCTCTCTTCTCCACTGCCTTCTCATTCTCTTCTTTGTCACCATATCCTTTCCCATTTCATCCCTCTGCCTTGCACAGACAGTCTGCTTTCTTTGTCTGCAACACCTTCTAGCACCCTTTTTCCACTGTCTCTTCTTCCATCTGTGTCACAGTACGAACTTTTCATGAAATATGACCTGTAAAACACTTTTGGTTCTCTTCTGTACTGCCTTTATTATTGATGTGCTCACCGTGTTTCCAGTGGATCGACGAGGCAGGTTATGTGGTAGCAGAATAGAGTGAGGGTAGAGGAAGTCATGCTGACTCTCCATGATGGCAAGCGAGTGTTTCATTACTCAAGTCTTGTACGGAGAAGTCTATCAGGAGAAAGCACAGCTCACCTTGATGGCTTAATATACATCCATACAGCAGCTGTTGAAATATGTTAACAGATGTTTTGTTATGTAACAGAACAGAATGACTCCACTCATAAGTCAACAAGGCAATATTTCATCTAAAGAGATAGTGTTAACATTTTGTCTGCTCCTTGGATGTTAAAATATTCATTGCCATTCAGCTCCCAAACAATCTTTAGATTGCCCTTTGCATTAAATTCCCCTTTGTCCTTTAAGCTGCTATGTTCATTTGCAATTTGTGAAGGAAATTCCCCCATGTAACCTTTACAAACTGATTAATGACAAAGATTTAGATGAATTGCCAGAATCACTAATCAGGTGGAACTGAAATAATTAGAGTGGGAGTGATGAAGATAGTATTTGGCAGCACTTGTAGATTCAAATGTGTATTTTGTAGACTGATGTCTTTAGATGTGTTTCAGTTTTTAATCAGTTGAAAAAAGAAATTAACCCCCGATACAGTAAATAATGCACCTTTATTCTACAGTACTTTTTTATATTTAACACATCACTTCTACTTTGCTCATTATTGTCCACCTGTCCAAGCTGTTCCCTTCCATGTCGAATGAAAATACATAAGTGAACATCATTAGGTGGTGAAATCCATTACAACTTAAAGGTTGACCTCTCCAAGGCTTTGAGGACATGTAATTAAAAATGGAATAAGCAATAATGAGTATTTGAGTTCATCTTATTGAGTAAAGACAAATCCTATTGCTTCTACCTTAAACTCTTAAACTGCTTGTTTTCTTTTTTTCTTTTTGCTTCTCCTTTTTTTTTTGCTTGCCTCATAGTTAAGTGAAGTATTGATCCTGTGTCTTGCTGTGTTACCTCAAACCTTAATAGTAGGATTAGCCTCAAGGTGCACCCATGTCCACACACTGTTATGATTGTCTTTTGCCTCCTTCTTGCACCATGAAAACTGTAGAGACTGCCATAGTGTGGTGAAAAATGCACATGTGGCCAAGAACTCTCAGTTCTGGCAAATTCTAACCATAAAATAAATTATAAATAAAAAATCCAAACAAGTCCTCACTTTGCTGTAAGCAGTTTCAAACTTGCATGTCTGTAGCGCCGTCTTTTTGCTTCTCAAGGTCCATGCCCAACCAGAATAGGACCAAGAACACAGAATGTTTCCTATCGCAACTGCCCCGGTAAGTGCTTAGTGTTCTCCCAGTCCGATCCAGTCCACACAAGCCCAGTCCAGCCTTCCCCACACAAGCCCTGTTGTAAACTGTGATAGACTGTGGTTTATAGGCAAGTTCCATGTTTGTTGCTTTTTTCCTTACCGATCCTCTCTCCTCTTCCCCAAAATAAAATCCATATACCCCAGATCATTTTGTAGAGCCAGACTAATGCAGAGAAAGGGAATCATGAGGGAAGATTTACTGAGCTTTTCCACACCAGAGCAGGCCCTTACTAAAAATTTCAGATGCAATAGCAAATAACCTACTACAGTTTTCTAGTTGATGAGTAGATCATATGCCAAATACCAATTGCAATTGCAATTAAAACATTGCAGTGGTTCAGAAGCTTAGGATCCTCTAGATTTGCTGGGATACAAGACTTGAGGAAGAATATATTAAATCTCCATTAAGCTGATCAACGACGGGACAGCAGACAGTGCCCTCATTTTGACTAGAAACCACTGCTCCTCAAAGTCTGTTCCCTGAAGTATAACCAACTGTTTAATAACATAGTGTGATAAACAGCAATTTTTTCCCCACTGACTGAATGTAATGTTGTGTTTAATTCATTCATTTTATTGTCTAAGCCTTTGCATAATCACGCAAGCAATTTGGGATTTTTCACTTCTGTGGCCTTTGCAACAAGTTGCCTACATTTCCACCATTTTCATCCTTTTGGCTTCATAATTTGGTTCTTGTCATGAACTGCCCTCATTAGCAATGTTATTTTTATGTTCCAGCCAAGGATGTAAATTTTGCCTTCACCTGGCACTGAGTCACCCTCTGAATTGGCTCTAATTGCTTGAATCATGCAACATAAAAGCCAAGGCATTTGTTTATTAAGCCTGAAACTGAAAGATGGTGAAAAAAAAGAAGAAAAAAAGTTGCCATCTCTGTTCTAACCTTGTGAAATTACTAATGGGCATAAACAGTCCTCAATGCTAATATTTTCATTTTTCATCACATGCTAATGCCAGTAAACCCTCAACTTGATGTGACAGCCAGATTATGAAAATTTAAGTTAAATCATTAGTTTTAGCCCCTTTTTGTGTTTTTGCATTCAGTTTTTCTCCTTATTTATTTAATGTACTTTACATTATGCTTCAATATAAATAACACTAAAGCCACTATTGAAAGATATTCATACAGATTATTAATAGTTGTCATTAATAGTATTTGTAAATTAACTAGTAGTTCATAGAAAGCAGTAATTCCCTAGAAAACGTAGTGGATAAGGTGTTTAGGGGAAGTGTGGGTTGGAGTGTGTCTCATGTTTGTTTGTTTCAATGTTGCTATGTTAAAAGTGACTGACTCTCTTCCCTTCCCCTGTGCAATCTGCAGGAAACCTTCTCGGCTATCTGACTCACTCTCTTCATCCACTGACCGATTTCTGATCACACTGATTTCTCTTTCTATTATTACATTTCTATTAACGTCATCAGGTCCACATGTGTTGTCCTTTTCTTTCCAGATTTCCTTCACACCATCTCTCTTTGTTCTCCTCTCGCCTCCTCTGTTTTATGTGGCTGAGCCGTCTTCTGAGAACTCAACTGTTGTTAATTTGTCTGCTTCCTATCTATGTTTGATCTTTTAGTTAGCTGCAACACACTTGAATTTCTTCTGCAGAATGGCGTGTATTATTTATGGATCCCCCCAAATCTCTAGTTTCCACTGCTTTTTGGCTACTAAAGCCTAGGTCAGACTAAACAATTATAACAGATTCAAATTCTGATATGAACCTGCACTAATTGGAGCTTGAGATTGCAGGAGTCGAGGGGAACCTAATTTATGAGAAGCCGTCCGAGACTGAAATGCGAGAAAGATGTGTCTAAAAACCAACAGGATGGTAGCTTGAGGGCGAAACAAGTGGTGTATGCAGCTTGAACACTGTACATCAACAATAATCAGCTACCAAATTGATAAAAGAATAATTCTCAAATGAAGAGATGTAAAATAGCAATGTGTCATGATAAAGTCAAATTAGTAGAAATAACTTTGTATGTCAAAGATGTTTCAAAACTAAATTACACTACTAAATTAAATAATCTCTATTCTCTGTAAAATAACTTCAGTGCCATGTATTAAAAAGAGGTATTTTTTGCAGTAACATTTTTCCCAAGAATTGTCATTGAATGACTGGGTTTATTTTTCTGTTATTCCCATATTTATCCCCTCTAACTCTCTCAACACCTTGCTAAATGAACAGCAAGGTGACCAGATGCTAGGATGAAATGTTTTGAACAGTTTACAGTCTGACCTAGACTTTAGCCTAACCTGTGAAATGTGTCTTTTATTAATTTTTTGTTTTTTTTTGATTTTATGCAAACCTGTCGTAAATATTTTTCTAGAAACAATCAGTGTTGCTGTTGCATTTAAAAATAAGTTGGTGACTTTTATGGGATGCTAAGTTATGTGGCATAATTTCTTACTTGTGATATTTTTTTATAAATCAGCTACTGACATCTCAGATTAATGGACTAGGTAATGCTTCTTAGTACGAGTGCCTTGTTTGATTGTGGCCATGTTGACTAAATTATAATAGACTTGTGTTTTAACAGTGAGTGCGCATAGTGTAGATTAATGTATTTTGCTTCAGTGATTTACACTGATTACTCAATTCCTTGATAAGGCCACAGTTAGGTTGATGTTTCTCAGTGCACATGGCTTCATAATTTTAAATAGTAAAGTAACATTAGATTGTTATTGCAGAGACTAGTCATTAGTCAGGTGCTGCATTGGGCAAGAATGGTAAATCAGCTTTTTTTTGTTATTGCAATCTTTTTTTCTGTGTTAACTTTTAGAATATTTACTGTAGCAAACGTAGGTATTGGACTTGCTATCCTATTTTTTTAAGAAAAAATGACACCTCTCTTTTCACAGACGCAGGCATGTTTTATGGTGGTGGGTGGATTTAAGGACACCACAGATTAAAAGCAATTTGATTTGCTTTTTCAACCATACTGTATATACCGTTACAATATTAAACATACCACATCATTAAAAATGATATAATAAATCACAGTGTACTTTTGCGTAATATCTTTAGGGTGGGGCTACAATGTCTTTGAATCACAGAAAGTGTGTTTAATAACCTCTAATTATTTTAACAGTATTTACAGTAAAGCTAAACAAATAATTCTCTTGATGTGAAACCTAAACTTATTTCATATGTATCCAACAAAAATCCATTATCCTTTACTTGTAAATGAGACATTGAAACTCTCTAAAACCTCACTAACATTATGATCACCCATACTCGCAGGCAGTTGGCAGTCTGTCGAATGAAAAATCCACCCACCACTGTGCTATAAATCAATTGGGCTTGATCACAAATGTGATCAGACCAATCTTAATGTTCTAATCTGACACATTTTCTAAGACCGGAACTTGGCGACATTGGCGTCATTCTCACAACTTTCTTGCTTTCTCTGAATAGGTGTACCTGTGTTTGTCCATGTCTCCTAATGTGTTTCTGCATATGTAATCGTAGCGATAACAGTTTATTCATATTAATCTGTTTTTTTCCCCTTGCACCCCTTTCATTCTCTCTTCCAACGCTTAAAATAGAAGTGGAGCAAAAAGGTAAATAACAGACACTATCCAAACCTAGCTCCTTGTTTTGTGGCATCTAGTTGTAAACTACCTATTTTCCCATGGTGCCCCCTACAAAACCCTCACAGACGTTATCTTCAGAATCCCTTCAAATGTAATGTTAACGGCCAGAGTAGTGCAACAAGGGAAGTGAAGCTGGCCATAAAAAAGACGGCACTCCGGCAGCCAAAAGATGTAAATGGGGGCGTATTGGCTGCAGTCCACAGGGGCTTCCTCTCCTCATTTTCTCTGGGTGCTTTTGCTACTCAGCTGAATCTCATATTGCCTGGCTTCCAATCCTTTTCCATAGCATGCCATGGTAACAGTGTTGTACTGTCCCTTTGCTATTCAAGTCCCCCTCTCTCTCACTCTTCTCCCCATTACTCTCACCTGACCACTTGCTGCTCTTTTCTCTGTTGATTCTTATGCCTCCAATGCCTCAGAGCAACAACCAAAACACCTCAAGAGACCCTTAATGAAAGTTTTTTTTTAATGGTTGGGACATTTGCACCACTTTGTAATGACAAGCCTCTCAGATATATAATGTAGAAAAGGTGGTGTAACCAAGACACGTCTAAGCACACTCAAACATTTTGCAGAATGCTGACTCTTGCTCTCTCATAACCTCTCCCGTCTGTTGCAAAGTGACTTTAGTTGGCTGCATTTATTTATGTTTACAGGACCAATTGTTTTGTTGAGTTTTGTTTCTGTTCTATTTCCCCTTGTTTGTGTTCTACTCCTAACAATAATGTCTGTGAGGCCAAGCTTCTTTTTGTTTCAGACTACTTTAAAGATTTAAAAATTATGCTTAACAAATTTACTGTTTCTTTTTTTCTTTCTATGCACAAAACCAAAATACTTATACTGCTTGTGAATATAGGCTATAGCTCTTAGTTGTGTTTGGCCTCTCTTTAATGTGTGTTTGCCCCCACTCCTCATGGACAACCTGTAAAACAAAACGAAGACATTAGAGATTATAGTGATATCTCGTGTAGTTTTGTATGGTTTTATTTTTCACATGGTAATCTTTTTATGTTTCTTATTTTACTCTTCTCCCATTACTAGTCTTTCTTTGTCCTGGGACTCTGAAAGCTGTCGGTGATCCGTCCTTTCTATTTGAAGCGGAGCAACAAGCAGGAGCCTGGTGCAAAGACCCACTGCAAGCCGGTGACAAAATCTACTTCATGCCTTGGACTCCTTATAGGACAGACACTCTCATTGAGTATTCCTCCCTGGATGACTTCCAAAGCGCCCGGCAAACCATCACCTACAAGCTGCCCCACAGGGTGGATGGGACGGGGTTCGTGGTCTACGATGGAGCTGTGTTTTTCAACAAGGAGCGTACCCGCAACATTGTGAAGTTTGACCTGCGGACTCGAATTAAAAGTGGCGAGGCAATCATCAATAATGCCAACTACCACGACACGTCACCTTACAAGTGGGGCGGTAAAACAGACATTGACCTTGCAGTAGATGAGAATGGGCTGTGGGTGATCTACGCCACAGAGCAGAACAACGGCATGATGGTAATCAGTCAGTTGAACCCATATACGCTACGTTTTGAGGCTACCTGGGACACGACCTATGATAAGCGCTCAGCCTCCAATGCCTTCATGGTTTGTGGAGTACTGTACGTGGTCCGCTCCACCTATGAAGACAATGAAAGTGAGGTCAGCAAGAGTCTCATCGATTACATTTACAATACCAAACAGAACCGCGGGGAATATGTTGATATCCACTTTCCCAACCAGTACCAGTACATTGCAGCTGTGGATTACAATCCGCGAGATAACCAGCTCTATGTGTGGAATAATTTTTACATCCTGAGATATAATCTGGAGTTTGGCCCACCTGATCCAGCACATGGTAAGATCCCAGTCCCCCCACAATGATTTGCAGACAATAATGTTAAATTGCGTTGCTGAAATCGGGATTTTAGTTGCTGTCAAGTACTCTCATATTTCCTTTCTTTGGTATTCCCCATCTATGTATCAAGTGTCACAGCTGACTGATTTTTAATTTAGAATCTAATATGTGCTAGATATGTTACGGAAGCTTTGGAGTGTAGGAAAGCATCTCAGGGGGTGAAGTGAGTGGGGCTCTGTGGTAAACAACACCTCGAAGCCAGTTACCATATCATAAGGGATCAGTATCTAGAGGATTTGGGGAGGTTTACCATTCGAGCGTTCCCTGAGTCCCTGGTGCTAAGGCTCAAGGGACCCCTGCTAGCATATCCCTTTTTTTAGAAAGCGTAAGACAGGTAGAGAGATATATACTCTCACCTCTGGAAACATACATGCCTGGACAGGTGTAAAGTCTGGCCTGGGGCAAGGTGAGATCATTCCCCCAGTGATGCTGAAACTCCAAATCTCCATCAGCTATAAAAAAAAAAAATACTTCACACTCAGTAGGTGGAGTGTAACGACTCAAGGTTTTGTTTAAGAGAGAAAGAGGTGGTAGACACAAGAGAGAGGGATCTGTCACCAAGGGTCACATCTGCAGTGTACTGTATGTTTTTAATTTAACTGTCAAAACTTGAAGGGCGACTAGTCTAGGCCTGCAATGGTCCTTTCACTGAGAATATAATAACAGTAATTATCTTAATCCCCTCCACACCCAGAGTCCTAAATCCACGTAATGCTCAACACAGTCTGTGATGAACCACTGAGGTCAAGCAACTTCTCCACAGATTATCCAAGAGCTCAATATTTATTAATGTGTTTGCTCGTCCACTTTTGTATTGATAGGACATGGGCTAGGGCTGCTAAATTGGGTTCAGCCAGTGGGACAGCATCAATTTAGCCAAACCAAGACAGGCTTGACTGTAACTAAGAACAGAGTGCAGGTTTGAAAGCAGAATTTAATATGCACGAGGTGCACTGAGTAGGATACAGCAACAATCGTGCAGAACAAGATAAAAATGTTTCCTTTTTTTATTATTCAAACTCTTACATGTTTGAAGTTGGAACATTTTTTAAATTAAAAATTTGCATATTACAAGTAAATTTAGAGTGGGAATATGCACTAGTCAAAATGTATTTCCTTATTTAAGTCATGCCCAAAAAATAATTTCACACCCTCATACATAGAATTTACAATATGCCGATTTTAAGCAGTACTTCAAATTTGCATTCTCTGTAACATGACCACAGTGTCACCTTTTCTAGAATCTAATCAAAATAAATGTTTATATTGTTATATTCAGTAAACTTATCAATGGAACTACTTGTCAAGGAACTGCTCTACAACAGTTTTATATTTAGATTATCTATTAAGAGTTTAACTAAACTCCATATAAACAAGCTGCTCTCTCCATTGGTTTATTAATTCATTGAATGGACACTCATTACAGTTTATGGAGAAATTAGAGACTTTAAAAGGATCCACCCCGAAATAGCACTACGTTCCAATTATTTGCGTGTCATGCCTCTGTGCTTGAAAAACATACTTTATAAGTGTTTATTTACAGTAAGACTTCCCGAGCACTTGAACAAGCCTACTCCTCTTCCTGTAGAGTGTGTTTAGACCTGAAACAGTGGATTTTCTCCTTAGGGCTTCTTTTTAGTAACATTTTTATTTTAATGTCAACAAAAACCGCTCTCTCTTCTTGACAAATTAGACATGAGCCTGGCCCTGCTGCTGACTAATATATGTTGAGTTGCAGTCGATGGGTGCAAGGGAGAGTGGTCCAGGATGATCATCAAGATGTCAATAAACTTGTCCTCCCACATAGCTGGTGTTGACACATAAATGATGGCACTTTTTTCTAGCTGTCATTGGACGCCCTCTCTGTGATATCTTGATGGTCGTTTCAGTGCCTGCTTCACTAGGCACTGAAACAAGCTATCAGAATTCTTTTGTGGTGTTAAAAGTTGAAGGTATGTGCTTTGAGCAGCACAAAATAAGGAAAAATGAAAATAACATTTCAGCTTTGCTCAAATCATCATAAACACATGTGGAGAAAAAACAGATCTGAAAAACAGATTTTTCTTCAAGTGAATTTCAAAGCATGCACAGAAGAAGACTCAGCAATGTAATTGCGGGGAGTACGATTGATGCCGTATACACTTGCCATTGTATGCAGCACTTTCTACTTCAGTTTTTCTCGATTTCTCAAGTGCGCAAACATCCTGATTCGCTCCATCATGAAATGCAATCACATCAAAGCGATGTTGGAACCCTGTGTGGCAGACAGTTGGGTTCTTGTCAAGTCCGATAACATCTCTCGTGTCGAAGCAAGATCATCTCTTGTAGGATTATAGAGGAGTGGATGGGGTCACATCCAACAAGCGGCTCCACTGGAAGTGGACATTAAATGGGTCAGTAACTCCCTCTCTTGGCTTTGGTCAACACCACAATAATCCACTCATTTAGCTTTGGCTCCATGCTTGTTTTCCTTCTCGCATATAGGAGCTCATAAAAAGACATATTCCTTTGCCGCATGTTGTAAGTGAGATGATTAAATTGATTTAAATGAGGTATTCCCAGAGAAAACTCATTATGCACCCATTTCTATGGAGCGTTTATTCATGCCAGGCTCTGATATGTGGCCTCAAACCACTGAGTAAGCATATCAAAAGCTATTTTTTACCAGAAGTATGCATAAACAGACTCTATTCACAGCCTCTATGGGACACAGGTGAGCCTCGAAAACCTTTTATTTATCCCTTGTCGCAAAATTAGATTCTGAATCACTTCCGTATAAGAGCCCCCGGCGCTGCAGTTAACACCCACACAAATCAAGACCTCCTCTTTAATTGCTCAAATGTCAATACATTTACATACAGTTTCAATCTTTGCTACACCCTCAAATTATACATTTGCAAGTGGGAATTGTAAGGAAGAGAATGACCCAATTTGTTTGAAATTATAAGGTACGGCTCACTGATGCGACTTGCCAATTAGCTTGCAAAACTCTGCATGTGGTCGAAACAATGCCCTGTAGTTTGTGTGTTATGAAAGTGCTTTACAATGCAAAAATGCTCAGCTGTTACAGATGCTTGTGAGTCACATGCATTAGCAGTCACCCCAGAGAGCCTACCTCTTATAGTCTGATGAATATACAGCTCTCTAATAAGCACTGCTAAGATTCATTCCTGTCTTCTGCAGTACTTACATAGAGGTCAACATGTACATGGCAACATTTAGAGGTAATACAGATACACAAAGAGAGAGAGGGAGAGCTATGGATACTTTTAACATCAACATCAAGCTTTCACAGACATCTCAGGTGGTCAGGTACAATAGATGAAACTCTCCTACTTGCTCACCTATGCTACAGGATTGGGATGTGTTAAAAATGGCCAATTTGTTTGTTTGCCTTGACAACAACTCTCCCCTCCATCTCCCCCAATTCCCTGTCAGCTGCCCAAGTGGACACAGCGGTGTGAAAGGAGAGGGTATTGATGTGGAAAATCACCCTCTTTGTTTTTTGTTTTTCTGTCCTCCTGTCATACTCTCATTCTCATTGTTTCATTTCGCTGTCTGCATCCATCTTATTTGTCTCTCTCTTTCATTATCTCTCCACTAGATTTGGTCCTGCAGTTTCTGTCTTTCACTTTCTTTTTTCCTCTGTGTTCTTATTCTCCCTCCTTCTGCCTGTAGACTCGTTGTTCTTTTTAGCCCCGGGTCTTCCACGATCATCCATGAGCTTTGTCGTACATCTGGATATTTGCATTCCTGTGTGTGTTGGCACATATGCGCATCTGTTTGGCTTCTTTCCTGAAGTCAGGCAAAAGTCTAGGTCAGACTGTTCAAATCATGCCGAATGAGAGTAGTCCATGCTAAATGACAGGATTAAGTAGTAAATCCTTAGCTGTGCCTTTAGGATGCTGTAGTCACAAAACAATTGGCCGTCACGCACATGAAGATCAGTAATCACACATGACACAGTTTTCTCATTCAGAATTATTTATCCACTGGTGGAAGAGCTTTAAGAATGTTTATGGTAAATTGATATCATTGCAGTTAACTTAAAGTTAAGGTACATGGATACAATTTTAAATGAACCAGACTTCCTGAAACTGCATTTGGAAATAGCTTCTAATATAAACTACCTACTACTACTACTAAAGTTCTAAGCAACGTCTTTCTGGTCCTTTTCACATTCTTCTTGCACATTCTAAATTCCTGCTGGTTGTTGTCAGGATCACACGGATGTTGACTGACTTCACAAGTCTGAGCAGCCAGGTCCAGACCAAATCCTCACTGTACACAACAATCTGCAGCACGCAGCACACAGCTCAGAATGGGTGTAAAGTGGCAGGCCTTGTGTTGGTAGTATAGAAGGAAATTCAGCAAGTTTCTTATTTTGTTAAAATCCCTTAAAGGTCTTTCTAAATATCCAAATAAGCGGGGTGCAAGCTAGTAAATAATTTCTGGAATGCCAGTGTTGGGATGTGTATTTTTAGCCAAAAAACCCTGATATACCGCTGAACTACAACTTTTACTCTTTGCTAGTTTTCATTATTTCTCTCATGCAGAATTTTATAGTGTGACGTTATTCTGCACTATGACACACTGATCTTATTCTTCATTGCAACATGAGAGTGAATTTAACTTGGGTGATAAAAGTGGGGAAATCCCACAGTAGGGATTTAAAGTCTTGTTCACAGTCTCTCTGATATTACATTGTGGGCTAATACCTAACCACCCAATGTCTGGTGGCAATAAAGGTTATTCAGCACAGGAGGGCAAGGGGTTGCCTGTTTCCTCAGAAATCTGATCATGATCTCTACTGCTCCGCCAACATCGCAAGACATGAGAACGTTGTTGCTCTACCTATTGCCAACAGTTGTTGGCAATAGGTAGAGCATTTCACCCCTTATCCAGGAATACACCTCAGTATAATGTTTTCTCATAGTCCCAAGGTGCTAGTTACAGCTACTCCTGGAATGTCTTATCCGCTGATGTTAAACTAATGTACACAGTGTGGCCAAATGATGTCTACCAACAGCGTACAAGTATGCAGGAAACAGAAACCCGGGGTTGTGATTTATAATGTCATAAAGAGTTGTTTTACATAAAAGAGAGAGGAGGGGAGTGTGATTATGGTTACACTGAGCCCTATAGCCAAGGGGATCCACAGTCTCTTGTTTGATTACAGTCTGACTGTGAAACAAGGCGTATTAAAAGAATTATTACTCAGACATCACAATGGTTCCCCATCACTCCCTGACACACGCCTTTGAGGAGATTTATTTCACACAGGCCTGATTAGTGTCTATGTGTGCCAGTGTTTCTCTAACCTGTGCACATGTGGCTTTGCACGACTTTTCATAGTGCACAGCTGTTTTAATGTGTGCATATAAATGCATAGTGTGTGTACATGGATGCCCATCTGTGTGTAAGTATGTACACCCCTGAAATAGACACTCTTCTGTGTGCACAGCATTAAATATCAGCCTGGTTGGCACACTTAGAGTTAATGCTTGAAATTTGAGGCACGTACAGTAGAGAGAAAGCTGCAAGAAAAAAAATGTAGGCTGTAGTCTGGCAGCTGCTATGTCTGTTCCCTATACTTTGGTGTCATTTTGTGTGTGAGGATGCATATGAATGTGTACATGTGCTTATAAGTGTGGTTGTGCTTACGTGTGTATTTGTAGGAGTGCACTCTGCCTGTGTGCTTGTGCCTGTATGAATCAATGTGTTTGTACTATGAGAAGGAAAAATACTGGAGACAGCAGTAAATAACATAATCCAGCTATTAGGTTTTGTTCCCTAAGACATGGACGTATACTGTACACACCCTTACAAGGACATGACTCGTGGGAAATTATATGAATTTTCACTCAGCTTTCTTCATATTTACTGCTGATACACAAGCAATCACACGCCATGTTCTCCTCCAGAGCTACAAATGCATTGCGGAGTGAAAGACGTGTAATCCAATTTCCTTTGTGTATTATGGTTATTATTGGTAGATATCAAAATGCATCACAAATGTATTATAAATCATCACACTATTTCATACTCAAGAGCAACTCGATTTCCATATGAACTTAGAAGCAAGGCTTCATCCAAAGAGGACAGACTGAAATGCATGTCTCATGCAACAGAGATATATCAGCAGCAGCATTAGCAGAGGAAATAATTTACACTTTTTTTTTTCACAGTTCAACACCTTATTTCAATTAACCTACGCTCTGTGACGAATGACTCGGAAGCTGATGGGTTATTCATTTATTTTCCGTCCAGCAGATTTTTTTGGTCCCCTCACAAAGAGTAAGCATGGTCCCTTCTGATGACAGAAACAGGCTTTGAGTTGTCTGAGGTTCCACTGTCTCCATACTCATCCACAAAACACATTATTCTTTTATTTTAGTACACAGTAACAAAGATTGGAATAAAGTGGTAAATCTCCTAAGCAACCTCTCTTCACAGGGGACAGAGCAAGGGGCGAGCGGAGCCTAATAATTCTTTTAACTTTTTATGTAGTGAATTAGCCCATTCCCTCCTTTGCAAGATAAACAGTAACTGATAATGTGTATGAAACATTACCCTGATGAACGACCATGCGGAGGTTACTGAAAGTGAAGCCATTAAGCATAATATAAAAGACACACGTGCTGTCGCTTTTCATTTGTCACCCTGGCATGACTACTGAATCCTGGTATTGTCTCATCTAGGCTCCATGTGGGTATGTGTGTGTGTGTGTGTGATGGGATTGGGGGTGGGGGGGGTGTTATGTGTGTGTTACTGAAGGCTTATATGTATGCAGATGCTTTGACAACACTTGACAAACCGTGCTCCTCTCCTGGATCCCCATCTCATTGTCTATCATCAATCCCGGACCTATAACTCCAGTGGTAATAACAGAAATACTAAGATACATTCAAGTGCAACAGTGTGTGAGCGTTGAATCACACAAAGAGGTTATGAATAAGTCTATCCAGACTATTGGCAGTAGTTTGGAGAATATCACTCTGTGCACTCACGCTCTGTGACAGCTAATTGAAGGTTCCCCTTGGGCTGAGTGCAGCACAGACATAATAATCAAGGATCCTGTCTTGGTTTTGCAATAAAGTCCAAAACTGGGATTTGCTCCTTTTGTCATTATCAAAGAAATATAGCACTGGAAGGTTATTCAGTGGTGTCGTGCATGTGTTGCCACAACAGAAAATATTTGGTCCATGCTATGAATCACAAAAGGTATGGAAAAGCGGCTGCAGCCGGTCAGTACCAATCCCTCACAGAATTGACTTATGAACTTATCCACTCAGACATCTGTGTGAAGAGGTGACAGCCTGGGGAATGTCCATTTTTGTACCTTTGCATTAATTCCTCCCAGCTTTTATTGGATTAAATTAAACCTAGCTATGGCATAAGGGTAATAAGATTATTATGCTGCTGGCAGGATTATGGGTTGACATGGTATGTACACAGGAATAGTAGTGGTCAGAGAGACTGCATTGTTTATGCAAAATCTCTCTGGGAAGTATAGTCTAAATTCACATTAGCCCCTTTTTCACACAGGAAAGAGGATTAGTTTGCATCATAAACATGAACTCAAACCTCCCAACTGGATTATTTTAGCCCTTCACTTATGTCCTTTTCATAATATTTCTTGTTAATGAAGCTCTTAAATGTGCTGCTAGTATACTTTATGATGGTGCACAACGAGAACAATTTTAATTTTTTTTAGCAAACCCAGCACAGCTTTTCTGTCTCATGCAGCACAGACATTGGCTTAGCAAATCCACCCCACATCCCCTATCCAAAGCCAAAGCCATCCAGTTCGCTATGGGGAAATCCTCTACCAGCTTTAGGAAAGCCAAACCCATTAGTTCTCTCCTCGTATTAACTGACTCTAACATTAATTACTCCCACTGTTTCATCGCTGATAGCGGGTAGCAACAAAAACATGAAAAATAACTTCAAAGACATGCAATTGCACATGTTGTAACAAGATCTCAACATCTCAGAGAGCCATGACAAGCGGCAGCCCTCTTGAGTAAGGGGTGTAGACAAGATACAGTTGTTAGTTGACATGCTAAAGGAATGTGCTTGGATTACAGCAGATGCCTCTTTGATTTATAGACCGTGGATGTGAGACCTTTATCTTAAAATATGCTGCCCAACAGCAATTCATTTTCAGTTTACTTCTGTCTGGATTCTTAACTATGGACCCATGTAGACTGGGATCTTATCGTTATGATCTGTCTTACTTTGGAAATGAGAAACCTACAACGGGCCCCACAGTTTCTTGGGAATCTTTTGGAAGTTAGCCAAGCAACCATGACCCAGATGTTTAAAAAGAAGCAATAATTTTCTTTATACGGAGCTATAACATTACACGCTGCAGTGGATAAACTTAAACCAGATATTGGCAAGACTTTTTTGGGTAACTATTGCTTTCACCTCTGTGAATCTCCTCAGTGAGTCATAAAAAACAAGGGTTATAGAAATAAAAGGGTATTGGTGCAGAATAGATCCCAGCATTTCTCCCAGCCAGCTAAATGCTAGTGCTGAAAGGACACTAAGCACAGGTTGTCTCTCAACCACTGTGACATGCCGTGCAGCTGAGAATTTCACTGTGTTGAGTAAAAGGATACAGATAGGGGAGGAGGGACGAGAGAAGAGGAGGTTGAGGTGAAACCAGCCAGCCAGCCAAATCTATCTTCAGCTAAGTGTCAAAACAGCCAGTCAACTGTGTACACCTTCATGTCACCTGCTTGTGTGTGTGTGTGTGTGTGTGTGTGTGCGTGCGTTTGTGTGTATGTAGTTCTATAGCCCGCACCAGGAGGGAGCACACACAGCCATCTCCTCTGGTCAATAGAGCCTAATTCGCCACAGGTAGCAGCCAGACTCAAAGGTGATTTCCCTTCAGCTCAGCTGTGCTGAAGCCTCTGATCCACACCGTGGGGCCTATGGTGATAGTAGCAGTGGGGTGTGTGTGTGTGTTTGGTGCAACCGGGTGGGTTTGCAAGACCCATTATCCATTGGAGGCAATAGATCTGGAGGCATTGCTGCCTGAGGTATGGCTGTCTCTCCTCCAACCCACAGGAAGACAGAAACTGTCTTCTCCTACTCCAACTTGGCAACATTGTTCCTGAATTTTCCTGTCATCGTCTTCTGTGTGTACATCTATTTTCCATCGCCCCCCTTTCTCTTTCTCTGTCTCTCTTGTCCTGCCCCTGACTCACTGTCGCTCTGTCTCTTCGATGTTTTCACCAGTGGTTGTACTACAGAGAACGACTGTGCTCAGCTTGAGCAGTGTAACAGAACCTCTTCACATTCTCTGCATGCTCTACAGGCAGCCTAATGGAGGAAATCAACATACTCAAATGTGATTAGATTCAGTATCACATTGCATTCCAATCAGTTCCTTTTATTAATACAGCTCATTCTCTTAGGTGAGGTGGAGGATTGGCGAATTGATGCTTTTTTTTTTTTTTCACTTGATGGGATGTAGGAAATTTATATCAAATAGTTAGTGTTTATCAACATTTCGTCTATGAAATTCCCTGATGTTCTACTTTTATGAAATGTAATTACAGTGCTGCTCACACTTCTCTTGTGTATCACATGAAAAATGTCTTCATAGTTTTTCCTTAGTGGCTCATGTTAAATGTAAGGAGTACACTATTTTCTCCTTTCCCGGGACTGGAACATATTGTTTTTGCCTGAGGCATTGCATGAGTTACTGCACACCTGCTTTATCAGAGTATGAGTTGTTGGAAGAAACAACTGTAAAATTAATGTTCAGGCACCATGGCCACACATACAGGTTCTGTGTTGCTGTAGTGAAATTTAATCAGCCATGCCACAAAATCTCCCAGGCAAGAATGATTGCCAGGCAAGAGGATGTTACTGTAATTATTGTCTTGTTCGCTGCAGACTGAGTGCCTTGGATAAGCCATAGTCAATGGGAAGGCAAATACGCCTGTTGCACAAAGCACTTAGCAGCAATTTACACAACAGGATACTTTGATGTATAAGCATTATAGTGTTGAACATGTTGAAAACAAATGTTAGTTCTGTTAAGGTTTAGTGGTACACCAGGGCATCTGCCCACCAGGAGGTCAGGTTTTGAACCCGATATAATCTATATTATGTGCATTTGGGGTGCTACACTAATGGGCTGACCTTACATTGCAAGCACAGGACAAACTAACATTACTCTATGTTTTTTATGTTTGTGTGTTTTTTACCCACAGCACGAAAGTCAAACTCAATCTATCATAAAGGCGATGTTTTCCCCATTGGGCTCATCAACATGACATAATAAAGCTTATCTCGTGTATAATGCCTCTCTCTCTCTCTCTCTCTCTCACTCTTCACAGCTCTACCACCACTGACTGAAGTCACCACGTCCCCTCAGACTCTGAGAACCACAACTACCACCACAACAACCACAGCGCACCGGGGTGTGGACAACACTACCACCACAACAGCTCACAAGGAGGGCAGCAGGGGAGCACCCAAGCCACCTCCTGTGATTCCACAGACTACTTCCCCTCCAACCCTAGAGTCCTTCCCTTTAGATAAGCGCTTCTGCGAGGCCACAGAGAAAAGAGACATAATGTGGCCGCAGACTCAGAGGGGCATGCTCGTGGAGCGACCTTGCCCCAAGGGAACACGAGGTAAACAGGGCTCCCTCTCGCCTCAGAGCTGTGCGCTTGCTGCTTTCAGTATAAACTGAAGTATCCCAAGAGAACTAAACGAGTTTGTTGATCTGTCTGATATTTTTGCGTACAAGAATCTTTTTCTCTATGAAAAACACCAGCTTTAATGGGCACAGAGATCAGAGAAGATAGTTTCTAATAGTAATATATTAATATAGTGTTAAGTTTATGTTGTGTCATTTCAGGTTGAAACATGATTAAGCAGTCTATAATGACTGTGTCGCAGAGGAGCAGGCTCAGCTGTTTCTCTTGGAGCTTGCATGGAGACGTGCACTCCTCATTTGATTGTGTGTGAAATCGTGTTAGTGTTCAGAGTTCATCAGACACGGTGCTAATTAGGACAGGAAGAAAAAAAAATTGCTACCAATTTGCAGCAAAAACAGGCACCGCGAGCTGAAAATATTTTCAGAAAAATTATTCTGCAGAAAAAAATTGGTCACTCTTCATGTTTATGGTATCCAACAATTTCAGTTTAATTTTGTCTGTTGACAGGATTTGACAGCAACAGTTCTACCAAAGTAATGCAGTGAGAAACAAAATATCTTTCAGGACTGATATTTTTGTGTTTACACACAATGACTCCGGCTTCATATTTGTATAAAATGTATGAATTTGCATGTTTGTAAATATGTTGTTTGTGTGCACTTCTCTTTGTTTTTATCTCTGCCCTTGTCCTTTGTTGCCCTGTGAAAGACTTCATGGGAAAATAAATTAGATTTGACCTGATTGAACTTGACTATACTGTTCTTGTTTTCAGGCACAGCCTCTTATTTATGTGTCCTTTCCACTGGGGCCTGGCACTCAAACGGCCCTGATCTCAGCAACTGTACCTCCCACTGGGTAAACCAACTTGCCCAGAAGGTTTGTATGAGCTGTGCCTTACTTATTTTCCTCTAAGTGGAATGTGTTTCTTGAAAACATACAGGGGGTAGACAAATAACGGAAAAGGGACCTTGTAAAGGACATCAACAGCGTAACACTGAAGTTCAACACAGTTACATCGATGGTAGCAAATCTGCACAGAAGTAGTTTAAATGTTGTGTTTGTCCTGTATAAAATCTGTTAATAAGTGTATTTGCAACATTTTTAAGTTTAAATTAAAAAGCCTGCAAACACTAGCCTCTGTTCTTAGAATAACAGATGCATCATAAAAAAAACTGCAAAGTTAAATTGTATATAATGTAAAATTATGAAAAACTACATAAAAAAAGCTGTAAATATATATACTTCTCCTTAAACTCCTTTTTTCATAACTGGTATTTCGAGGACTCATTCAAGTGTGATTTGATGTTAGAAACAGGGGTGTAAAGTCTCCTCCAAGTCTGTCTTCTTGCATTCTTGTGAACATTATTCACTTTCTCCCCCCGCAGATCCGCAGCGGTGAAAATGCAGCTAACTTGGCCAACGAGTTAGCCAAGCACACCAAAGGCCCCATCTTTGCCGGGGACGTCAGCTCCTCAGTGCGGCTGATGGAGCAGCTGGTGGACATCCTGGATGCTCAGCTGCAGGAGCTCAGACCCAGTGAGAAGGATTCTGCAGGACGGAGCTTCAACAAGGTAGCTACATCCACCAGAAAAAAACTGGGACGAAAATGTTTTTAATCCCATTCTTACCAGTTCTCTTTTTCCTTAATCACTGTACAAAGTTTATGTGGCTCAGGGGCTTTAGTGACAAGTTAATACGTTTACATGACAAATGTTGAATTTTATTCTGATCCACAAAATGAAGTTACAGAGGTGGAGTTATTATTGTTTGTTTTGTGGAGCCAACCCCTTTGTCTCTTTCTTTTCAAAGACAGGAGAGCTGTAAGATGAGAACAAAACAAAACCAATAAAAGTACTAACATTTAGACTGACAAAGAGCAGATATCTGTATTCATGGCAGCAGCTCTAGAGCTACGGTAATGGCCATAATTTGGCTCTTCCAAGCGTAATTCTCAGGAGGCTTTGAGAAGAAATTATAGCATGTCATAAAGGTGTACCAAAGCACTTTTATCCTCCACCCTTCAGGTAGGCAGGTCAGAGGCACATGAGACCAGGCGATGGGGACAAGCTGGGTCGCTCATTTATGTATTTGTTAATTTAGACATCCAGCATTCAGTCAGGACTTTGTTTCTACAAATCCTTTACTCAAGCTCATGAACTTGTATAAATTATGTGTCTGTATTTTTTATCTATTCTTTTTCTTTTCTAATAAAAAAGCTTCAAAAACGAGAAAGGACATGCAGGGCATACATGAAGGTACTGGAGCAATGCTTCTGCCCACTCTGCTTGTTGCCGTCCCCTCCTCTGTTTCTGTGCTAGTGTACTGTTTATGCCCCAGCCCAAGTTCAGCAGCATGTACCCTCTGCACTGTTGTGTACTCCCTCCTCCCTGTGCTTCCTGCTTTTTTGAGTAATTGCCTCGCAATCAGACACAAAGTGCTTTCTAAGTCAAAGAGAAGTTACTGAGGTGGCTTCTTGTCACGGATGTGCATATGTGTCTCTGTGTTTTTTTTTTCTCCTATCTATGAGTTGACAGAGATGGTTTATTTTGCTTTTATTGTTTTCCAAATTGTATGTTTACTTGAGATTGCACGTCTGGATGCATAACACCACAACTTAAACAGACTGTTCTGTTCTTACATTCCTCATATTATTAATTTGCTGAAGGATTTTTGCTTTATTTATCAGCACTTCCCTTCTGTATAAAATGCTTTCGAACACAGTTGACTTTATTCAAGTTTTCACTTTTATTCAAATCTTTTTTCAAGGATCATCTCCTGGCCTTTCATCCATAAAAAACATCTTGTTTTACAAGGACAGGTTTTAGGTCGCAGAAGTCATTTGTTTCAAAAGGTGCAAGGTTAAAAGGTGCAAATCTGTAGCACTCTGTGGATAATAGGGTTAGTGAGGTCAAAACAATTTTTCCTGTTTCGTGAAACGCTGTCTGATTAGGTTCACACATCAAATATTTTTGGCCATATACATCCCTCTAACATTAGAGAGATCAGTGTCCTACACCTGCCACCAAAGTCACCCCCCCCCCCCATGTGTCCTTTGGGAGGGTATTAAAATGGATCGAGCTAATTAGCTACTCGATGGCCATGTGCTCGTAGAAACAAAAGAGAAAAGGGAAAAGCCAAAAAAACATTACATGCAGTGACACCACTTCCCTAAACATATCACATCATCATTTTGGTTGGTTGCGTCGATGTAAATGACAGCAACAACTTGACTAATGCATGAGAGGATCTGATGTACAGATCGTTGATTCAGCAGTATCTGACATCTGCCATACTTGACGCAACATCACATTAGCTGCCCCCACCCTTTTCACCAGCCGTCGCCAGCATTGATTACCCGATTAGATGCATTGATTTGATTATTTCCTGAAGAAATCCCAGTGTCATCTGGATTCCACACCCAATTTATCCACCGAGCTGTTCAGGTGAAAGGAAGTGTGAGGCTGAAAATATGTTTGCATCAAGGGTACATTTCAAATATTAAAATTTAACATCATAATATATTTGCAAACATTGCCATGTCCTTTTGAGTGCTTTTTTTTTTACAAGGTGACTGTAGCTCAAAGTTAAAGTAAAAGAAAATTTCTACATGACAAATGTTTGTAAGATTGTAATTAGAAATTTTAATTAAGAACAGCTTTTGATGCTTTCGTCAAGCTGTTTTTTCACATCCTGTTATCGGACAGACCTAATAGGCTCAATAGGTTGACCCTGAGTGTTTGCCCTGATGCAGTGTCCTTGAAAAAGAAACTGAATCCGCACTATCTCCAGTGATGTTTGTCTTTTCCTCCTGCATTTTTTCCTCATGATCAATACAGTTTCAAAAATTATTTCTTTTATATCCAGTAAATCTGTCTGTAATTGTTCTAGTCAAATATATAAAACAAAAATGTCTTTCTATTTTCTTTAGTTCTTCCTCATCACATGCATTTTAATTCCTGACAGATGTGTCATTTCAGTGCTGCATTTTCATGTCATTTCACTGTCTTTATGTACCTGATTATGGTACAAACAAAACATTTTTCCAGATTTACTCAGGTATTTTTTTCTTTTGTTTTTATCTGGACACAGGCCATTGTGGACACGGTGGATAACCTTCTGCGACCAGAGGCCTTGAAGTCCTGGAATGACATGAACAGCACAGAGCGAACACACGCAGCCACCATGTTACTGGATACTTTGGAGGAAGGGGCCTTTGTCCTTGCTGACAACCTCATGGAACCTGCCTTTGTCAAAGTTCCTGCAGACAATATAAGTAAGTAAAGCAGACTTTGTGGTAAGCAAATGACAAGTGTTCTCGACTGATGCAAGCTCAGTTAATTTGATTACTTTCAATTCATTGAGAGAGCGACTGTTGTGATGGGAAAACAAGACCGCCACATAAAAAAGGACAATGTTTTCATAATAAGCGTTTAAACCTCGGGGGAACAGAAAAACAACCCATATTAGGTTTAACGAGTCGCTTACTGACAAAGTGATGAATATCAGACAATTAAATAGACTGGATTCTCTGATTGCGTACGCTTAGTTTATAAATGTATGCGTCTAGACCTTGTAACTCTATACATTAATGTGAACATTAGCCTGCTGTGGAGTCAGAAAACATTACATTGTTTATCCACAGCTTCCTTTACTCTTGCTTATTTTTTTTTCCAGCTGTTAGGCCAAATAAGGAAAGCTTTTTCTTAGATATTTGTTTCTTATTGCTGTTTTATTCTCATCACACAGGAATGATATCAGCGCTTTGTGACTCCTGTCACTAAGCTTTAGTATGGGAATCGCTGTATGCATCAGGGAGAAAGCTTTGATATTAATATTCTTAACTGTTTCATTCTTATGCCCTTGAAGTCAAGTAGCCAGTACTGACAAATATCTCATTCTCTTTTCCCTTCATCTTTCTTCTATAATCCATCCTTTTCCTCTGTGCACCTTTGCAGTCCTGGATGTATATGTTCTCAGCACAGACGGCCAGGTTCAGGATTTTAAATTTCCACAATCCAGCAAGGGTGGCGTCTCAATCCAGCTTTCAGCCAACACCGTCAAGCTCAACAGTCGGAATGGTAAGCTCTTTTTAACATACCAAAAAAAAAAAAACGGCAAGCTAGTTCTGGTAGCTCAAAGCGCAATAAAGTGATTATTCTTTGTGTGAGAAGCTATGAAATATTTGAATGTGTTTGACTTTTGGCACTTATCTATAAAAAGGTGAAAATATGTTTTTGTATTAGTCTGGGAGCACAGCAGAAGAATTTATCTCAAAAGTCCCAAGGCCTGTGATTTTGACCAAAAAATGTGAGGCCACATTTAAAAGCTTTAAAAGTCTTTAAAAGTGTCTTTCTGTATCTATCATTCACACAATATTTCTTATCCCTGCATTTTCTTTTTTGGAATATGCATTTAGTTGTTTAATAGTTTTCACCTCTTTTTGTGCATATTTAGTTTTTTCTCCATACATGTTCTAAATCCATCTGGAAGCTTGATTTTTCTCATCCATCTTTTCACTCTGCAGGAGTTGCCAAGCTGGTTTTTGTGCTCTACAAAAACTTGGGCCAGTTTCTCAGTACAGACAACGCCACCATTAAGATGGCCAACGAAGCTTATGGCCGCAACGTGTCGGTGGCCGTCAACTCTGACATCATTGCTGCCTCAATCAACAAAGAGTCCAGCCGTGTATTCATTAATGACCCAGTGATTTTTACCCTGGAGCACATTGATGTGAGTATCCTGCTGTAATGAATGGAGGCACCAGGAGGTAACATACATAGTAGACAGAGATCTGCAATTTGAATTGTAAATGTCTGTCTAGGTCAGTCTGCAGTTTATTTAAGTCACTGAACATCAAATTAAAGAAGTCTTTAGAACTTAAGTGAATTCTTAATGAAAACTAATTCTTTAATCAACATTGGGATATAAATGATACCCATTTTCTTTTATAGTGGGAGAAATTAACTCCTAGATTAGCCGTACAATCTAGGATGAAATTACTGGATCACCAATTATCTTTCGTCTTTTAACGTTGTCACTGGAGTTCCCAGAGGGCCGCGTGTGACTACATTTTTCATCAGAGAAACTGTGCAATTCCAAAGACATGCCGTCAAACAATTATGCTTCTCTGTTATTAAGGTCTCATATAGCCAACCATGCTTCAGTTGATTTGGGAAGCATGTGCCAAATGAGATACAACATATGAATTGCTTCATAAGAGCTGTGAAGTGAAAAATCCTCATCCATATCAGTGCAGAAAAATGCTTTGTATGAGTAGGGGGTAAATGGCCTCTGTGTTCTACATGTACTTCAATTTCAGGCAGTCAATTATTTGGACACTTAACCATATCTCTTGTTATCTGCAGATGGAGCGCTACTTCAACTCCAATTGCTCCTTCTGGAATTACTCTGAGAGGAGTATGATGGGGTACTGGTCCACCCAAGGCTGCAAACTACTGGACTCCAATAAAACACACACCACCTGCTCCTGCAGCCACCTCACCAACTTTGCCATCCTCATGGCGCATCGTGAAATCTCAGTATGTCACATGCATTTTTTTTATATTTATCTCTTAAGTTTTGTTTTCAAACTCAACTGTAATACAAAAGACTACGTTCTACTGCAGGAGCAAAGTCTTAAGAAAATCTAATCTGTGGTTTTAAATAGCTCCAGAGAGAAGAGCTGAGCAATACAGCGCTGCAGAAAAATCTAAATTAGTTAGATAATTTTGTTTTTTACTACCAAACCTATAATATAACTAGGATATTTTAGCCAGTAATGCCGTTGTGTACCCATAACAAGCTCCTACTCCTACTATTTGTGACATAAAATATTTAATCTTTCTTCACGCAGCTAAACAAAACCATTTTTCTTTTATTTCTCCAGGTTGATGGCAGTGTGCACAAGCTGCTACTGACTGTCATCACTCGTGTTGGGATCGTTGTGTCCCTCATCTGCCTCACCATCAGCATCTTCACTTTCTGCTTCTTCCGAGGCCTGCAGAGCGATCGCAACACTATCCACAAGAACTTGTGCATTAATCTCTTCATTGCTGAGTTAATATTCCTAATTGGTATCGATATGACGGAACCAAGGGTAAGCCAGAACGATTGCACCCTATTGATTTGGTTTTGATTCATTCCCACTCACTTTATCTCCTGTTACCCCCAAAACAAAACAAAAGACCCTTTCAAAATGAAATGGATGAGACTTTAAGCATTGTTTGTTTCTAACCTCCCCTGCTCGTCCCTGACATGACATGAGTGGGACAGCACCATTAATAAAAATTACTAAGGGGCTATGTCATCCACTTGACAGGTCTTTTTCCCCTTTCACCTAAAGCCACAGCTACCATAGCTCAACCTGCATCCATACTATTCTTTTCCACCCACATTTTCACTTCAGTTTCTACAGTAGGAGGCTAAAAACATTTTTTCTCCATAGAACTAGGAATCAAGGCTTCAGATGCTGAGCTGTATGATTAAATCCACTAATTCAAACCTTACAATACAAATGACATTTAAATTTCTTCCGTGCTGATGGAACGCTAAACCTGTGCAACCTCAAAGCCCATGTGGTGAATGAATATTCATTTCCCCTTTTCTTCATTGTCACTGATTTATGTTCCTCTGAATGGGTAAAGCTTTTTATCAGAGGAGTTTGATAAAAGCTAGAATATATGATATACAATTAATAGAATGTGCTTTGGAGATTCCACATGTCACAAAAGTCATGCCATTTTATCATATCTGTGAAATATGTTTTTCCATAAATACTTATTCTTTGATTATGTTAATTGGTCCCGATTAAGATTGGATGTGCAATCATTGCGGGGATCCTTCACTTCTTCTTCCTGGCCTCCTTTTCCTGGATGTGTCTTGAGGGGGTCCAGCTGTACCTCATGCTTGTGGAAGTCTTTGAGAGTGAATATTCACGGAAAAAGTACTACTACGTGTCTGGTTACCTCTTCCCTGCCATCGTGGTCGGTGTCTCTGCAGCTATTGACTACAAGAGCTACGGGACCACAAAAGCGTAAGTGTGACTTTCTGAGCAAATCCTTGGAAATGCAGAGCAGACACGCTGGATGCTTCTCTGTGTGGATTTACCTGATGTGTCTGTATGTGGCAGCTTTTGAAAAGAAATCTACTCATCATTTCTGCCAGCTCCTTATGTGCATCCCTGGAGACTACACCAAAACATTTGAGCTCCTTTTGCCAGGGATAGGAGGCTATTCAATTTTTTATGTCGTTTGAGAGTGGCCGACAGACTCAACACTGTGGTTTCAGGGGGGCCGCAGCTACATTAATGCCTTTCTGCTCAAAGACCCTCTTGTGACCTCTTGTTTGTAAATGCTCTCTTAAAGAGAGGAGCAATGAGCACTGTGCAGGAAAAACCTTTTATGTAGATTAATGGCCATATCTCAACTAAGACCCAGCTATCAAAAGGGGCTACTTGGGGTCTTCTCTCTGTTTTGTGAATCAGTATTAATGTTCAGCCTGTGATAGGAGCTTTTGAAAGTGCTTAAGTTTAAATATTGACTAGAAATTACAGACTAATGTCATTAACACAAGTAACCAAAAATTCCATTCATATTCGGCATGTGTTTTTTCTTTATCATAGGTGCTGGCTGAGTGTGGATAATCATTTCATATGGAGTTTTATAGGGCCTGTCACCTTTATCATCATGGTAAGCTGTTTTATTTTACTTTGAATACTGAGACTGACAGAGTGACAAAAGAGACTGAATGGGTGAGATGAAAGAGATGCTGGAGAAAGATAAAGGAAGTGCGATGGTTGAACTGAAAGAAAACTCAACAGGGTTTTTCATCCAAGTCTCCTCAGTGATGACAGGTTAATTTTACAGCAAAGACAGATTTTGAGGCATCCAACAATTCTCTCTGCCTCTCACCACCTGACAAGGATCAGGATTTGATAGTGTCCTTTAACCTTGCATTTACACAACTCCCATGAAGTCTCACATTGTAGACATTGGCTAATGGCCATCCAGATAAAAAAAGAATGAAAAAATGGCCTTAAGGTGTGCATTTTACAGAACGTACAGTAACACGGCACTGTTAGATTTCATGACTTCTTTTATCCTCTGCATCTGCCTTCGTGTGTGTGTGTGTGCGTGTGTGTGTGCGTGTGTGTGTGCGTGTGTGTGTGTGTGTGTGTGTGTGTGTGCGTGCGTGTGCGTGCGTGTGTTTGTCTGCCTGTAATAAATAGCAAGCAACAGTGTTAGGGAGAAGGAGAAAAGCGGCACCTCTCTGTTTGGTCAAGGACCATCATGGGTGAAGGACATACAGCATATCATATTGACATATGTCCCATTGAGGCATGCAATTATTTACTGGTCATGACATTATTATCTCCCGCTCCATCAGAGAGGCTCAGAAGAATGAGACCTTAGGGAGTCTTACCTCCCTGCACCAAAAAAAAAGAAATAGCAGGTGGTATTCCTCAGATATATCCTCTCAGCCTACCACACCATGTATTGCTTTGCCCTCATGCACACTAAGGGATGAGGAAGCTCCACAAAGCTGTGCAGGGCGGACGGATGGTATTTGTTCTGTGCTGTGTTCATTTTTCAGCATAATGGTTGGCACTGTATCTACAGATGCAGGGACCTCTGATAAAAATCAAACTGACACTGAAAATATACTGAAGACAGGGGGCACCCAAGTGAAATTCTAGTGAGTCTCTGCACACTGCTGGAAACCTCCTAGGAGCTTTCAAAGTAAAGATATAGTACTTCTCTTTGTATGTTGTAACAGAATAAATAAAAAACGAACCTGTTCACTAGACTCCATTTCACAGTTTTCTCAAAAAGGGACATTCCTACTCAATGTAGCATTTAAAAATGGAAGAGAAAGCGCTCAGAAGACATGTCTCTGAGAAAACGGTGGAATGGCTGATCTTTTTTTTTGTTTGTGCTGTTTTTCTCTCGGCGACTGCTTTGAATGTGTGACTTTATAATTGAGGAAGAGCTAACATTGTATTAAAACAAACATACATTTCTCCCTGTCTCAGCAAATGCTCTGTCAACCACACAGGAATATGTTTTCTCTCTCTAAATTGGACCCTCATTGTTTTTCAGTTGTGTTTTGCTTCCATAATGTTTTGGACGAAAAATGCGTCTGCAGTGGAAATGATGATCAGGATCCCGGTGGTGATGACCGGAGAGATAGAATCATGACCCTGTGAGGAGCTAATGTATTGTAGCAGAGCTAATGTGTGACAGGAATGAGACTTTGCAGCACTGGCTCAGGCTTCGCACGCTGCTCATGTGATTCTGTGCAACAATTGACTCAAAAAGACAAAGTACTGTGGAAAGGGGCATCTCTAGGGAGCATGCTGTAGCAAGGTTTGCCTACACCATCTATGACCCTGGTTTTTCTACAAATTGGCTTTGTCCTTGTCAATGAGTGCAAATAAAAGAAAGAAAAGGCACACTGGCGAGAAAAAAGAGAGAAACAGTGCTTCTTTGGCTTAGGTCTGGATTCCCCAACACTCAAACCATGTTTGTGCCAAATAACACTGGTTTTAACCTACGGTGGTCATGCTTTTGTGTCACCTTTTTTCTTTCTTCTCCTGCTTTCCTTGCTTTTCCTTTTTTTTTTTTTTTTGCTCCTAGCTAAAATGGGCTCTAAATTCTGACTGAAAACAAAAGCTGGTGGAAGGCATTTAGATCCTTTCGCTTAGGCAGAGGTTGTACCGTCTCTGGGCACGGGGGGTATTAGCTCCATGAAAGGGGAACATGGAAGTAATGACTGTTGGGGGGAGCCATTAGTATGCTTGAGATAGCTTCAACACAAGGCCTTTTGGATCATGACACGTCGGGAGCAGTTCTTATCATCTGGACAGCTCCATCTGCACCTTTAATATTTTATCCCCAGCAGTTCATCTGGAGTTCAGTGTGTACACACACAGTCCACTTCAGAAAAAGCTTTCTCCTCACTCCCAGTGTGGCGAGGTGCTTCTGCATGGCTTGCAGTGATGATTCGGAGACAGGGAGACAGAGTGAAGGATAGTGGAAAGGCAGCTCCGCTATAGCGAGGGGGATCCCCCGGGAAGGGCTGCAAAAGCATGTCGGTGGGAGTGGGAACATGTGCCATGCTGCTAGGTTACTTTAAAGTACTGTGTCCCTTTCCTCTGTCTCATTGGATCCATGTCACCACTCCAGGCTGTGTGAAAGGGTTTTTCAAAAGTCCTCGCCCTCCTGTCCCTTCTCCCTCCCACTGTCCCCACTGTCTGACTCATGCTCAGGCTGATGGCTGATAGCTGTGAAACAAAGTCAGTCAGTGCAGTCTGTGATATAAAGGTTCACGATTCAGTTTTTCTTTTTTTTTTCCCACACTCGTCCCTCTTTTTTACTGCCTGGGTTATTGTGAGCGGCTCCATGAGTTGATTGCATGTGGAGGGGTGATGTATTGATCACAGGCAGTCTTTTGATAGCAGTGTGCTCCAGAACACAGAGAATTTCTTTTTAAGAGTGAATGGCCGTGGTCTGAGTCCAGCTCACAAAGGTCATTCATTTATTTAATGCACAAATAATGCCAATGTGTCTCCATTTTTTCCTTTGTTAGTGTTTTAGTGTTCAAAAGATAACATAATCCTGAAATGCACTGTTTGTTATTCTAATTTTTATGCCTGTCTTTTTGTTGCTAACATGCCACAGGAACAGCACCTAACATGTAATATATTTGTCTGATCCTTTTATATGCACTATTGGAGGCACGCATTTAATTTTTCTTTCTCAGATAGTTCTTGCCATTATTTATACATGCCTGACTTGCGGTACAGTCTGGTTCGTCTGCTGTGGAGTGCATGTACATGCTGTGTCAGGGACTAGTTTGCCCTAGAATAAATGTTTTTGAAGTAAATTATTTGGAGCGGCTCCTTGTTGGCCCATCCAGCCTTTGTGTCTCTAAATCACTGTATTGATTTTTAAGGTGCCCGAATAAATGCGGCCAGAAACGCTTCACATAGTATTCTTGTCTCAACCTGATATGTGCCACTGGCTCCCTTAAGACTTAATGCATTAAAACAAGCAAGCGAACGCCATCTCCCTCTCCTTTTCCTGTTTCTCGTCCTCTCTTCCTTTTCAGCTGTCCATGCACAAGAATCGAACAAAATATACCATATTCCCTCAAGCCTTTTGTAGCTCTGCATACCTTATAATATTTCACTATGTGCATAAAATGATATGCAGTTGTTGTGTACAACATGAGGGTCTCTTATTTCTCCTGCTTCTCTTCATTCCCTTTTGACATTGTCAGACTGCTGCTGTGTGGCTGATTCTTTCTTTCCTTTTTTTTTTTTTTACTGTGATGGATTTTAATGCATTTCCATGCTCTTATTGATATAGAATGACACTAAATTTGGCGCCAGTCGGCCCGTCTGAGCCCAGCTGGAGCGATAGATGTTTATTGGATTAGTCTGTGGACATGCAGAGATTTGAAGGCTCTTCTCTTTTAATACTTATAGGCAAATTAACAGTTTTTTTTTCCTCTCTGTCTGCCAAATCTTGAGTCATACATCTTCGTGTATTAACACCACCATTATTCTGTTTTGACAGCTCAATCTCATCTTCCTGGTCATCACAATGTACAAAATGGTGAAGCACTCTACCACCCTGAAACCAGACTCTAGTCGACTGGAGAATATAAAGTAAGTAAAGCATCACATACTGAACCTCTGAATTCTCCTTCTTATCAATGGTATAACACTGGTGCTATTCTGCCACTACCCCCAGGAAAACTAAGGCTCTTTTACTCTGGAGGTAAAGACTTTTTTTCTAACTTACTCATAATGTTTCATGAGGAAATGCATTACATATCCTCCGCTAAGTTTCAGTAGTGGACTAGCGAGTGACTAGAGAATATAAGAATGTATTTCTTATTTGGAGTTAAACGTTTGATATTATCCAGATCATAAGGAGAATTTACCAGAGGAATTCATTATTATGACTCTAGAAATTAAAAAAGGTAACAAACTTTTAAGACAACTTTAAGTCTACGCAGACTTTTGAATTGTCTTTTTGTCTTTTGTTGTTTTCCTCCAAGCCACCAGCCACAGAGTTTCACTGGCATGACACACATCACTCTAAGACTGCAACTATGCGCTGTCCGCTCTGGTAGGGTGGGGTACAGTGGAACAGCTACCATGTGTGTTTGCTGCTGGAACATGTCAAACCTTTTTTTATAGATCCCAGCTTCTAATCCCAGAAAAGAAAAAAATTCCTTTCCAGCACAACCGCCACCACCCGACCACCATCCCCCTTCTAGTTTAGGCTCTCTGAGTGGCCTCAGCATTTATGATGTGTTTTGCTTAGGGAAGGAAAAACTAAGTTTTCTGTAGCACTAATTGTTTTGTTTTGTGTTTTTTCCACTACTGTGAAAACAATATTTACTGCTGTTTACTGCAGGCTGCACGTCAAGGCCTCTTCCATATGGAGTTATATGGTTTGGTTGCTCGCAGTGACACAGCCCCATGTCATTTTGCACCATTATATTTCAACTTCCACCACTCGATGTAGGAACAGCAGGGTTGCTATTTTTATCCTGTATTTGTTATTTTTACATTTTTCCTTAATGAATGTGTGCGACATTACAGCACTGCGGTAAAGCTGCAATCAGGAAGAAAAGTCAGAAAAGAGCTTATTTAGACTTCTTGGTTTATTTGTGATCAACTACTCCCTCAGCAAGGAAGCCATAACATTTACTGAAGATGGTGGCACTCGTGTTCATGTGAACTTGTTCTCGGATGCTACAACCGATTTCTATTAAACTTGTATGTACTGGAGAAAAACACTGTATACTAATATCTGTTTCCTTGTGGGTTTCTTCTTTATGTTTGTTTGTGCTACAGTTTGGTCTGAGAATCAGTTTAGCGCCAGTGTCACTGCATGTTGCATGTGAAGGCAAATTTAACACACACCCTCTCCTTTCTTTTCTCCTACCATTCTCCTCCTCTCTCTGTTCTGTGATCCACACCAGTAATTATCGTGTTTGTGACGGCTACTATAATACAGATTTGCCTGGGTAAGGGTAAGCTTTTATTATACATCTCAGATAATTTTACTCACACACCACCACCTACAAATCCAGTGGCACAAATGCGGATTCAGCCGCAGATAGTGTTCTCTGACCAAATGCTTCACACATACATTTGTAATTGAATCAACAACAAAAACATAAAACCCCTTAGTTGTTATTAGACCCTTAATTTCATTGACCCCCCCCATGATATACGTTGAATCAAAGTTACAGATATTCAAATGCCGACTAACCCACACTGTTTTGCGTTCTGACCTAATTGTGTTTCTTTCTTCCTGCTTATCATGCTCTCTAGCTATGAAGATAATAAACGGTTTATCAAGTAAGGACACGTTGCCCAGAACTCTCCTCTTCAGCCTGTAGTTTATTCTCTCTCTTCATTTATTCTTTCTTATCTTTTCTTACTTTCTTTATTTTCCTTTCTTTCACCGGTTCATCCCCTCCCAAGCTGCAGCTTCAAAGCCACTCATCCACTGTCTTTGTGACTGTTCACTTTCACCATGTCCATCATCTTGAAATCCAGTGTTGTTGTTGTTGTGTGTTTGAGCGTTGAACTGTGACTGCTGTTGGTGTCTGAAGGCTCCACAGGACCTTCACACACAAGCCGGCGAATCTTCTTTTTCCTTGAAGTCTTTCCACTGCCTAGTTTCTCCAGTTCTGATAACACACTCACGAGATAAATATTTAGCATATGATAGTATCTAATGTTTTTTTTGTAGCTTGTTTTTAAACAAGCTTTGTTCTCTTATTATGCCCTTTCTGTGTTCTAACACATTGAAAGTTATTTACAGAAAACCAGATCAAAGTTTTGCTTCCTTTTAGTCTGTTTGAAGGCAGGCACTGCATTTGCGTTTGGGATGCAAATAAATGTGGTAGTGGGAGAAGAGTTGTGAGGGTTGTGTAGGCGTCGTCATTTTATTGTTTTTTTTTCACCTGGTTTACAACTCTTTTACTAGTTTTATATAGTTTTCGTGATCATTATTCTGTCACTGAATGCCTCTCATGCTGGATTTGTCCTCTCTCTTTGTGTTTGCTGTCCTTCAGATCCTGGGTCATGGGTGCCTTCGCTCTGCTGTGTCTTTTGGGTCTGACGTGGTCCTTTGGTCTCTTCTTCATCAATGAGGCCTCGATTGTCATGGCATACCTCTTCACCATATTCAACTCTTTTCAAGGAATGTTTATCTTCATCTTCCATTGCCTTCTCCAGAAGAAAGTAAGTATATTGTCATCCACAGTACCCACAATGTGTGAGGTTTCATTTTAGGTGAAAAGCTTTTGAATTTAAGTTATGAAGGCCAAACTTTTGCACCGATGTGCTGAATTGAGCTGTGCATCCTGATATAAAGAACAAACACAGCTCGCTTCAAGATCTTGGCCAAGTCATATGTAAAGTCAACATTTTATGTAAACACTCAACTGTTTGCTCACACAGGTCCGCAAAGAGTACAGTAAGTGCTTCCGCCACACGTACTGCTGCGGAGGGCTTCCAACTGAAAGCTCACACGGTTCCGTGAAGACTTCCACCACTCGGACTAGCGCACGCTACTCTTCTGGGACACAGGTACGCCGGCAGCTTCATACATATAAAAGACTAAGACCCAGTGTCAAAACACAGAAAAACACAATGTTACAGATACAGACACAGCTCATTTACATTGTTATGAAGCCCAAAGCTTAACAATTGTTCATGAGTATGTAGTTTCATTCCGAGTGTGTAGTCATGGCACAAAAATTGCACATCATGCATTTCAGCTTCAGAGGCAGATTAAGAGACACAGACATTATGCCGCATTTTACAAGCAGCATCTGCTGTACTGCATGAGTATCTGTCTTCTGTTCTGCCCCCTTTAGCACTTGCTTTTATCTTTTTCTCACTAACATCATGTGCATGGGAGAAAATACTGCACTCTTTAAAGAGCATTGCAAGCACATTTTACTGTGGGGAAAGCCAAAATTGAAAAAGAAAAAAAAAAAAAAAAGCTATATCCCTTACTTATTAAAGTCCTTATTAAACAGTACCTCCAGATGTCCTGTGCTTATAGAGAAACATCCCTGGCACACTTTAACCTCCAGCCTTATTTAAGATACTCATGACTGGAGCTTCAATAGTTGACTTAAATAAATTAAGTCCTGAAAGAAAGTTATCGTTCATATTGCCCATGTCTCGCCACTTAATAGGAGGCATGTGAGAATTAATATAGTGTGTACATAGGGAATAAATGAAAGTTGATCTGAAAGGTGAGTGGACTTGTTTAAAGTCCTAATGACTTTCCCTTGTTGACCTGACAGAGTCGTATCAGGAGAATGTGGAATGACACCGTAAGAAAGCAATCTGAGTCCTCCTTTATCTCAGGTGACATCAACAGCTCCTCCACCCTTAACCAAGGTCAGTTCACACCTCATTTCTCTCCACATGCACAACGAGGCACATATTTCATCATCCACCTAAAAATACTGTACCTGCTTCAAGTTTCAATGAGCTCACACCACTATACAGGATCTTTCTCTGGTAATAGTAATAGAGCAGTACAGTAAAAAAAAAAGAAGAAGATATAGGCCTTTAGTCTAGTCTCCCTGTTCTGCCAGGGAAGGATTACAAAAATCCGTCCTCAAATTCTCTGTGCGCTGTCATTCTGGACAGTAACATCAGTCTCAAATTGGGGCAAGGCTAGAAAATCTTTTTTATTTAAGTGCTTGTTGTCCAAGGTTCATACCCAGGCTCAGGGGAAACATGGACAAAACTATAAAACAGAGAAAATAACATTTTATTTTAGGAAAATCTCAACACGTGTAAGGTGACCTCTCTTACTTTACATGGGGATTTATAAGGGGAAGGATGAAAAAAAACTGTCATTTATTATTTAGCTTGAGTACAAATATGATGATGAGAAGATGATGTTCAACTCTGGCTGACCTGGAGTGCTTAGTGCGTTGTTAGGCTTTCTGCTGCCTCTGAAATGGCTTTCCAAGCATGCGAGGGAGAAGAGGGTTTACACCAAGGCAGTTTAACTTCGCTCCCTCCTTTCCCCTTCTCTGCTGACTCGTGTCACTATTGCTCTTTGCCTCCTCTTTCTCTTTTGCTGTCAGTTCCCACAAGTTAAAACATTACACCGAGGGCTTTGAAGCACATTTTAACTGGCTGATACATCAGTAACAATATAGAAGTAGGACTTTTTTTCCAACTGTACCATTTCCTGAAAATGTTAATGTAAAGGTTGGATATTGATCACTCCAGGGTGTAGTAGCCTTGTTACCCTGGAGAGTCAGTGCACTAAAGGAGGGCTCTATCTCCTGGAAGCACTTCCCTGTCATTAAAATCATCCCTGGAGACTTCCCAACATGACAGATGGCATTTAACACAGGTGATAAATGGCAGTGGAAATACTTCAGATCCTTAAAACACACCACAAGCTGGGGGGGAAATGAAAGGAAGATGAGTTCTGGAAGAAAATGGGAAATTTGAGTCTAAATAAAGACTTTTGATATCAAAACTTAGAAGAATTGTGCTCTTTCTAATTGGGGACATTTTATATTTGGGCCTATTTCAGTCATAGAATAGCAGAAGACTTCTAAATTATATATGCTCAAAATAATGTATTATAATTTACTTGCAAGTAGATATTATTTCTGAATAGCAATGACTACGAAATAGTGAGCACAATTGGTTGATCTTTTAATGTAATGGCTTCTGAATGACCAGTAGAACAAATGAACTTACCTATATGTTGAAAATCTGCTACATGAAGGGAGGGAGTTTGAAATATTTATGGCACATGCTGAAGTGGTTTTGTAACTTCTCCCTGGCTTCTTCTCAAACTTCACTCTGCATTCTCGACTTAAAGTAAACAGTCCAGTTTCTGATTTTGGCGGATAACCTGTGCCTCAAAAGATAAACATGCAAAAAAAATGTCCTTCAGTTTTTTTTTCTTCGTGAAACTTTCAATCACAGCTGACTGCACCAAACTTATTTTCTCCTCTTCTGTCTTGCCACTTCAGGAATGACCGGAAATTATCTACTAACAAACCCTCTTCTTCGACCACAAGGCACTAACAACCCTTATAACACCTTACTGGCTGAGACAGTTGTATGTAACACCCCCACGGCTCCAGTGTTTAACTCGCCAGGTGTGCTTACTTAATACTTTCACTTGCTTTCAGTCTTTTCATTGTGTCTTTGTCTTCTTTCTTTATTCTTTGTCTCTTAAGTTGAGTATGAAAAGCAGGATGTCTGCAGTATCGCCTTTCCTTCTGAATCATTGTCTCCCAGATGCTTGATACAGTATTTATTTTGTAAGTGTGTGTCGCGCGTAGATTGTATACATTATGTGTGTGTCTGTGTGTGAAAATGCACACGTTTTCATGTGGAACAGAGATTTTTGTGGTTCGTGTCGATCCACACTCTGTTGTTCTCATATTTCTCTTATCCAGACTCTGAAGGGACATAATGATTTAGATGGGAAAGAGATACTACACGTTCTGCCTTGAGATAATGTAAACAGTGATGTAGACCTGAAGCTGTAGTGTAAACTGCATGAATATTAAGATTTATGCTCCTGAGGTTATCAGGTGATTTATTTCTGTGTTTTACAGGGAGCATTCCTCCTAAAAACATTAAACGTGCAAGAAAAATCTCTTTTGCTTAGTGTAGATCTACTTAATGCAACATTTGCATTAAGTTGTATGTATAGATATATTTGATACTCATAAAACCTTTCAAAGTCACTTAATCTTAATTTCATATAGCATTTAGGCATAAACCACACTGTAAAAACTGTCCTGTGATTATGTGTGCTACTATATATTAAAACTAAAATGGCATCTTTTGTCATGTTTTGTGCTTCTCCCCTGTGCTTCCCTCTAGTGACCTACAGAGAGACAAGTATGGGAGTAAAACTTAACTTTGCCTATCAAATGTAAATTTTTTTCAGCATGCTTATTAAAAACAACCAAAACCCTGGCACAATCACTGGTTTACTTTAGGCCATTAACACACACTCAAGTGAGCAAGTGGTTCACAAAATTATCTACCCAAATTCTACTCTAATCTGAAAAGAAAGAAAATACTGTATATCTCTTGATATTTCAATTAATCTTTACGATCTAACAGCTTTATCGCAAATGCCCATGACTCTGCTTCTCTCTCTTCTGCTTAATTTGTGATTTTAATCTACCAATACTGTGTTGCTTTTTTTTCTGGCAGAAAAGAGTGTATTTATCAGAAACATTTCTTTGTTTCCTTTTTTTCCCCCCTATCTCCCCTTTCTTTTTGTCTATCGCCCAGAATATGTGGCCTCCTGTGGCATTCAGCAGTCTCAGTGTCCAGTAGTATTCCCCTCACACCCTTCCAGACAACACCTGTCTGGACACTAAATTGCCTGGTAGCATGCATAAACACGTGCATGTCATGGTAGCAGCTGTTTAATTTTCCTATAGTCTCTGTTTTTATAACTTCCTCGTCATTTTTCTCCTATCTCCACTAAACATCAATCCTTATTCTGGGACAAAAACAAATGTTCCTGTGAAATATCATTCTTCATTTTAATTTGGATAACCCAAGCCATATCAGAGCACGGTTTTCCTTTATCTTCTCTCTCAATCATAGCATAACTAATATTTATTCTTTTTGCCGCTGCTTTCCATGACCTCCATGCTTTGAGAAATTCCTAACATGACCTTATCCGACCTCTGCAGCGGCTGTGTTATTCTTGAGCTGTTCTGCTAGTGACCGGGGTCTCACTGGGAACTGTCACTGTGACGGATGCCAAGTGCTGGGCTGCGGGCAAGCTTTGACCTTTGCCAGCTTTGGGTACACAAGCTGCCAACTAATGGACAGAAAGCGTACCAACACAAAGAGAAAAATACTTTAAAAATCTACAAAAAGAAGCTTTTGCAATTAATTCGTAAAAGAAAAAGCTGTTTAATGCTTGTTTATTTCCTTTGCTGAACCCTTGCTCTCGCTAAGTTGCAGTTAAGACTTTTACTTTACATTTTGTTGTTCTTTTGAGTGATTCTTCTTCATGTTACAATAAATCATTTTACTTTCTTTTGTACATCAGCTGCTCTTAGACCAGATAGCCTGAGCAGACAGACATGATGTGAGTTGTCTAAAGTGAGTCTTTTCACCTGCTGTGTGTGGTGATGGTGGAGTGCTGCTTGTGGGCTCCCCTTGTAGTGAGAACAATTATGGCTGTCCCATGTTGATACATGACTACTTTTCCTTCTCTGTCTTTGTCATTTATCCCATCTCTGTCCTTTTCTTTCCCTCGGCACATCCAACCTATTAGTTGCTAGAAAACCTGTAAGTGTTGTAGCTTGCCCGTTTGTGGCTTCATACTTGTGGACATCTACTTTTGCCCGGTGTGTTGTGATGGTGATTACTGTTTCAGTTTGTTTCTTAATGTTGTTTGGGATCTTTTTCATTGCTTTGTCACCTATGTGGCAGACTAAAATGCACAATGCTCTGCTTTTTTTGAAAGCAATTGGTAAAAAGCAAAAGTCAAACTGTAAACGTGAGAGAGTGAAATGATTTCTCATTGGAAATAATGCATGCCTACATATAACTAACAGATTTATGGCATGGCTTAATCTGGCTTGAGTTTTCTATGTGAAACTGCATCCTGAACAGCATTAAACTCTTGCTTGTTTCTTTCATGGCCAATGTTGTTGACTAATATAACATCCCCTCACATTTTCCTCTCTTTCCAGGGCACTCACTGAACAATGCAGTGAGGGATACAAGTGCAATGGATACTCTACCGCTAAATGGTAACTTTAATAATAGCTACTCGCTCCGCAATGGGGACTTTGGCGACAGTGTGCAGGTAGTAGACTGTGGCCTCAGTCTGGACGATGCTGCCTTTGAGAAAATGATCATCTCTGAATTAGTACACAACAACCTGCGTGCCTGTAACAAAAGCCACCAACAGCAACAGCAACAGCACCCCAGTTTACATCATCCACCCCACCACCAGCAGCCCCCACAGTACCACCATCACCACCACACGGAGCGGGCTCCGCCGAAGGTGACGGTGGTAGGTGGCAGAAGCAGTGAAGACAACGTAATCGTAGCTGATACGTCATCTTTGGTGCACATGGGCGACACAGTGGGCCTTGAGCTGCACCATCAGCAGGAGCTGGAGGCGCCGCTCATCCCCCAGCGGACTCACTCCTTACTATACGCACCCCAGAAGAAGGTGAGGACCGATGGGGGAGTTGATACCTTTGTCAGCCAGCTGACACCCACCAACCCTGATGATAGTCTGCAGTCACCTAACAGAGACTCCTTGTACACTAGTATGCCTGATCTTAGGGACTCTCCATACCCCGAGAGCAGCCCCGATGTGGTGGAGGACCTGTCCCCCTCCCAAAGTAACGAGAATGAGGACGTTTATTATAAGAGCATGCCTAACTTAGGGGCTGGCCATCAGCTCCAAGCCTATTACCAGATAGGCAGAGGGAGCAGTGATGGTTACATTATTCCTATTAATAAAGAGGGCTGCATCCCTGAAGGCGATGTACGGGAAGGACAGATGCAGTTAGTGACAAGCCTTTAAATGTATTTAAATCAGCCCCAAATCTCTTCCTAACCTTTTGCAGCCCCGACCTCTTGGATGACACGCTAGTGAAAGAAAAGGGAAGTGTTTGTTTTATTTTTTAAGAGAGCCTAGAAGCACCATCATACACACTAGTTATTTACAAACCTCCCCATCTGCATTGCCATCTCCTTCTTCCCCAAACATGCCACTCTTACCACCTTCTCTGCAGACCAACAGACTTGGTGCACAGTGATGGCAGTGCAAGGTTTTAATGAGACTGTACATAGAGCGCAGAGTTGAATTTTGATTTTAAGAGACAAGCCAATTATGTATTTAAATGTGCTGCTGCTGTTGAATGATTGAGAAAATTTTAAGGTACGTAAATAAAAAAGACAAAAAAAAAGAAACATTACTGGCTACATCAGATCATTAGTTTGCTGGTTAAAAGGTTGTACATACACCCCCCAACATCCTCGTTGAAGCCTTTTTTTTTTTTGCGTTAGCAAAACAACATCACTGGACCAGGACATGAACTATGTTGGAAAATGTTCCTGATAAGACTTTTAGAAAAGGAATATAAGGTCCTGGTTGCACTGAATCGCTCTCCTTCCCATCATGAAGTTTGGATTGTATAACCACTAGCAATCAAGCCCCTGGCCTTATATTTTCTCAACTGTACATTGAACTGTTGTCAAAGAAAATGGCTAAAATATATATTTTGTTGTATTGCTAGTGTAAAATAAAAATTCATGGGAAAACATAAATATGAAGAAGCATTTTAATTGCAAAATTTAACATTTGAGAGACTATTGTGTAGAAGTTGCACATATGTTATACAGTGTGTTTATGGTTCCAACACTTCATTCATTGTAGTATGTTTGAATATCAAGGCTTATGAGAAGAAATGAGGATTCAACAAATTACAAAGATGCATTATCACTTTTTCCACTTGTGAACAGTGTTTTTTGCTTACTGAGTTTCATTGATATTGCCCTTTGAAATATGTTTATTTGATTTTGCCACAGTGGCACTACTTAGTAGAATGGAAATGCAAAAGTAAAGCGCATTAAGAATTACACAGTTTTTTGTGTAATTCTGAAAGAAATAGATCTCTGTAACAGTCACGGCAGAGTGATGGGAACTGAAATGAAACCAACTTTTGACAATAAAGTTTCTATCATAAATGTAGTTCTTCCGCCTGGGTTTGGACACTTTATTTATTAAAATCTTTCCAAAAAAATAAATGGGAAATGTGTGAATATTTTCCAGCACTGGTATACATGCTCTACTGTAGCTCATGTTTTTTCTTATGTAAACATGTTACTAAGGGGTTCATCACTTAAGACTGATGTAAAGTTCAACACTTGTTTAACAAATAAAATAAATGTGAGATTTTTTGTCAAATGCCAGTTGCTTTTTAATGGTTTGTGTTTTTGGTACTATTTGAGAAAACAGGTTTAATTATTTTTGCTGTGTTACAAAATACACTTTTGACTCAGGTTATACTGTAAGTAAGTCCCCAGGATTTATTTGCTTTTTGTTCTGCTTTTTCTTCAATCGCTGCAGAGTAGAGAGAACTCATTTCACCATGTGTTAGAGAAGCCAAATCTTTCCATGTGATTCAAAGATGCAAAACTCAGGTAGGAAAATTTCATTGTAAATGTTCCTCTGTGTGGTTGTAACACGAATAAAGGTTCAAAAATGACACTGGTTCACAGCATTGTCCACTCAGTAAATTATTAAATGAGCACTCATCCTGGCACCATTACGAAGTCTGACACTACAGAAATCTTGTAAAATCTTACCTTTAATCGCCGTGTTGGGGTGTAAACGTGTCCATGGACCTATAAGGGGTCAATGTTATATATTCTATATTTCTATACAGTGGTAGAAATATATTATACATCATATGTCCGTGTGTGCTCTAATTAATGTCTGCTGCTGCAGCCCACATTCACGTCCTGTACGGTTTATGCCTCAGGTAATGCAAATTTATGAAGCATTTTAATATAACACTAGTTGAGGCAGAGTGACAGCTCTCAGCAGGGAAGCTGGAAATTGCACTGTTTGGCACTGAAGGAAATGACTTAGAACTTAGCAAAAAAGAAATGCACTTTATGTCAGAGCCAGTGCACATAATGCTTTGTGAGCTGCATGTTGTTTTGACTTTTTCAACAATTATGTGACATTTTGTGCAATTATCTGAGGCTACAAATTGTCATAAAAAAATTATGTTCTTTTTTGTGATCTCTTGTACAGACCCTTTGAATGTTAGTTAGGAATCAAGTGTTGAGGTGATTGTTGACTGTTGAAATGGCAGACATAATCATGTGCATAATAATGAAGGGAAAATTATATTGATTTCCATCCTGCATTGTAAAATTTGCAGCAACATTTCATCTGTGAATGAAAGCCCTGCTCAAATACAAAGTTCTTTTTAAAGAATCCTTTTTAAAAAAAACTATAAAAACAAATATTATACATTTGGAAAAAAAAGACGCAATTTTAACAAATTGTAATTTAATATGTAATTATAAAGAGACAGTTTCGTGTTTTCAGTTCAAGTGTTAGACTTCTCTGTTGTCGCTGCAGCAACCACCAATAGAAATGTCTCGTTGTGAAACGTAATTTAAAAAGTTGCAGTTTTGCTATTTTTTGTTGTTTTTGTGAGCTTAAATCACTCCTGGAGCTACCTCTCACAGCATTTTCTGTTTACCTGACGTAAAAGAGCATCTGTTTGATGCCGGATGGAGGATTCTTTACTGCACAATCTTACATTTTTATGACAAGAGTCAGTAGTCACTCTCCTCAGCAGATAAACAAATAATTGCCAGCCCTTTCCTCACCCTGCTCTCTAACTGCTGTTTGTTTGTCCTACCACAGTGACCTTAGTGGAGGATAAACTTGGCCGGTAAGCAGGTTTATTTTCATTATTAAGGGCAGGGAAATACGATCTTGGATTGGCTATTTGTCTGTGACAGGGAGTGTGGACTCAGCACCCTCTAGCTTTGCGTGTGGCCCTCTCAGCACGCAGGAGCCTCTCTAATTCCCCATCTTTTGCTCAGGGAGAGACTCGCCCTTTGTCAAACATTGATTCAAAAGTAGGCCAGGAGCTGAGGGGCTGAGAGCTTGGTTGCTCCCACAGAGGAGGAAGTGTGCCCCTGGAAACAGAGGTAGAAAATACTGTTAGCAGAATTGAGGTGAAACTGCTAAAGAGGTATGTGTTATTGACAAACCAGAGGCATGAGACTAATGCATGGCCAAATATGAATATTTGTTATGTTGAGTCAGAAATAACTTAAAGCATCCAAGGAATTCCTGGAGAATATGATGCAATTGCATGAAAGCAATTTTCCTGGTGATCAAAGGTTGTTTTTTTTTTTCAGTTTGAAGGTGTTCCACACGTTTCTAAGTCCTCTCTGGGAGACAACAAGACTCTTCCTAAGAGATATTTTAAGGATAAAAGTGTTACACACATTTAATAAACATTTAATTAACTAATCGTCTGTTTAAGATGAACTGTGATGAGCTTCGTCAGCTTAAATAAAATAATATTCTTCTTTTAATTACAACTCATTACCACTTCTTTGACTTTTTAACTCCATTTCCCACTTTAACAAGTACAAATTATGTTTGTACATATTTTAATGTGACATTTATTTCAAAAACACTATGATGTACTAAGTTTGTGTGTTTGTTAAAAGTTCAGTTTTAGAAGTTCAATTTCGAACCTTGGGGATTTCTCTGAGGTTATCAATAGCAGTGGCAATAGGTACTGTAGCAGTTTTTCCTATGAACTGAAAACACAGTGCTAATTATAGATGCCATCAACGTGGATGAAAGTTATTGTGTACAAGCAAAGGAAAACCTCTCAACAACACAAACAGTAACTGGCAGTGCAAAAGTAACTTCCCAAACTCTTGAAGTCAAAGGGGACCATTTAACTGCTCACTCTTTTCTTCCCCCAGCCTCTTTTGTCCTGTCCCCAACTTCAAATGTGCAGATTTGCGGCCCATGGGCGACTTAGATCCGGTCCCGTCGAGGTGAAAAATCCAATTAACCTGCAGCTCCAGCTGCCTTCGTTATAATCCCCTCCCATAATTATGAAATTACCAGATGCAGGATTTCAAATGAAAAAAGGATGAGAGTGACTGGCTCAGAAAAAAAGATGAAATAAACCATTCCCTGCTAGTATAGCGTTCCAATTTACCTCAAGGGGGAAAAGCTAATTCATAAGACTGGGTTTGAAGGTGTGACCTGCGGAAGCCCTTGTAATCAGAATAAGAAATATCTTAACACAAACATGATGGTGTTTGGATCTTCAAATAGCCACTGAGATTAATGGATAGATGCTGCATGTTACACAGACTTTTCAAGTGACAGTACAAATACACCCTGTAATTTACACTAGTTGAAACAATGTAGTATTAAGTATTTAAACTTTTTATTTGAGATGATGCAGATAATACAGTCAGACAATGAGCTGCAGTGAGGTAAACTATTGCAGTGTACACCAGTCAGGCGTAACATCAAAAGAACATGGACACACGGTCTACAGGTACATATCAATGTCCAGCATTCAAGTTTTCCCATGCTGAACTCATACTGCTGTTCATCATAACATTATATTGTTCACACATTAATAAATGATTATGAATATTGCTTCAACATATCAGCTACAGGTGTAAAACACTTCCCTGTAAAACAATGCACATCACTTTGGGATGTCACTCATTCATCCGCAGACTTTTATATTTCTCAAAGAGATACTGTGTTTTACCTTGCCCTTAGTGCAGACCCTTTCATCGCAATGCTCAATGAGATTTGAGCCGTAGGCTGTCTAAGTGTTAAAACCTTGAGCTACTATAGCACACAAAACAAAAGTCATTGATTCTTCTACTTTTAAAATAAACCAAAACTTGGTTTTCTTCAAACAAAAAAATAATCGACTTAAATCATCCAGCAAAGGGAATACATATTCATCTTGTAGCTAACTGAGCTGCATGATAATGCAACTAACTATTCTGATAGGAATAAAACAAAATAAATCTAACTATATATTTAGATAACTGAATTAATTCAATTGAATTAAAATAAGATCAAATAATTAGTCAGATTTGATAGTTATTTTGCCTTATCCTTGTCAAATATCATTTGTTGGCACTCAGCTCTTTGTGAGGAATATTTCTAATACATGCAGTCCATTACAAACTGGAAATCCATTGTGATAGAGTTTAATAAATAGAATGATTTATCATATTGTTTCTCAGTAAACTGGGACAATGCATTTTTCCTTCATTTGTTTAGGTTCTTCTCTGCAGAAAGACTCCATCTCATCAGTAGATCTAACATTTGTCTGATAAACTCATTGACATTCACCAGAGGGAAGCCTTGAGCAATAACTAAAGGATTTCCTGCTGTGTACAAGCTTCTGCAGGCCAATATAGATAACTCACGCTACACCTACTATATTCCAAGATTCATGCAAATGAATCCATTATTCTACTGTATTCACACAGCATCAACATTTGCATTCATCATTCAGGAAAAAGTAAAGGAACCTGAACAACTTAATGGCCGCTCACCTACGCTATTTGCTTCCTAAGGGTAACTACTTCCATCTTTACACTCAAAGTGCTGTTGTTATTGTAATAAACAGTTTAGAGATGGAAGAAACACAGTTTAACTCTCACATTTGCGCAAAACAGCAAATTGCTACATATGAACAAAAGCTGTCACAACACAGTCAGCATCTTTGCAGAGTTTTGTGACTTTTCCTCATGTTATTGTGCCAGTGTAATAGAAAACTCAAAGACTCAATAATCAATGTATATCCACCAGCAGGCCTTTGACCATCATAAAACCGACTTCATTTGGTCCACATTTAGGAAGAAAATGTAAATTATTTGATGCCAAAAGGTATTTCTGTGAAGAACATACTAGTAATGGCATGTTATCATAATGTAAGACAAAAAAAAAGCTTTTAATTAAATATGTTAATTTATAAGTTGTGGCATTTTATATTAAGTTGATTAAGGCATCAAGATCTATGATTGGATTTCCTTACTGTTATGCACATTGGGACACAAACTGGATCTACAAAGCCGGTGAGGGGGCCAAGCTCTGCGTTTATGATTGATAAGTAGAGGGAAAACAGTCGTAACCTTGAGTACAGGTGTGCATTGTAACAGAATATTGATTCAGAGATTCCTTGCTGGTGGCGAAGGTGCAAGGAGACTATGAAGACAAGATATAAAATATATTATAAATGTCTGTTGTTTCTCATTAAGATTCAGAATGGCCTTTGCAGAGGAACCTTGTCATGCTAATCCTGGCCAAGTGGTCCCACAGGGTCCAGGGAACTGTGAGCGAGCACACATCTTGAAGAACATTTTTCGTCTGTGATCTTTGTCATATTACTTCCATTGCCTTTGTGTTGTCATTGGCCTATTTGTATAGTAGTTTGTCTTAGTCAAATAGCTGGTTACTCTCTTCGGTTAAAGAGGGCAGAAATTGTATTTTTTTTTTTCAAATTAGTAATGATCCTTGTTTATAACATTATCCAGGTTCAGGTCACTTGTTATATTAATGAATAATCATCTTGTTCACATGCTCAAATGCAATTATATTCAGACCTAAAGCAAAGGAAGACAAACAGATAAACCCATACGAGGAAGAGAAAAAGACAGAAGAATATACAATATGCTGCATAATTTAATGTTTACTGAACCTCAGGTCACTTTCAATATAGCATGAGTGAAGTGTTGTGAGATCTAATCTGATTTTACTTTATTAAAATGAGAATGCATTTCTAGGAATCAATTGCAATGATTCATAGCTACAGTTTATTTCACCCACGGACAAACATTCCTGCTTTGTAGGCCGAGCACTATATTTGTAAACAGACACTAGATTGTGAGTCTGCAAATTTAGGATAGGGATCAAATATTGACCATGTAGCACTGTAAATAAATGGTATGTCCATTTAATTCCTGCAATTTAGACCAAACAAAATAAATCTAAAGTAAGTATGAATATTTATAAAACACAATTACCTGTTTAGGTATGATACCCAAAACTGCACGGAAATATGAATTTAAACACGTTATTTTAGAAGTGGTTAGTGTGGTGCTACAGACGTGTATTGCCGTGCAACACCATTGTTTCTTTTCTGGAGGAAAAGCCCTGAAATCCTTCCACGGTAAATTTCTTAGCTGATGAAATTACTGGTATGACCTTTAAAGTCTCCTCTTTCAACTTTTTCATGTGTGATGCCTTACAAATGACAATAAGATGTATTTCCAACCATCTAAATTACATCTCAGTTTCAATAGCTCACATTACAGATAGGAAGGGAGAATAGCATTATGTTGACTGAAAAAAAAGAGAGAACAAGCAATTAATGATATCTGACCTGAGGTTTCATATCTCCAGCAATCAAAAATAGATTTAAATGATCAGCTGGTCTAATGTCAGACATGCTTCCACCTTCCGAAGCATATTTCTCTGTACAGAAGGGTAAATTGCTTTGAGCTTATTTGTGATAATCATAGTATTGACACTCAGCCCTGTGAATGGTGCCTATTACTTGGTCTCGCAGAAGCCCTGGAAATAGACTTTTAATTTGAATGTATTTCAATAACGCTGAGTGTAATGGATTACGGTGGCACTGCTGCATGATTGATTAGTTTCACCCTTTATGTACAGCATAAATCTGGCTGCCACTGCTTGTCCTAACTGGGATCACATTTTCATGACAGTCTGTGGCTTGATTTTGCAATTCAATACATAAGACTACACGGTGCAGTGGAATAGGGTAAATGCTCAATGTGCTGTCTGTTTTGTGTGGACCTACAAGAGTTTCTCCCTGCACATGAATTGTTCAAATGCATTAACGCAGAGCCAGGGGGATCCTAACAGATGTGGAATGGTTGTTTTGTCTTGAGTACATCAGGGGCTTTTCAGCTTGAAGGTGATATCAAGTAATTACAACTCACTTCAATGTTATAGCTTACAGCTGTGGCTGGCAGATCAGTGAAATTAAATCTTCACAATATTTTTGGAAGACCGTTTTGTTTGTGTTTTATATTCTGTTGGTTCAGTGCAACGTGAGAGAAACTAAGTTTGTATTTAAACATTTATATCAAAAGTGCAGGTAGGTTTACTGGAGTAGGGCAAAAATAACTCGTTAAGAAAGGACTAATAAACATAATTGTAACTCAGCAAACACACAAGACGAAAATCCAGAGGTGTTCACTGCCTACATGAAAAAGTGTATTGATATAAACAAACTGTACTGTGGGTCATTTCACAGCACAACTGCCAATCCCTTTTTTTTTGCATTAGGTTTGTGGAGTTTCTGATGCCATATCGAGATTTGTTCTGGAATGGAAAAGCTAAGCCACTTACATTTGTATTCAGAGGGCAGTTCCAGAGTCTGCAGGGTCTGTTTTTATTTGGCCAGTGTGCCAGCAGCATTGGAGGACAACCAGATGTAGAGAATCACAAGTGGAACTGAGGCCACAACTAAGGTATCAACATGTGTCATCTGGATAGACGTGTCAATTTAAGTGTGCTGCTTGCAATGTGTTGTGCCTTGAGCGGCACCCACTGCATTAATTTCCTGTTGTCTGAGTTCAAACTGTTTGTCACCCGGTGTCAGTCACATTGCCGGTTTCTCTCTTGTTGCTCAGGGACCCTGCTGTGGTTGCAGGAAATGTTGTTTTCAGTACACTGGGTCACTTGGTCGATCGTTGCAGAGGTCCACTGGGGTCAGGGCAGCTGACAGTGGTGCCCACTATCACCACTGCATGATAAAATCCTCCAGGGATTTACAATTACACTATGAATGCTCCTAGAGGAAATAAAGCTGCAGAGACATACGGGTGAGGAAAGAGGTAAAAGGTGATGTTGCAGAGCAGAGTGGGTGGAGGTAGAGAGAAGTCAATTCTAACAGAATTTCTTCTCTGCAGAATTTCTCGCTCTGCTGTGATCAATAATGACCATGCAAAAGTGCAATGCTAGTGGACAAAACAAAGGTCCTCTTGATTAAAACAGCTCGGCGGTTTAACCAGACCCTCTGTACATATTTGCTCAGAGGCATTAATCAACAGTGGATAGACTACTCTGAATAATAAGCAAGGTGATTATACGGCATTCAAACGCCGCTCTTGTTCTTGATTCTGGGCATGAGCTGGTTTACAAGGCACTTATTGGTTGAAAGTGATATAACAACATCAATTGTGAAATACAATAGTAAATCAGTGAGCAATCACCGATTTGATTAATGGCTTAATTTAGCATCTGCAAGAAATCAGAAACTGTTAAAAGATGAAGCTTAACAACAACAGTTAGTTGTTAGTATGTGATTTACTGTGTGCTAAATGTAACTTAATCAACAAATATATCTAAATAGCTGTGCCATTAACTTTGATTTTTTTTTTTTTTTTTTTTTTACAAATAAATCTCTTGAGTGTGTTATCTGGTCCAAAAACATATCTTTTCTCAAATTAATGTTTTAAAAACTTTACTGTGCCCTGCAAACTATTAAAAATGTGTTATTTTTCTTTATTATTACTTATTCCTAAGTAGTAATTGTATAAATGATTTCATGTCTAACACTGTTAATTAAATGAGACTCTTCTAGATGCTATTATTCAGTTTAATAAACTAGTCACTGAAATATGTGCCTAAGTTGACAGTCGGTATTATGAATTACTGTGTATTCACCTTTACCCAACAGCTGTCCCCACAACTTATTATGTCTTTTCACACCCACAGCAAGCTAATTCCTAGTGAAGGTAACAAACAGTACATAAAACACTCTCTGACAGCAGACTCAAAACAATTTACTGTACTTGTAAAGCACAACAGTTCATCAACATCACAAACCTGCCAACCTAAGAAAAAGCATAATATCTATATAATTGGCACTGATTTGTAATTTGACACCTTTCAGTGCTAGTTGCTATTCGACAATGGGAATGGTAATGAAAAGGTATCATTTTAGCACATCCTGTAATTAACCTCATGAATATATATTGGTTTGTGAGTTTTTCCAGCATCTTAGATTTTCACCTTTGCATCCAATCAACACCCTCGGCAGCAACTCAGTCTTATTAAACCACATCTCAGTAAAAGAAAAATGCTGACTTATCCCTTTCATAGTAACACCACATTCCTCTGCATACAAAAAGTACTTTTTTTTTATAACAAGTAAGCCAAATCTCTCAAGATAAAGTTGACAGAGTGAGACCGTGTCATTCTCAATGTTCTGTGACGTCTCATACTAACTGACAATGATCGTTTTAAATCCGCCTCACGGGATCGTAGCGCTCAAGGTAATGGAGATAAGTACTAATTGGGGTCATATACTCGCTTAATTCCTGAGCCTTTACAATATCATGTACAACGTATCATGAGTCTGCTTAGAGTCAATGTGGAGAATCTGTTACATCGTTTAGGAAACGTTGACAGCAGTCAATTAATATTAGGACAGTCATGCAGTGCGGTAGGCACTTGCCTGTCTTGAAAAATGTTTTCAAGTGAAAGTATTAGTAGGGATTAGGAAATGAATCTTGTAACAGTACAAGTAGGTGACAGGGAGTTCCTGCAACTCATTCTTAGAAAAAAGTAACTGCACAGAGGATAAAAAGAAAAATTACACATTAGAGGAATAATACACTGTCTCGCTGTACGTGGCATGTAATCTTTTCTTCATGTCATCCTGTATTTATTGTCCTTGATGTACTATTGTATCTACTTTAGACAAAAGCCAAAGGTTTACTGTATATGTGTATATGTGAATCCAAAGCAAAATCTCTTTCTATTTTACTGTTACATTTCAATTTAAAAGTCTAATGAGTGGAGAGTTATCAATACCTGGCACTGAAAACAGATTTCCACTAATATGGTGAAATTATAACACTGAGTTTTTCACAGTAAAGACATTTTGTTTAATTGTTGATAAATCTTGTCAAACTGTCATTACTTTGTACTTTTCAAGCCCAAAATATTAAATATGAAAAAAATCTCCAGTTGCTTTTTTGCTAGTTTTTTCAGTTTCATATTTGTTGGTTCTTCAAATCTGGACAAAGTGTCGTGTTAGTGTTGAGTACTCTCTATGAATTCTAACTCTATGTTGACGTTGATTACTCATTGATTGGACTCACCTGTCCTACACCAGATAGATCACCAATGTGGTTGTGGCTTTCTGGTCTGAAGAAAGTGACGTATACGCTGAAACATTTAATTCTTTGTTTCTTTCTTGCATGTTCATTTGTGTGACATCACTTTACAGGAAGAGGTATGTGTTTTCTTTATCTTTTCTATTTGCTATCAAGTGTTAATAAAGTTTTATATTTGTGTTAATAGTCTAAACACTAAATAGTAAAAATGTCTCCAAATAAATTCAGTCAGTATCTCTTAACCACCTGGATGCTATCTCTTAGATTTGGCTCAGTCATTGTTTACAGACACATCTATTCTGTGTCAGTCAATCTACATGTTTGCGGTCTCCATGTCCAAACCTCTGGATTATCCGGTCTTTCTTTTAAAACACCTATGGCTATGTGGCTACCTCGATGGCGCAGCTCCAAGCAAGCTTTGTTCAGAAACAGTCATTGAACATATAGCAGCAAAATACATAATAAAAATGCCTGTGAGAAGTCCTGGATCTTCAACCCAAAATATTTGGTATTAAATTAATGGTTTTATGACATGTACTGAAAGTAAAAATGACATATGACTTATATTAATAATAATAATATCATGTGGCATTTAGCCGGTTGTAACTGCTAGATCATAACGTCTGCTGCTGCTGTTGTTTTTTAATTGTGTTTCAATGGTCACGAGCCATTCAAAAAAATATGGTCTTGTGCTTTGTAGTCCATGTAGTTTCAAATGTCCTCATAAGTATATTAATAAAAGACACGAGTGAGTCTGTGAGCCTGTGTTTGGCGTCATCGCAGAACACAGATGAGCGGGGAGGATCGGGTCACTGCGAACCCACAGAGAAAAGTGAAGAGGGGAAATGGGGAGGCTAATGTGGAAATGGAGTGTCATTGCGTTTCACCTTCATTAGCCAGAGTCATCACATGTTCTCACCCGGCCTTAGTGTAGTTAACTACCTCAGCTGCTGCCTTGCATAATGACAAAGTGCAGTAAATGGAGAGAGAAACGGAGTGACACTCGCCCTGGGAGGGAATGACTGCTGGAGAATATCATCCCTCATCAGTCATTTATTAGCCGTTTTATCGCTGCTGTCACAGAAGGGGGAGAAACACTACAGTAACTTTGCTTCTTGGAGATTTTGTGTTATGACCCAGGGTTTAAGGTCACAGTGTACTTGCTGCAGTAATATATTTGTAGAAATAAAACACTCATTCGTATTGGACTTAGATCTACTAAATGATATGACTGATTGTGGTAGGGCAATGAACCAGTGTTTAACACTGTCGCCTCTCAATCTCTGGGTAGTTTGAATCCTTTTTTTATGTATTTAAATGTTCATGTTCCAAGTCCTGGTGAAATCAGTAAACTGCCTGTAAACATTACTTTCAAAGTGATTTTCTCTGTTAGGTGTTAGCCATGCGATTGGCAATTGGTCCACGGAGAGAGAGAGAGACCTACACGAGACAAACCCTGGACAGCTACTGTATAAGCAGGTAAAGAAAACAGATGAATGTAAAGATTTCCTCAGTTTCTGTTCACACCCCATGCATTTCCTTATGGTCACTCATTTTCGTCAAAATTACCTATATAATTCTTTCATTGTGTCATTACTCTTGTTGGTCGTTTCATTACTTTTTTGTGCTGAGATGTCTGCCATTGGATAGCGCATCCTGCCAGTAAGGTCACAAATAGTGTACATCAATGGTGAGCAACAGAAACAATTAACAATTGTATAGTGATCACTCCAAAACATCACTTTGACGGTGAGGTTGATGAATTCAAACTTTTACTTATTATTCCAGTGGACAAAATGTATTTGCACTATCACTCGGTGCTCTGATGCCCTCAGCAAATTATGTTAGTGTCCACTTTCCATCATAACACTTGTAATTGTGGTTTGTTTTTTTTCTTCTGCTATTTCAAACCGTATACTTCTCTTTCTCGGTCCTGCATTTTATTATGTTCATCTGGCAACATAGCTGTGGTATACCAACAAGCTGGTGTGTTTGTCTGGTGTGTATCCAGGAATATGCCGTATATGAAAATACCATCATTATTAAAATGTGTCACTTTATGACACATAGATGCTTGGGAAATATGAAGCTGTCACAGACTGCAGCAACTGCATTCTGTTGCCTGACCAACATCAAGATGCTAAAATCTTTTGAGTCACTTTAGGTTGTACATCACCACAAGGCGATGTAAAGAATACTTCAGAAGACTGTGAGAAAGTGCTTTACAAGACAAGAGAACAATAACAATTAAAATCCAATAAGATAAACATAAAGAAGACATGAATGAGATATATGAATTGGACAATTGGCTACACAAGACTGAAACAAGCAACTATGACAACAATAAAATAAGCATCAAGTCATTGAGATGACTTTGGAATACACGCAAACATGTTTAATGATGAGCCCCGGCTTTTCTTTTGGTACATTTATTTATCCTTTTTTTTTTATGGCAGAGCGTTTTATTGCTGCAGCTGTTGTTTTCCATGTCATTTGTATTAAGGAATGAAGCATCCTCTCCCATCACTGGAAAAACTGACACCGCTGTGATTTATAATCCCTGTGAATAATTTGCAAAACATTCAATCTCTCCCTCTCTATATGAGATAGGCTGATATAAGCTTCCTCATTTAAGACGACCTGTGGGATGTTTAGGACGTGGTCGCTGTAGGCAGAAGACACGGTCGACTGATCTGGACTTTTCAAGACATTGTCATTAGCTGTTAACTTAATAAAAAAACAGTTTTCTGTTGGCAAAGTAATGTCTTCCACAGTTGTACAAGTAGGACTTTTTGCTTGCTATGCATCATGAAGCTGTAATAGGGAGTGTATTTCAAAATGACATGGAAATGTTTGTTTGGACAGATATGCAAACCTCGTCCTCAAGCTGCTGGGTATGTCTTTCTTTATTTGCATTACTGCATAGATAAATCACTTGACACCTTTATAGTTTGTGCCATGGACTACAGAGAATAGCTTTTTCTGGAGCTTTGTGTACATAACTGTGTGCTACTCAATTTATCATCAGGCAGTAATTTAAGCAATTAGGGCAGTGATAAATCTAATTTTTTTATAAAAGGTTCAGGTACTACTGTGGTATTGAATAGCAATTCAAGCAGCGCTTTGTACAAAGTTTTGTATAAAGTACAGCAATGTCTGTCAGTTGTAAATGCTATTTATCCTTTTTGAAATCAAGTTTTAGGTGTGTCATCATTATCAAACACATGAAAGTAAACACATTAGTGAACACATTCAAATTTACAGATCTCCCAACACGGTTTCAAATACATACAGTGCATATGTGTCTCTGTTTAGGCTAAAGAGTAAATATTTTATGTTGTATATTGAATCATCAATCAGCTCAAGGATTGCATCAAATTTGCCCTTTTTTCCTAACCTATATTTTAGAGGCAATTCATAGTCTCAATCTCCTCTGAGGCATGCCCCAGATGAAACAAAGCATATACCTCAATAGGTCTCCGTGGGACTGGCGGCTATCTGACGGGCTCTTGGAAGATTGACAAGGGAGCATTATTTTTCACAGGAAAGTGTCAAGCAGTCCCTTATGTGATATGGAGGCATGTGAAGGGCTGCTCTCTATCTTTCTCTCCATGTGTCTTTCTTTTTTTAACACCTCTGCTATTCAAGCAGGCCTCTGAGCATTTAAATGATCAGAATTCTGCAACATGGCTGTCTGCCCCCGCGCTGTCAAATTTGGACCGATATGTTTCAGCAAGTGAGAGAGGTAGACATGGATGATACACATACACTACACAGATCCTTATGCACACATGCGCGTGCACGCACACACACAGATTTGCCCACAAGTCCAGCGTCACTTCTCCAGACAGGCAAATGCCTCTCGGCATACCCGGCAGTTGAGCCAAGCAGAAAAGTGTAAAAATGTGCTCCTCAGTGGAGATGCAGTCAGTCATACAGCTGTCCAAAACCGGCAGTTATCTGTTCAGTTGGAGACTAGAGGGCAAAAGGCCAGAGTCGTTTTATTCAACTTTCACTCATTCGTCAACTGTAAAATTTAAACTGAATAACTTTTTGTCATTCTGCGTTTTACAGGAAATAACTGTACTCAAAATGTCCTCAGTAGTTTTGTCTTATCAAATATACTTAAGGTGACTTTGTTCATTGATATGGTCTAATATGTTTTGAATAGTGATGGATAGCAACCAAACACTGAAGAAGATAGGAAGCAAAAGGATATGACAGACACAAATATTGTCTGTCATAAACATTGTGTATGTTGAGGCTGTGAGAGCTTTGTGATTTGATGATGTGTTCTGTATTTTTTTTTCTCTTGTCCCCTAAACACAATCTTTAAGAACATGTGTGACTATATATTTGTTGGTCAACTGAATCTTTGAACAGAAATGTCCAATTATATGCACTACAGCCATATGACACACAACAACACAAATATGTACATGGTTCTTAACTGGTAGCATTTGGATATTGCTGAGCACAGATGTCACTGTCAACACAAACTGATTAAAGCTGATAGGAAAATAAATAAGCCACAGGCAGTTATTGTTATTGACAACACCATAGTGTGCCTCTAGTGAGCCAGAGCTTGCCAATTTTCAGGGAAAGAAAGAACATTTAGTCAGCGAGGCTAAATCCATCTACGTGCCTGCTTGCTGGCACTAAGGGGAGTACGGCTTCCTCGTCTGCTCTTATCACTTGTCATTTAAATAAAACATGTTTATGTTACTCTGCTAAAATACAGCATGCTCAGGAACTCATTTTAAGTGGTGGTGATCTGTCTAGATTTAGAGTAAATGAAAGACTTTTGCAAAATTAGTACAGATAGAGAGAGTTGGACCACAATGGTTTCTGACATGTCATGACTGCAGTAGCAGATGTGACCTTTCAACATTTAAACATTTTAAGTGATGCAGCTAAACAGGGAGCAAGTATCCCTTTATTTCAGAATGAAATTAATGAAACATGGCACAATAAACAAGTTCTGGGAGGCACACTTGGACAACAAACAACTGATTTAATTTACTTAGACAATAAGCCATGTTTTTACTCAACTCAGGCAGAAGAGCAGAATGACACAGAGCAGTAAAGAATGACTGAGTCTGCCTGCCTGCTCCTATATACATCAGTCTGAACTAAAATGCTTTGTGAAAAGTAGATACGCTCACTGGGTGCTGGGCTGCTGCCAGCACTGATCGATCTGGAAATGTTATCGTTTGGGTGATTTATCTGGAGGCAGCTATTTTTGTCTGTATTTTCTTTTACATTATTCTAATACCTTAATGAAATCAGGGACATCTTTCATATCTTGACTGACTGAATTGAATTTTGGCAAATAAAACACTGATATGAGATAGTAGGGTGCATTTAAGTTCATTACTAGGTCTTTTTCATTTCTATCTCATGCATAATAACCAGACTTAGCATATTATCTAAAATACTGTGATGTAGTTTAGGTGCAGGGAGCAGTGCCATGTTTAAATTTGCTTCAAATGTGAGCCAGGTCTTCAGCTGACCCTGTCACCTGGAGAGGATGTTAATAAATTTCCACAGAGTAATCTCTCCTTATCTAGATGTGAAGCTTTCGCTGGTCAGCAGAAGACATATCTGCTTTGGCTGAGAGATGTCAGAACCTACATTTTTTTTTTGCACCTTCCAAACAGACTGGAAAAATTGACATATTGGTCACAAATAGTTTCATCTGCTGGGGAAATCCAATATCCCCAGGATATCTCTGGGAATCACCCATTTCATTGCGTGCATGGGACCTTAGAGTCTTGAAGCAGGATATGTGTGTATCACGATGGCTATGATACACAACATTGACATTCTGAAAACAGCCTGTTCCTTGGATTTTCACAAGGGTGAAACTGAACAAATCAAATATACTGTATCTAGACGGTGATCTAAATCCTCAGAGCCCCTTTCAAACTATTTGGATATGAGATGCATCAGTAACTTTCTGCAGCAGTGCTTCCACAAGTCTTTGACCCTATTGAAACTGTCTGGAGGGATAGATTGAGTTTCATTAGGTGGAAAAGTTCAATTTCGTGGGTGAATTGCACTTTGTTCTGAAGTTTGGAAGTTAGAATCACACCATGTTAATTGCTCTGTATTTGTTAGACTTACATAAACAAGGAATATATTTTCTTGCATAAGCCTGATGCAAGTGTTAGGTTTCAGATCCATCGTAATGATTGTTGGCAGCGTTGAGGATAGGGAACAGCTGTGAGCTCCCCATGTGTGCCCAACTATCAGGCAAAGTATGTGTGTGGGAACTACATGCAAACATGAATGATTCTTTCACTACTGGCCAGCAAAATCATCTTTCAAAGAACCTAATTCACAGATAACCCACAAAGGAATGAGGTCTGACTTGACAAATGTCCTAATGCTCTGAGTTGCATGGCACATAGACAAAACCAGTGGATAGTGTCCAGAGACACTCCAATAGCTTTAGTTTTGTATACATGAGAATTATAATGGTATTTTTGTATACCAAATCCTGATACCATCCAAGGCGCAGAAAAACATAATTTGACAAATACCAAGAATTGTACCTTCACATCAATTGCGATGAGATAGAACATTTTGGGAAAAAGCAGCAAAGACCTCATTCCATAAAAAGTGGTGTTTTCTACACTTTATTTACAACTCTCCTTGTTAGAAAGAAGATCAAAGACTTGGTGCTAATTAACATTGTGTTCAGATGTGTACTTTACCTGATGAAAGGCTTGATGATTAGACATTATTCTTCTTTCGTGTGGTGGAGAGATAGGGGGCACATTACAAACATGTTGCATGTTGCCATGTTTACTGGTAGAATAAAACATGTTTTTGTGTTTATAAAAAGCTGTTTGGAAGGTAAAAAGTAGGACTGAATTTAAAATTGTTGTGTCATGAGATAAGTATGGCTGAGATGTGCTTCTTTTGCAATAAAGTAGCATGAAATTACAGTTACATGTGTGCAGTTACCTTAATTAGCAGTCTACCAGAATGAAATATCTCAACTGCAGGATGGAGAACCATAAAGCTTTAAACAGACATTTGTCCCCAGATGCTAAATCCTATTATTTGGTAGTCCATTGACTTTTCCTTGAGCGCCATTATAAGGTTGACATTTACAGACAAAAGTTCTCAGTAACTCTTGGGTGGATGTACTTGACAGCTGCGTCAACACCACATACACTACATTCATGGTATATTGTTTTAGCCGTTAAACAACATAGTTTTCCATGTAATGCTGTCAGTCAAACTGTAACATTTCTCTTATTTATTTCAATTCTCTATCTATTATCTTTATTCACTCTATTTCTTTTTAGTGCCTTGTAGGATAAATAGTGTGCATCCTCAAAAAACAACTATTTATATACAATTCATATTGTCTACTTTAGATACACTAGTAGTAACAGTAGTAGTAGTAGTACACTCTAGTCACCATTATAATGTGAATACATAGCATTGTAGTACAGCAACTCAGTAACAGTAACAGCAACTCATATTTAGCTACTGAGTCATCTGTAATTGAAGAATGTGTAGGTGTTGATGGACACAGTGACTGTTGTAGAGAGCTTTCATTTGCAGGAGTTGATGTCATGCAATCCAAAAATTCATCAGTCAAATTAAAATGCTGCCATGTTGGCAGGAGTAAAGAAACTCGACTGATTCACCTGTTAGAAACTGCGAGTAAGGCAGGAGTGGATGATGATTGAAATATAGGTGTCATTTCAACATTACACACACTGCTTGTTGTTTACACTAACATGAACTATGACAAAATGTTTAAAGTATTTAAGTTTTACAACATAGCATTGAGTGTATTTGGAACTGTTCCTGCCAAATTAACAGCATAAACAGAGCTAGCCACATGACATCCAGAGGGCTATATGTAAACTGTTAACAAGCACACATACAGAGGAAAACATAAAAGATAGCACAGACTGTGCAGCAGGTGACTTTTCTACTTGTCATTAAGCCATATGGAAACATCTTTATACAAAAATATGCTATAAGGAGATGCACATTCATCACTCTGACTCTGTCATCATCTGAGTCATGCACTCATATGCTAAAACGCTATACTGCACAGAAGCGGAGCAACAGAGAGAAAAAAAATCTTCAATTTACAGCTGCAAGTCTCCCCTGCTGGGTTTGCATGTACGGCATCAATCCATTCACAGTAGGAAAATATTACACAGTCAGCCCACATGGAAACAGAGAAACAAACATGCTCAATATACATATCAGAGATTTCAAACAGTCCCTAATAGAGAACTCCCCAGCTCTTTGTCTCTCTCTTTTTCTTCTCTTGTTCTTTCTTTCCCTCTCTGTCTTTCTCCACATGTGTGATATGTCAAAGTCTTATTTCCATGTCCTGGCGCCACTTATACTCAAGGCAAACACAGGGCGGTACGTGTTGATGATTGTCAGCAGTGGCCATTTATCATCTGTCAAGCTTCTGTCCTCTGAGGAGGTAAATACACCCATTGAATTATGGTTGTTTTAGTCTGCAGGCGGAATCCCACATGACAGCCAGCAGAAGGCCATGACAAAATCATTTATGAGGAAATAGTTTATCATAGCCATGGTAAACATTGTCCATCACACATGAGAAGAGCCATGGATCCATGACTTTGACAGTAAGAAACTTGGATCTGAGACATTTGGGAGCTGGAGTGAGAGGGAGGGAGGGGGGGGAGGGGGAGAACATAATCATCATGTTTTTGTTGTGTCTCATTTGTTCAGTGTTCGATCCATTCATGTGTGTGAATATTGGTGTATCTGTCTTGACAATATGGGATGTAGAACGGTAGGGAATATTATTCATATCAAACTCAAAGCTCTATTTTCCTCATCAAGGGGAGGACTGTTTGTGCAGCATCAGTATACCTGGAGATTTCACTTTACATACGGTAGATCACAGATTTGAGAGACTTTTATTGTCTTAGATTATTTGTTATTCTATTTTATTTCATTGTAATCTATTGTGCGTAATCCTACCAGGGGCAGAAGAATAATTTAAATTCTTCAAAATAAATACTACAATAACAATAGTGTGTGTATAATGTTTAATATACTTCCTTATACTGTGAGTCTTCTATTGAGAATTTTCACCAACACCAAAAGTACAGAAGTATTGGCAAACATTTGACAAATATCCACAATAAAAACTAATTTAAAAGAATCGGCTGTTCCACAGTCTTACTTTTAATAATGTTTTTGTATTACTATTAAGTGTATTAATGTATTATTAGCAGTTTACTGTTAGTGTATGTCGGTCAAAGTAGAGTTTTTAACTACTTTGTATACTGTTGTGTATAAAAATATAGTATCTTTAAGATAAACTTTGTATGTAAAATCTAAATTATACAGTAACTAGTAACTACAGTATAGCTGTCAAATAAATGGAAAGTGAAAAGAACTTAATATATATATATATATATATAAAATATATAATTATGTACTATACTTATAAGTATATATAGAGTCTGTGAACTTTAAGTAAATGAAATAATTAACGTGTTTATTTATTGGGGATGCACCTTAATGTTCAAACATGTGTTCAAAGTGTGTATGTGCCTATAGCTAAAAACATTGTTTAATTAACATAATAATCTTGAGCAACTTAAAACACATAACTGGAAATATTTCTTTTTCCTTTGAGGTTCATGAAGCCGAAAACTTGAACAATGATCCACTGTGTTTCTCACAAAAGTAAAAGCTACATTCCTGGTAGAAAGTCTGGTGTGAGTGGTTCACCCAGAGGGACGATGTATTGGAGGGGAAGTGTGGGGGCAACGGGACAGGTTCTACAACTCGTCCAGTGAAGTGGGTCAATCATTAACAGATTTGACCCTTCTTTTCCTGACTGCAAGAGAGAGTTGTGCCTGGTTGCCGCATTTAGAAGCCCTCAGGCGATCCCAGTAAATGGCACCAACATATGGAGAGACGAGTTCACCTGAAAGAAAAGACTTTTCTAAAAACACCCCATGCTGTGGGGTGTGGTTAATGACAGCACATCCCACTTGTGGCTGAGGACAGGGCATTAGGAATTTTCAGTTGCCAAATTTGGTAATCTATTGAGTATAAGAGCCAGGACTGATGTTGGACTCTTAAACTGTTGCCAGAAACATCTGTATGCAGGCGCTTGTCATGCTAAGACACAATATGATCCAGTCTGACTAGCCCACAGTGAGAGTTGCTCATGACTTGCCATACAGTACTAAGTCTCATAAAAAGTTCTGTGAAATGACAAGACCTTGATAAGTTTTATCCTAATCTCCTGTTAGGCAGCAATTCAAAATATCTGGGCTCAGCTCCAGCGGCTTAAAAATAATGACTCTCTCCTGCAGTCTTTCTTCACTCACACAGTCATTTGGGCCTCACAACTCTATGACTTGGAGTGCCATTTGCTTTGAGAGAACCATGAAAGTCGCCCATTTCCGTTTCGACAGTCCCTCTAATAACGTGTTGAAAATTGGTGCACACACTGTCAACGTCTTGAAATGATATTTCAGATGAAGAGATCATTAATGACGATGGAAGTTAATCAGGAGGTGACCCGTAAATGTCCAGGGATTGGTAGGAGTGTCTGTTTTGGCTAACGGCAAATGGTGTGTTCAGGCATTTGAACCACTTTATATTCCATTTGGAGAATAGGATCACTCATGCATTAAAGAATATCTTGTTACAGTTGCTATTGAAGTGTCTGAACTGAGAATTTCATCTGTCTAAATTGAAAATTAAAAATACTTTCACAACCTATTTCACTCAATTTAAGACATTTTCATAATTGTTTTGTCACATTAATCATTTATGATCTAGAAAGAAACTTTGTCTTTGTTATGTGACTTTGGCCATAGCAAAACACACACAATACGCACACACACACACACACATTTGTCTTACTATACTTGAGGGGATGCTCATTGACATAATATATTCCTTGGCTCCCTTCCCTACTCATCTGTAAATTAACTTTTGTATTTTTGTTTTCAGAATGGATTCAAACAAACCTGCTTGTGCAGCACTGCATTTAAAATTGCATTTGTGCATATAAGGCAGCAATGCAATCATATCAGCTGTAATGGAGGTGTAACTTCAAAACTTTTCAAACTCACAAAAGCTCTTCTCTTGCACTAAAGCTTTTTTGCTCTGCTAAACATGTTTTATTCAGTTTCTTTGTTCTTAGGTTGGTACGTTAGTTTAACTTTTTCCAGCATGACTGTTTAATGGGTGTGTTCAATAAAGACATGAAGGGTCATTACTGTCAAATGTTTTATCAGCTAGAAATGTTGTCCCTCTCTGGGATTTCCTTACCTGGATGATCATGCATCGAGACACTTGCGACTATATGAGTATACAGGTGTAACAACCAAATTCAAAGGTCAATTGAAGGGTACTTTTTTTATTAAATGTTTTATCAACCCGCTCAAGACAGATTTTCACACTCTTTATACTTTGTCATTTTACTTCCACCTTCACTCAAATTGTAATCATTATAACTGCTAAAAGTCACCTAACAATGCAGCCTAATAATGGAGTTATGGTAAGTTTTGTTTTTCTATTGGACTAGTTGTGGTTAAGTGGTAAAATAAGAAGTACAATGTTATCTGAGGTAAATAGTTATTATAATAGATATTTTTTAGACCTGCGTCTCTCTTCCCTCTCCATAAGGTGAGGTTTAATTTTAAGAACGCATTTACAAAACAAAACACATTTAGGCATTTGATAGAATTAGATAGAACCTCTAAAATAAAATCTAAATGATAATAACAGTAAAGCTATAAACGAAGTGCACGACTGAGTTTGTCTTTTAAGCAAACAGAAATAAAGCAATTGTAACAAACTGGGAGGTCCAACAAATTAACCTAATTACACCATTTCCTCTTTCTTTATGGTTTGTTGTTGGAATTCTAATGTTGGTGCAGGTCATAATACACTGCCACCTTCAATAAACACCAAGCTGTTTAGTTTTTCTTATTGCAGTACTGCAGCGCTGCAGCGGCTCTTTTTTCCCCCCACTCCCTTAGGTGCTACAATTTTTTAGGATGTGTGGGCACCTTTCATGCTATTTACTCACATTTTATTTCATCTTTTATATATCTCCCTTTAACATACAAATGTCTTACATCACCTGTGACAAAATCACAAGTTTTTTTCTTTACATAAAAAAAACTGGAACATGTAGTCTTATGTTAATATTAAAAATATGATCTATTAAAATACATTTAAACCTATTTGTAATTTGTAAGCAACTCTTCCAGTGACATAGAGGCACAAATAGATATGGAAGATAAACCACTTGCCAACACAGATCAGGATGATTTTAATGTCACAAAAGGTGCTGTTTGGTTTAAGCTCTTGGGTTTGTCAACCACTAATCATGGCAGTTAGGAAAGAATCCCTCATGCGTTTATTTTTGGACATTCATTTGATGATATGAAATTAGAGTTATGGTGTATGAAGCACCAAAACATTGACAGAATGAGTATGTGGATGCTCATCATGCAATCAAAGGTTTTTCATCAGACTCCTTTCTGTAAACACTGGCTTCCCTAAGCAAACCACACAGTGATTAAGAGGAGTCCGCAGTTTTCACTGAGACTTTCAACTTCTGCCAAAACTTGATCAAAATGATCAAGAGAGGCATGTTGTTTTCTTTCTCTATCTTGATAGGTTTTCATTAGTCACTGACTGAAATTAACCTATAACCTCCAGATGATCAAATCATGACTTGCTTTGTAATCCTTACTTAATCATCTTGCAGTTGTGGAGTGACAACTACAAAGTCTCACTAATGCTGCAGCTTCTTTGTTTCCTAAACAAATTCATGGTGAGCGATAGTCTTTTGGTTTCATTCTTTGAATCTGCACGAGTGGTGTAATCTGCGTTATAATTCTTAGCTGCAAACCCTGCTTGATGTGATATCACAGAGAGCCGATGCTGTATCTATAACCTCAGTGTGTCTGACAGATAAAACGTGAGCTGAGTGATGATTTAGATTTTTGTTCAGGTCAGATGACGGACTCATAACTGGACATGACCACAACCTGTATTTTGATTAAAATTTGACAAAATCTCACTGGTCTCACAGAAACGAGAAACTAATGTAACCTTTTGACCTGACATTGTTCGCCTCGCTCCTCCTGCTGATATTCAACAAGATTAATGTTGAGCTCCACCATAATCTGCTTTGTCTAGATCACAGTGACCTCAATTGAACAAGAAAACCCACAGATACAGGAGTTTCAAAATGTTAATATCAATATGTGAATTTCTTTACTTTTTTCAAAAGCAGTAAGGAAGTGTAGTAGTTACGGACGAAAAGGAATTAATTCCAAACCCTTGTCAGAAAGTTATAATTCTAAATATCCATTTAGAAACAGGAAATTTGATGTTTTCTCTAATTTATTCAGTGATCAATTTGTTGATCAATTACTAAAAATGCCTAGTGAATGTGTGTAGAAAATCTATTCTACTTTGCTTTAATCATTGATCATTAAATTCACAGAAAGCCTTTATATTAACAGCTATGTTTCCGTTTTAATCTTTACTGCACCTGAAGAACACACACAAGAAAATGTGGCAAAATCAGGTCAAAGGTTGTTGGAAAGTTTAGTATTTTAATCAATCAAGTGATTTATTTGTTTTTTGTGTGAAAATACAATTCTGCTAAACAATTTGTATTTAAATATGTGTCTGATGTGGCTGTTCTCTCGGGCTGTGTGATCTCACTAAATGATTTGTACTCAAGCCAGGAATATTGAAATATATGAAAACACAAGGCATCATTCTAAAATATGTGGGGATTTACAGGGTAAGATAAATAGCACGTTCTTAGACTAATGGCCTCTAACCTGGAATGATGAGTGTCTTCATCAGTCAAGGCCTTGTTGATGAAAGCTTAAAGCTCTGCTAAGAACTTTGCCATTTCAGAGCGAGGGCCATCTGTCTGGCGATGGCAATCGAACCCCCAGGACTGAGGCCCCTGCCAGCTCTGCTCGAGGGAGGATCCTGAACAAATGTGTGTAGAAAAGCTGGGTAGGATTTATAGTCAGGAATCTGGGAAGCCTCGTTGCCTGGACTGTAAAAGGGGGAAAAAAAAGACGACAGATTTTAATCAATTTATGAGAAGATAGTGCAGCTAAATTTGTGTTGTCAGCAGGAGGAGGTAAAACACTGGCAAACTGCCATTCTCCACTGAAAAATGTTCACACAAAGTGATCAATAGATCTTTGATAAGGCTAACACATCCTTGCATGTGCTCATTCTTTGAAGCTGTATACTGGACACACTCTTGTGTCATCAAGGTTACTCATTAAAGCTGTTCATTTGTATATTGTGAGCTGACCTCACTGTAACCACAGCTAAGGCACAGTATCCCTTTACAGAAAGCACATTTAAGATGGAGAGGAAAGGAATATTTAAAGAACCTCAAATGTATTTTGTCAATCAGAATTCTAATCTGTCTGACATGGTCAGGGTTAGAACAGTATAGTTATTTTATTTCTGCATTTTGTAGATAGGATTGTTTCCTTGATCTTTTGACTTATTTAGTAATTATTCACTGCCCGTACAATATGTCATAACAAATCATGACTGAGTGAAGAGACTATGAAAAGACCAGTTATGAAACTACTTTTTTTTCACAGTGCTAAAAATTTATCTGTGGTTCAGTTATGTAACATTTGCTGCTAGAATGTGTGTTTAATGGTTTTCCAACATTATCCAACAAAATATTTAAATGACAATGGGACTACAGTTACTACAGGAGATGTTAGTTCACTCCAGTTGTTGTACATACCCTTTCAGATGTATGGGTCTCTCTGGAGTATTTAGATCCAGCTGAGATGACTGATGACCACAGCTGCCACAGAAGCCCGCACTGACATGTCTTCTCTGGTTAAAGCTAGCACTGAAGCCTTTTGTTAAAGCTAAGATTTGGTAAATAAGTGCAGTGAAGCAGTGAAGATGAATTGTTCCCATCATCCAAATTCATTTATCTCTTCAGCCACTTATTTATTTAATTCCTTATCTACAAAAAGGACATCATACCATTCTGAACAGCCACTGTGCATTTTCACTTTGATGCCCCCTACACCCTCCCACCCCTAGTAGTAAAAAAGGCAGCCTCAGTGCAACTTTTCATCTTCTGGGCACAGGAAGAAGGCAATGCATCAAAACTATATTTAAGCGCCATCATCTGGGAGATTTCTGAGAAAGACTGAATGAATTGTATGTAGTGCTTTAGTCCCTTCTATCCAATGCTTAACTTCCTGATGTGGACTTAAAAAAAAATCTGATTATACTTGAGTGATTGCATCTGTAAAAACCCTCCTTCTCAGGCAGACTTAGTCAAATAAACATATCACAAGTACATTTGGCCTACGTTGGCTCCCCTGGCTAAATAATTACCAAATTCTTTCCAGTTACGTCTGTTTGCAGCATTTGAACTGACACTGCCCCTGAAAAGCTTCTAATCAGGTTTACCACATTTGAATTAGGCAAGTTAGTTTTGTCTGCTACTCAGAGTTCAATATTGTGACTGTTCTCACTGAGACAGCTATTCAGATTCATTCAGTTTAATTCATTTAACTGAATGGGTAACAGTGATTGCATGTCACAGCATGTTGTTTCCACTAAATTTGAGAAATTTCAGTTTATTGTGCAATATTTGCTCAGCCACACAGCTAAAGATTTAATTGATTCTCTTATTCCAACATGTAACAACCATTACTGCCTATTTTTCATTGTGATAAAAGTGCAATAATAAATCAGCTGAGTACACTTTTAAGACAACAAGCCACTAAGTTAAATGATAAAATCATTTTGAATTCTCATCCACAGTGAGATATGTAAATTAGCTGTCATCCCAGTTTGCAGATCAATGTTACTTGCCACAATCTTCCAAAACTGTTCCAAATGTTTCTGGTTTGGAGACTAGATTGAGGCACAAACAATGAGTTCTGGAGTTAGAGAAAGATAATTTAGTTTTAATAAGTTTAGGTTTAACAGTAGGGATCCATGCTATGGTTCAGTTTATAAATGTATAATTTATCAGGAGAATGACCAGAACTAATCAGTGAGAGTATGCTTTATTGTTGACCCATTCAGCCACACTGGAAAAACAACAACAGGGCCTAAAATCATGCTGAAAATCCTTAAGTTCTTAAACTATAGGAGCTTGACAGTTATTTGGGGAATTTAATTTGGAATTTTAGAAAAACCAACACTCAGTTCCTTTTTGCTGTTGTGACTTTGTAGAAAAAAAAGACATCATCTTTAAAAAAAAAGTAATCTTAGTTAAATTTGAGTGGGTTATCCTTACTTTAGCACAGGACTTATCTTTGGCTTAGAGAGAAGATTAATGCCACGCACTGTTTTGATACTTATAGGTCCAGCATTTCGCCCGGTGATCTTATAGATAATTTTGCCAGATTGTATCATCTGGTTTATCTATTATTATAATGTGATCATCACAGTTTTCAGTCAGACCTGTTGTTTTGTGTCTATTTTCTGTACCTCAGGCTATGTTAGGGAGCAGTGGACACAGGCCTTAAAGGAAAATGTGACTGCTGTGTCTAGGATCAGTCCCAAAAAATCACTCAGCAAGATCCCAGTTTTACAACTTCCAGGCTCAATTGGAAGTGCTTTTAAATCAGATAGTGATCCACAACAAAAAGTCTAGGATGTTCTGCAGGTTTGGTTTGGACTAAAAATGCAGTATGTGTATCTGTTAAAGATGTCTATTATATTATACATTTGTAGGATATCAAGCATCTTGTGTACTAAATAATATGTTTCAGTGTTTCAGTCTACATTACTGTAGCAACAAACGCTAGGATCCTATGATCTAGGATCACTTTGCAGCAGTTTGATCCCGTGTGTCTCCCTCAGCTTTTCAAATGCTGGAACAGATAAGAAAATGGACAGAAAGGTAAGAATTTTTTTTGTAAAAATACACATTGCCTGTATCATTTGTTTTCACATAAATATAATTGTTGATAATTGTTTACAGATTTTTCTAGTATTTGTCTCTTTACTTTATACAAAGGCTCAACAATTTAGTATTGCACAGTAAACTCCAGCAGCCTGAGACCCCTGTAATGGATGGTTGGACTTCCATAACTCTTTACCAAAAAAATTTCAAAATAATAGCAGCAGGTCAAGGCATTCTGATGTTTATTCCCAAATATGGGTCAAACTACAACAACACAGCACACTACATTTCTCATAGCTCACATCGTAATGTAAATGAAATCAGAGTTCCTCTCTCAGAATGGATGGATGGATGGGATATAGGGTTTTCATTTTCAGACTTTGCTAAACTCGATCCAGAGCCTCAGAAAAAGTCACAAGTGACAAGTGGAATAGTACTCCTCATGACAAATATACTAATATACAAGTGTATGAAAGGAATATGAAGAATGTCCCTTTAAATTAATAATTCACTCAACATTTATGTTTTCATAAAAGAATCTGGAGAGGACTAAACATGTTTACCATTTTAGAACAGAGCCACAAAGTGACACTATAATGACTGCAAAATTATCATCATTAATCTATAATAATTGATGTGTTCACTTGATTTATCACTTTGACAAACACGATTATGTTTGTTGTGCTAATTATCCATTTGCAAACAGATTTCTTTAAAATATGCATTGAAAAGTATCAATTCTGTATCAAAATAGTGACATATTTTTCCACAAAAACTCTAATTTTCTATGCTAATTTACCTATTTACACACTCTTTGAGTAAAAACACTCTTACTTACTCATACTGTAACTTTGCAACTTTCTGTGGTTCTGACTCTATCACCACAGTCCAGCACTCTGCATCAGGTACACTTCATAAAAAATTCAAAACACTTTCCCAAGCAGTGCCCAAGGCTCCCAAGGTTTGTCTTTGTAACAATTTGATAATACTGGTCACACTGCATTGTGTGTCCTTGAGCACCTATAGGGGCAAGAGATTTGTCTGTACAAAGTCTGTACAGATGCAAAGCAGGAAAAAAAAAACCCTGGTCGCAGAAAGTCATTGGGATTGTTTTGAATGACAAGGTTGACAATTCTCTGAGTGCATTATTAAATATTACCTTTAAAAGAAGTGAAAGCTCAATGGAGTAAGACATTTGTTAAAGCAGAGTGGGGAAAGTATGTGAAGGTAACAACAGACATATTTTATACAATCATCTGCCATCCAGAAAGCAGGGGAATGATTTATACCACTATTTCATGATGCAATGAAATATTATTGTTTATATGAAATTCTAATACACATGCATAATATTCAATAGTCTCTGCATTGCCGCCTACTTATTGTGTTTGTGTTCACATAATAATTCCATTGTTAACCCTTTCACCATTAGCTACAAGACGTGTTATCATTCTAACTGATGACTTGCTGAATCCACTAAGTAAGCAGCTTAGGGAGAAGCATATCTGCCTGCGGTATCTGTAATTTACTTATCAATCAGAAATTGGATTCAACTTCAACAACAAAACACATAGTGGAGCTTGGTGAAAATGACAAAACAGTACTACTTGTGAATCTTTAAAACTTAAGTTAGGAAATGAACGTTTGAACGTTGAAATGTTGAAACGAAACGTTTTTCTCCCACATCACTGCATCTCACCCACTCTATCTTGGCTTTACAGTAAAACTTCTAGGCTCTTGTTTCTTTCTTCTCCTCAAGTCTTAAATGCTGCATTTATTCTTGCATCCTTATAGTTAATATATAATAATGGATGGCGGTTGTCTTAGAATTTAAGGATATTTTTGAAGGAGCACCATTATTTAGCAGTTAAAGTACTGTAAAATGGATTTCTTTAACTCCACTGTAACACAGAATTTAAGAGATCCAAGCATTCAAAGTCATATATTAACTGTTGTGGTAGTTGCCACAATGAGTAGTGTTGATATGCGTCTCCGTATGGCAGGCCCTTTTAACATTTAAAAGTCTTTACTCGAATATCCGTAATTGTATTACAGATATCCAGAAATGCATTTTGACTAGTCAAAGTTACAATGTGACTAGTCAAAAATACAATTCAAGATGTCTGCAATTGTATGTTGACTAGTCAAAAGTCGAATTAAAGATATCTACAATTACATCTGACTACTCACAATTCTATT
>JAUYWH010000020.1:13184830-13200685 GCA_034779795.1 Ctenopoma multispine | reverse complement strand
GACTAGGCGGAAAGACATTGCAGAAATCTTAATTGTATATCCTGTCTACTTGTTAAATGTTAAAAGGGCTTGCCATATCTCCGTCTCCCAGAGATTATGTTGATAAAATGCTAATTTGTAACAGCAAACACATTTTCACTGAATTGCAGTTCTTCCCAAAATGTTAATTAACATCTTTTCCAAGTTACAAAATGTTAATAAGAAAAATATCTGCAAAATGTTCACTAACAGCACTATTGTTATTCACAATATCCAACCTTGCAATGTAAAGTAATATTTTCTCATATCTACAAAAAAATATATTTAACTTTAATGTTTATCTTTTTTATCACTTAGGCTTGAGTAAAGATCATGCACTAAAATGTCCTGCACCTTCCACCCACAACTGTAGCAATTAAACAACCTTCTCCTAAAAATTCAGGTTCATATACGACAAAACTGCAATTCTGAGTATGTTTTTATACAGGCAACCTGATTGCATTTTCTGTTAACGTAATGATCATTATGTCCACAGTAACATAAATGACAAGTCACAAATACGTTGATACTGAACATATTAATGAAATATTCACTGACAACATATTATTGTCCACCAAAATAGATCAACATCCGATTTTCTGTCAGCAGAAATATCCAATGTTGCATTTCAACAGTGTTTTATGGTTGGGATCAGGCATCACAGCAGTGGATTAGGGTCAGGGAAAGACTGTGGGCTGGGTTAATATGTGAATATATCACTTTATACAGTCGCTTCGCACATGCAACGTCTGCATTGAAAACAAAGCCAAAACGCAATCTTTTTTCTAACCCTTACTTCAGTACTTTTCTTGCCTAAACCCAACCTCACAGGGGACTTTGATGTCGAACTCAGGTCTCTGGCATGTCAGTCCCACACAGTGAACGACCTCCATCCACCCTAACCACCTCCTCGTAAATTGCTTTGCATTAATAATAGTAGCACGTCTTTCAATCACAAAAATATGTATTAGCACAACGTAACAATTACGTTCTCTACTGAAACGTAATTAGGATTGCATTTTTGTCGTATACAAATGTAATTTTTAGGAGATGGGGTTGCAATAAAAATACTACAAAAAATTCCTTCTACATTGTCATAAACAAATTTGTGTTTAGACCTTTTCATTCATAAGGTCAGGCTGACCAATTAAGGCACATATCACATGGCAGCAGCATTTGATTCCCAGACAGAGGTCCTTTGTTGCATCTCATGCCCCTTTCTTACCTCTCTCTTAAAAGAAAAGCTTCTGAAAGGCATGTGAAATAAAATCACACAAATGTGCAACAAAGCAGAGGTATGTGTTTAGGGTGCAAATGTCTGTTAGGTCACATCAAGAGCTTCTTAATTATGGCCTAAATCAGTTTCTCTCCACAGTAACATTTCTAGAAGTTGAGTTATAGTTAACTGTAGGTGTTATCTACTGTACTTTATCTAACAATATCTATTTATCTGCCCAGAGTGCAGTGCCAAAAAATCAATGTGGCTGAGAGCAGTTGTGAGGGGTTGATCACCTTACGTCGCCTGGAGCCTTGTTCTCAATCGATGGGTTTGATGTTGGTTCAGTTGCTGGGAATGATTGATTGGTGGAATTCGTAATTGGTCTCATTTGACACTGGGGGAACTGTAGTGTAGGATGAGAAGTGGATCATGTGTGCACTTGTCCCAGAGAAAAGAACAAAATCTTCAGATTGACATGGCCTCATGACTTTTTTTTGCTCAGAGTTTAAATTTGCTCCAATGAGAATTCTTGTATCTTTACTAAAGTTTTACGTTTTATGACACCTGATTAGGGGCGGAGCTACACATTGTGCAGAGAGGGAGCAGAGGATTGTCAAAGGGCCACTGTGATGAAGTCATTTTAAAATTCACAATTGTAAAATGACTTATATAGTTTATATATTTATATTTTATGCATAACTAAATGTGTCCCTGCTCACCCTGCCCCCATTTACTGTAATCTCAGTGTTTGTCCATGATCCTCCAGAACAGAATAAGAATAATCGGAACTGATTAATGAACTTTGTGCTTTGAACTTTGTACGTATCACAGTCCGTTTTAAAACTTCATCCTCCTATTCTTCATGGTGCCAACCAGTTTTTCCTTGTTGATGTCCTGTGAAACACAGCAAAGTGAGGTGTGACCATCTTGCCTCATCCATGCACTAACACAAATAGCTCTTTCTGAGTCTCAGACGTCTGAAACTCCGCTCGGCACAATTACTGCTGATGGGGATGGTTTTGTGGGTTCTGTGGAGAATGGTCAGATGTGGGTATGCGTCGTTGGCAATGAGGAGTGGCAGTACTGCATCGCTGTTAAGATCCATTAATTTCTTTAAAACCAGAAAACTGATTCTCACTGTCTCTCAAAAACATCAGTGATGTGGACAAACTGGGTTTGGTTATCCTCTGCGTCCTCAATGAGATGCCCCTCCCTCTCTTCTCCCAAACATAGTGGTTACATTGCTTTCTCTGGCCATAGTTTTGCGGCACTCTTCACCAAATCAAAATCCTCATCTGTGCATAATTCTAATTGGCAGCAATAAGATGCACAGGAGTTTTGACATCTAGTGACTTTTTTTGCAGGTAAATCATCAGAATGTATGTTATTTTGAGTAAATTGGTTTAAAACACCAACATGAACATCAACTCAAATGTGCAAAGTTTTGACAGCAGGCCCTGAACTTCAGAGGCTGCCCGAGGAGTGCTATTGGTATGATGTTTGATGAAGTGCACGGCTTTAAGAACTGTGTGGAGGTTCTGTATTACAATAGTGAACAGAAAATGCTTTCAGAACAGTTTTCCTTTATTTTGGCTTGCAGTCTCCTTAACTGTCCTGACATCATCCTCATTCCATCATATGCTTGTCCCCTCATGTCATTAACATTGAAACGAAGGTCCTTTGTTAGCACATTTATCGGAAGTTTAAAAAAACTACTTGCCACCACCATCAGGTCAGTGGTTGATTCAACAATAACTTGATTTCACATTATAATGCAAATTATACCGTTTAATGTCCCACACATGGATCCACCCAACTTCCAGCAGTCTCGCTTTTTTTGCCAAACAGCCAACAATAGAAACAAAACGGTCTATTTACTCCAGGTGAATAAACTAACCACTATCGCTCAGCTGTGACTGAGCTTCCCACCTGACACGTATATCATGTTGGACTGATTTGTCACTTCTCCTGATCATATGGGAAATCATTATAGCAATCCTTCAAACCAGGCTGACATGGACCATGCTCAATCGCAGCACGGATTGCCTCGGCGGTGAGAGGCCAGTTTTAAAAAAAGTTTTAAAAATTGGTTGGGCACTCCTACTGGGATAAAATGTTAGTGTCATGGCACTGCTTCTAGCGCAAGAATCCTCGCCTGGAAAAGTATCCCCCACCTCATCAGATCTCCTGCATGTGTCTCCCAAGTGCTGTTGGTAGTAGATCTGATCTTGTGGTGTGTCTTTCTGGTGCTTTTCTGGCTGCTAATCTCATCGTTAGCCACTGTCAGGTTAGTGGTAGCGAAAACTTTTTTGATGAACATTACCTTTATCCATTCTATTATCTACACTGTTACTGGAAAGTGAGTACAAAACATTTTATTTATTCAGCACCTGACCTCAGAGGATGTGAGTATTTGTGACTTCCAGCACAAACGATAGCTTGAACACTGCTAGAAAAGTTAGAAACTTTCCGTCTTAATTGCAGCATCTTGTATCTTCCCCCTACTGCTGCCCTCTGCTCGCGTCTGTTTTCCAGGTCAGCCGTTGTTCATCTATAATGAGCCTAAAGAGTATTTTATTATTTCTTCCAAATATATAGTAACAACAGTGTAGCTATGCTCGGTATTTATTTGAAGATTGTTTTTTATATAGACATATAAGATATACAAGACAACCACTGTATGACACTATGTCAATGTGATTTAAATCATGTAAATGTAAATGTAAAACCATGAAAATGTGGTTTCATTTAATTAATCCCAAATTAGTTGGATCAAGCTTTTAAATTAATTCTAAAACTGGATGGAATTTCGAAAATGGGATAAGCAGCACTTGTTAAACATTCGTAATGACATGAAATGAATATGCATATTTTTGTAATTTGAATTCTAATTTAAACTAATGTTGCAAAGTGTCACACAATAGTCTCAATTTTGTCCTTTGTTTTAATCATTCTAAATGAAGACGGGTTTTATTGCTAGAGGTCAGAGAGTTAAATATTGGGTTCTGAAAAGACATTAATTATGATAGTGAAAGAAAGTGGAATATTATGATCTGGACCTTTTTTCAGAAAATTGTCTTTGACTTCACAAGACCACATAATTTCTCCTTTGTCAAACAAAGTAAACAAGAGTGGAAAGTCAAGGTGGATCAAACAGATGAGATGCAATTAACCTCTGACAGCAGCATTAGCTGGAAACTATGGAAATTCTAAATTAGCAGACACACAAATACGCTACATGCATACTTTAAAAGTATGCATTGGTTCGACTCTGTCTTATTGTCAACTATTTCTTGTTCAGCTCAGTTTCCTGGTTGTTGAGCAGATTTAGCTGTACCTTGAATTGGTCTTTGCAGGAGTTTTCATGAAATGTCTCAAATTTTTGTGCTTTGAGTGCAAATTCTACAATGGCTTGGTAATTTTCTTTTTAATTCCTTCTGTCCTCAGGCAAAGAACGTTTGTACGTGCATAGCCATCTCTCTCACTCTTTCTCTCTCTGGCTCTCTCAGTCTCTCTCTCCTCCAAAAACTCTCTTTCCTCTGCCTCTCTGTGCACATATCCAGCTAATTAAACAAAGCACACAATTTGATTAAACAAGTAAATTGTGCTAGTCTGTGTTTGTGATAATTAGGATAACCCAGTGTTTCCTTAAAAACATTAACTGTGATGGATGTTTCATTGCCGACTCAGAATGGCTGTGCCTTGACGGCACAAGAGGATAACAGCTCCTGTTGTGACATAAAGAAAGAGAATCAAGGCAAAATCTCTTTATTAATCTCTGACCCAGATGCCCAGTGGAACCATTAGGTGGAGATCAGGATTCTAAACAATGTATGTTGGCAATATGTATGGGCTTTGGGTATGGGCTGGCCTTTTCCTGCATTTGCCAGTGGGATAATGGAGAGCTTGGCTCTCATTTATAATGTCTTTACTGTACTGACAAGTACTGTGTGCTGCGAAACACTTGGAAGCAGTACTGCACTGTAGAATTATTGTTATGTCATGTTTCTACAGTGCAATTTTGCAGCATTTTATTTAGCAATAAAATGTAGTTTAAGTTACTGTATATTTCCGTATCATAGACATTTTTATCAGATTATTATTACTAATAATGTGTAAGCAGTGTTTTAATTAAACAGTTAAATATTTCAAATGTTCTTTGTTTAAAATGTGTAAAATCTTTAACTGTAAAATAACTAAAAATAGATTTCAGAAAATTAATTAATTAAATGGAAATTAATGGAGTGAATATCACATAATTATCCTCTGGAATATAAACAATTAAAAACCAAAGATAAGACAGAGTAAATAAAGAAATACAGCATAAAATATTGTTATTGCACCAAATAAATACCAAAAAATGTCATCATCTACATCTTATATTGATTTATATGAGCACATACAGTAAATTTTCCTTTTAGTTGTTTATAACATTTATTTCACAATGATAATAATAATAGTTACATTATTGATCAGCTTGGGGAAATTATTGTGGACAGGCAGCCCACTTGAGGCTCCAAGTGGAACTCTTCATGTGGTCAGGAATTGGGGGGACTGGGAATCGAACTACCAACCCTTGGGTCTTTGACAAAAAAGTCAGTTTGTGTATATATACAGTATCCCACATACTTGTTCTTATGTTTGGAGTCAATTAGACCCCAGGAAGACCTATTAAAAACTCCAATAACAGAAATTTAATTAGATCTATGTGTGATTTTGGTGGGTAATGCTGTGTAGGAAAAAACACTGTCAAAGCTAATTACAAATACAAGCCGAATATGAAAATTGGTTCTTTTTAAACTTTTTTCACAGTTAAAATACTCTAAATGAGGTAATATAAAATATCCATAGTAGTCTTCTAAAACATATTCTGATATATAAAGAAAAATTCAATAAACTTTCAAGGTTAGAGAACCATGTTACTTTTTATTTAAGCATTAAAGAGGATCCTGTTTCTGCAGGGACTCAAACAAAACACTAGGGGTAAATTTGAAATAAACAAATAATAAGTAAAAAAATAATGACCTTAATCCTTCTCTTTGTAAAGCATAAATAAATCGATTCCACATGTTCAGATCTCTATGCTTCATGTAGCTTACACAATTGATTTTATCTTCCCTGCTCTGTATCAGTTTTTAAAATTAATTCATGACCAGGGTCTTCGTGAACACGAAAGGTCAGCAGGCTAATCATGATGAGCTCGCCCGCTGGACAGCGTTGTAGTTGAACATGAGGAGGAGCAGCCGCCTTGTTTTTTATCCCTTGTTCTTTTCTTGCTCGTCTCACAGATTGTATGAATCTGTGAGAGGATGAGAAGGGGAGATAGAGGACAGAAGTGGAGGAGGATGGAAGGAAGCTGTCGGGGGGTGGAGGTAGGGGAGGGGACAGGCAAGACCTGATTAAAGACTGTCTTTGTTATGTAATTAGCTCCAAGAGAAGAAGGCCCACTGCTGCAGGCATGGAGAGCAGCTGGCCTGAGGTTGTCTAATTGCCTGTTCGGATTCTTTCCAGGCCCCATCCTCTGGAGCTCACACCCGTGATGGCACAGATGTTTACTGCTGGGTACCACGGTGAGGCTACATGGTAACCACTGTCTATTTGTACTGTTGTGATCCAGTGACACCTCTTTCTCCCGTGACCACCTTATATCCATGGTGTTTGAATGGGCTCCGCTGCTTCGGCGAGTGCCTGTTTGCAGGGTGAACACTAACCGGATTGCGTGTTCATCCTTGAATCTGTATGTTGTCATTTGAAACTGATAAATTATTTATCTGGTATTATTCTCCCATTTCAGATTGTCTTAACTTGTGACTCAGTTTTTGATTTTAATTTTGACCTCAAGTCTTATTGACTCTTGATCATGTTTAAAGTTGCACCACAGTCTGAGGGCTATTAGTAATGTTCTCAGCAGCATGCGCTGTTGGGAGGAAGATGTTCACTGTTTTTCTTGGCAGAGGACAAACCTGTTCAGCTTCTGTCTTTACTGAGGATTATTAAACTACAGTACTTTACCTCAGGGTTCCTAACTATATTTCTACCTGTCAATGAGAGATAAAGGCTGTTGTGAATTTGCAGCTTTCATTCTTTCTTTTCTTTCTGTTTTCTGATAAAGATTAATACCTCAGAAACTAATCACAAAAAAGAAGATTTGGTCCCAAAATATTTAGCATTGAAAATTTGCACATATTTTGCATTAATCTAAAAACCCAAATTACAGAAATGTATTTAAAAAATTGGAGCATGAACTATAAATTAAAAAAATTACAATTAACTAGAGCAGAATAGAGGAAATAAATTATCAGCAAGCAGCAAACCCAAAACAAACTCTCTCGCGTCTTCCCACTGGCATATGAATGTTTGCACTCAGTGTGTGGATTCTTGTTTGCATTCTATGTTCACAGATGCACATGCACAAGACACATTTTTCAGTTCCATAATGGGGCAAAGGAGCTCTAATTTATAAGTTCAAGGGTAACAAAAAGTAAAATGTAATCATTACATTGAGAATTATTTTAATCTATTAGCAACTCTGTTTTGCGTCTATGTCCTCCAGGCCACGTGCACCAACGAATGAGTGTGCATGTAAGGATGCCTTTTTGTGCATTTGTGTGTGTGTGTGTGTGTGTGTGTGTGTGTGTGTGTGTGTGTGTGTGTGTGTGTGTGTGTGTGTGTGTGTGTGATAAGAGAAAGCGAGAGACAAAGAGTGGGAGCAGGGGCATCCACATCTATCTCTTCTGCGTGTGATGTAGCTCACGTAGCCGGAGCCGTGCAGGTGTTGTTTTTTTGAAAGAAGGACTCTAATGCGGTAATCATTTGCAGTCCCTTGTCAAAATTATTCTTCTCAATCTGAGTGGTGTCAGTGCTTGTTTCAACATTTTGCTGGCTAGCAGTACCCTTACACCAGAGTGTGCGCACACACACACACACACACACACACACACGCTACACACCTGCTCCACAGAAACCAGCCAAACACCTGCATCTTCCTGTCTCCCCAGGTCTGCCCACATTTCTCTGATGGCCAGTGTGCCTTCTCGTCTTCCCTTTTTTCTCATTTCTATCTGACTCACAGCTTGTGGGACTCAAGACACATTTTCATGACCAATACCCACCTCCTACACACACACACACAGACATGTACACACACCTCTCATTCTTTGTAGCTTTTGCTGATATTAAAAAGGAGAAAGCAGCTGGGTCTATGCAGAATAATGAGGTCAAAGCCATTCTAATAAGTCTGGGGGATGAGCCCACTGCAAGCAGGGCAAAAGGAATGAGAAATCCGGAAGAACAAATAAAGCTGTGGGTGAAAGTGCCATGGCTAGTTGGCTGGTCTCACCAGGTCTGGCACCTGACACATCTTGATTGGTCTCAAAGTCAGTGAATCTTCCTGGTCTAATCTTACTGATCAAGTTGGACTAATGCGGTATGTACTAATTATTCATAGCAATGAAGCAGTAATTGTTGCGCATGCTCTGTCTTGACATACAATTAATATTCTACAAAAGTATAGCAATAATTCATAATCAGATGAATTGATCGCATTATAATGGGTAAGAATTTAGACCAGTAATTTTGAATTGTCCTCACATTTTAAGTGTTTTGCAGAAGTTTTGCAGAATTAAGTAATGAATTAGTTGTTAATCATCAGAAAAGCGTTGATGATGCCTGTTGGGAAGTGTATGTGTCATGTTCCCTGAGAATCAGAGAGTCAGGTCAGCTGCAGTCCAGGAGTCTGTTGGTCACCAGTTTAAAAGCATTGCAGCAGTAATGTTGAGACCCACAGATCTATAGTATGGAGGGAGTAGAGTATCCACCCACCAGTTGTCATCCTACCACTAGAATAAAGTCTCATGTCAGTGTCAGATTGAGCCAACAACCTTTCAGCTGTTAGACAGCTTTGCTACCTATAGGCCAATCTGCCACCCAAAAGTTGTTCCCTCATAAGGTTTATTCCACCTGAATTGAGGGTGTAATTTATCCTGTGCGCCTGTGAATGCTGTTGAATTCGAGAGGAAGGTAGAGGCTGTCAACTCCATCCCTGCCATGATAAATAGCCATTTACTGTGGAATGGCAGCAGGATAGGGCAGGTATACACGCTGAGACACTCACAATGTCTTTCTAGAAGTGTTTTCTCAGACAGCTGGCATGGTGAAACCCAGCCTCAGCCACACATCTTTGCTACATGCTTGGCAATTGCCATAGAGCTTGACAGACTATCCTGGTCTTGGCAGGCGTGTCTGTAAATCACAATGCCATGGTGTCATCTGCAGAACTTTACACTGTGTACAGTGGCAATTACAGAGCATCCATGTAAATTTGTTCTCTAATTCATATATATTGTATGTATGCATATTAGATAATGCAAACGATTTAACCAGGGTTTTCTAGTCCTAAGGCACAGCAAGGTATTACTTTTTGAATCCACAACAGAGTACTTGATTGAGGATTGGAGAAGTAAATTGAAGTAAACTTGTATGTGTGTATGCGAGAGATATAAAAACATCCATATTCCAATGGAAATACTCACTATACAGACAAATGTGCTTTCATTACCAGAAAACAATTTGCTGGTGAACTGAAAAGTAAGATGAAACTTTTATGCAGTGCAAACATGTTGACATTTATTAGACTTTATGTAGATTTTTGTTTTGTAGAGTGGTGTAGCTGAGTTTGTGAATGTTGGCATTTGCCATGAAATGTGTGTAGTCTATTTTCTACACAAAGTCTATTTTTGTCTTTATGATTGTGTAGGCACAAGTACTGATATTTCCTAAAATATTATTTTTAGAATATTATTTTTTAAATTATGCTCCAAAATGTTTATCTTAATATTGAGAGGTGCTGTCAAAGCCCCCAGTGGCCCAGACTCATTGAACAGAAATAGCCCGTAATAGATTTATTCACTTCTTAACATTTATGAGTGAGGTTAGTCCATCTAACCAATCAGATAATTTCAGTTATTCTATGTGTTTATTAAGATTTGGAGCCTTCTTATTTATTTACAGAGTATAGCATAGCACAGCACAGCTGGGAGAAGGGCGGCTGGGGGTGGCAGAAAAGTTTCATGCTAGCACTAGCTTAAGTTGCTAATTGTAGCTTTAATTTAGATTACATTTTTCCATATATTACATTTTAAAGTCTGTCAAGCTTATCAGTCATCTAGGGCATGGTATTTCAAAATTGTTATTTGATGACAACTGGACTTGCTTGAGATTCCCTAAAAATGTTTTGCCTCATCTGAAAGGCCTCTTTAATCATTTAGAACTGCAGTTACATGAAGGCAGAGTAATGGTTCATTCTTACAAACTGTGTCTTCCACAGCTGTTTCTGAGACATAAGGTCCTTCCCTTTTGCATTGATTAAATACCTGCAGCCATTACAATACAGCTGCAAGAACGAAATGTGCCTTCCATCCACAGTGACTAATTTGAAGAATATGCTGCACTTAATTATGCGCAGGTCAAACACTGTGCATACCTTCATTAATTAGTTAATTCTTCCAATGCTGCATCAGAATCTAATGGAACACAGGGCCACATCCTTCTGTGCTTTTCTGCAAACGCAACTAGTAAACTATGCCACATGCATTGCACAGTGCACCAGTATAGGCTTACATCTTTAATATGTAAACTTTTTATGTGACATTTTAGACATACTATATATAACATTTTTTTTAAATCTTTTACAATAAATATGTTCCAAGACCATAATGAAATGATGTCAAACTCTCCTGTGGCCCAGATTCGTTGAACAGAAGCACAGAGATATTTGTTTTGAAAGGTTTTTAGCGAGGCTCGACCATCTAACCAATAAGAGAATTTCAATTATTTCTGCCACCCTGCTTCTTACTGTCAGGAGAGATTTGAGTCTGTAGTATAGTTTTTAAACTTTAAACAGATACATCTCAGAATGTATTACATGTAATGATTTTTGAGATATCGTAGGTTCAGTTTCAGTTGAATGACACTAAAACAGAAATTCTGGTAGAAACAACAGTTAACCAAATTCTGGCCCAAATATTGAGTTGTCCGGATATTCGTTTATTAGATATGCCTTCTTTTTTTTTTATTTGGACATTCAGATTTTTTTTTTAAATAAATGTAAGCTGGCATAGGTTCACCATATGATGTATTTTAAACACAAGACGACAAATGTTTATAACCCACAAATGTGTAGGTCTTGATTAGATAGTACAGTTTTATTAAGGTATCCAAATATGCCTGAAATCTTAAAAACAGAAAATATTGCCTTTGTGTCTCAGATGCATTTCAGTCTGTAATGTTAATGTTCTGTTGTGACTTTGGGAGACTGTGTATCTGTTATATTTTTTATTTTAATTAAAAAAAAATTTTATTGGTACCTAGTGGTCAAAATTTGAAATGCATGTCACCATAAGCCATATACAATGATAAGAGCCATTGTGAAGCCGATATTTTCCTGAATATCAAACATTTATAAATAATACTTGATCATAATCAGTGCGATCATAAAGTTAAACAAATATGTAATACACGTACATATACTTTAATTCTTGAGGGCAAACAGTGGATTTGCACACATCTGCTTTGTTATAGTCTCCTGCTACTGAAATATACTCACATGGACTATTTTGAATTGATGTATTGTCTTTTGAGTGAATTAATTGAATTTGAGCCAAGCACATCAGGATACTATAATATGATTTACAAATTCCTGTACATTTAATTAAATATTTTTGTAATTCTAAACAGATTCTACTCTGGCCTTTGTTATTATGATTTGCAGTTGTTGCCTGAAACTAGAATAAAAAATAAAACTGTCCATATTGTCAATGAATAGTGCATTTTTGTTCCAACATGATCACAATGTTAAATCTGGCCCACAGTATATTGAATCTAATAAAGAAATCATGTGTTGCTACTTATGGCAAGTTCTCTATGTTCCTTTAGCATATGAAAAAATTTAACTCAGGATGTAGCAACTTATCAAATGGAATATCAAACCGCATATGTTTTGGATTTCTGGGGTTGTTTCCTGGTACCTATCTTTAGCTGGTGTCCCCTGTGGTCCTGTTTTTTAATGGTGAATATGCCTACCAAATGTCTGCTGTGTCTCCTGAGAAGAGAACAAAACATTCAGTAGACAAATAGACAGGGAGATGCACATGCACAGACGCACAGCACTGCACAGTATAAAACTCAGATTTGTGTTAGGCACCTTTTTAAGACAGCTGCTTCTTGCACTAGTGGAGCATATACAGAACCGACAGATTTGCTTTGTAAAATATGGTGCATAAAGAAATGTTTCCTGAAAACTCTCTATGTGGATAAATACTTTTCCATATTTTCTTGCTCACAACCACTCTGCTTTATTGTGACTTGTATCCGTAAATTTTACAGCTCAGATTAAACTACCTTCCATCCTCATTTCAGCACTCATACACTAAAACAACTAGTATTCTGCCAGGTCAAAGAGGTTAAATCCTGCCATTAATGAATTACCAGGCTAATTGTTTTATTACAACAATAATACACTGTTTTTATTTTTAAAACTATTCTATCTATTCTAAATCTATTCTTTTAACACATTTAGTATTGGAGGCCTGTGAAAGATTTACATTCTTTATTTTAACCTTGAGTTAGCTTTAGTTTTACTTGGAAGTGTTATTACCGTACTACTGCCATTGTAATATGTATTACTGTTATTGTTCTTTTTTTTCGACCATTTCTATTTTTTTCTTAATCTAATCTAATCTCTCATAATCTTTGCTTTATGATGGCACATATATCTGTAGGGGTTGTTATGTTTACTGTTACTAAAAACAACAATAACAAGGCAAAAATCAACAACAAAAATGAAGTAATTTAACTCTAATAATAATGATTAGATAACACTGCCACAGCCCAGCTACAGATGGCTCACTGTACATGTGACAGACTGAGCTTTCCTCATGAACACTGTGCTTTATGGTGGGGAGGTCAAAAGTACTCCACACAGCGGGATGCGAGACTAGAAACAGCACCAAACATATGGGAAAGTGTAATGTCATATGGCAGTGCTGGATATACAGCTTCTCTATGGCTGCTGCGCCCATATAAAGTTTACCATGAATTTCCATCCCCCAGATCCATGGGGGAAATGGGGAGATTCATGGACACTCTATCGAGCTGTTAGTCTGTCTCACTAAACACGCTTTCAAATGCCACAGGTGTACATTTTAGTGTAAATCAAGTCAATATTTATGGCAACTCTTTTAGGAGGAAATATGTTTTCTCCTCGGGGGGAACATTGGTTATCTTCCAGCCTACTGCAGACGAGAGCCTGGTCATAATATATCCAACTGCTATAGTGAAGGAGGTGGAAGAGAGATTTTCCACAGCTGCACGCAATTTTTTGTAGCCATCCTAGAATTGCAAAACAGTTTTTCACATTGCAATCAAACTGAATTGTAGCTTCAGCCTCGAAGCACAAAAACACTGTAGTCCAACACTGAGTTTTGACAGTGTGGAGTGTATAATCCAATGCTCACTTGTGACACATTTGAGTTTGATATTCACAACTCTGTCCCGGTCAGCTTCAGGCCACCTGTTATGTCAATGATGGATGCCAGTGTAAGCACTCGGCAAGTAGCTGAAATGTACAGTATATGACTACTATTCAGATTCTAAATGGTTGTGAGTGTGTGTATTTGTCATGGTTCCTTATCGTCACCTGCTGTGTGCCTGAGAGCAGTAAGCACACACATACACACAATTGTTCTCTTTTACACACTCACTCACACAAAAACACATACACACACACACACACACACCCACACATATTCTGAGCCAATTTAGTTCACTTTAGTTCAATTCTTCACTAAGTACTCATTTGTGACTCTTAATTTCCCTGATTTTAAGAGAGAAATAAAAAAAAATGAATCATCTATACAATATAACACAACAAGACAGAACAAAGTTTCAATGATTGTTTCACACACAAAACCCACGCAGACACCTACACACACTTGCATACACACATTTTTCTCATCTCCTTCTTTCCTGTTACCCATGAACAGACTGACCACCATTCAACTTGCTTAATAACAGGTTATCTAGTAACATTGCACCTACCATTCTTCCTAGTAACTACAGCGATATTCATTTCTTCATGTGCCTCCCTGCTCTCATTTCTGCACAGGAAGCGACTGTTGGGGCTGTGAAGTTAGAGTAACTTCTATCAAGCACATTAGAAATTTTTCATATCCTGCACATAGGTTCTGGTACGCAGAAGCTTGAGTCATTGCATTGCACTTGATTTATTGGGCACCTCCTGAGCTCCTTTTTAATCTATCCAAAATTGTGCTGAGCAGAAACTGTGGGACATCTAACTTAATAGCAGCTGATATTGAACCTGTCATTGCTACTGAAAAAACAGGATCATTTTTGTATAGAAACACCTCTGACACAACACATGACTATGGGGAGGATAAATACGCACATTCACAAACACAGGTGTGTGTGTGTGTGTGTGTGTTTCTGCTCAGAAGCATGCAGGCATATATACACAAACACGCACAGGGTGCCGTTTGTTGAGAAACCTGCTTGTTAGTTTTGTTAGCTTTAACTTCTCCAACATTCTGTCAAAACAGACAAAGAGATTCACACCAGACATGGCGTGTGTTCCATCTTTGGAAGAAAAAGTGTTTGATGATAGTATTAAGAAGACAGCTGAGCAAGGCTGGCACTGCAAAATCCACATACTACAACTTCCTCTAAGTTGAACTCTAAGTACTCTCAAACTCTATGTACGTATACAGCAACACCACATAGTATATAAGGCTCTACTAGGGGCACTGAAGCTTATATTTTCTCACATTGACTAGCATTCAATCATGTGTTTTATGCTGCCTCTGAATGAGATATTGATTTTCAACAGGGTTCCTTTTGTTACAGCATGTCTGCAACTTTAAATCTAGACTACAGTATATTTCAAAAAAGCGCATGCTCAAAATTCCTTCACTGGGGCCAGGCTGATCTTCATTTCTTTAATGAGATACTGTATCCTGTGTTAGGAATACAGGGCGTGATGCAGGACACTAGAGGCGTTATTGCATCATTTTCTCCACCAATCAATACTTAGAGGTATTTGCATACATCATTGTTCCTCCTCTTCCAGTGCTGTGATGCCATTTACTTCAATGACCTCCTAATACCTCTAATCTGTGTCAAGGTTCAGCAGCACTCAGTGACAGAGCCGGACTGAGCTGTTAATCTTCCTTACCGATCTGCTCAGACACACTCACTCTGTCAACGATACCCTAAAGCAGCACCACCATCTCTTTTCCTCCTTTCCCTCGTGAACACTGACAGGTGAAAGGACTGGATAAGTCTTATATCTCACTATCTCTTTAGATCCATGAGGGTGTGCTACTGGATCGGAGTCTGTCAAGGTCACGTTTAACATTGCTTGATTTCTTACATTCTTTTTTAATTCCTCAAAGAATGAGACTTCATTAAGACTTCTGCCTTAATGAACAGTTTTGAAATATTCAGAAGACGCTCACTGTGAGTTTGTTCATAGTTGATTTTAAGTTAGTTTATTTTTCCATACATATATAGTAAAGAGGATGGGGGGGGGGGGGGGGGGGGGGGAA
>JAUYWH010000020.1:13156058-13184820 GCA_034779795.1 Ctenopoma multispine | reverse complement strand
CCCCCCCCCCCCCCCCCCCCCCCCCCCCCAATCTAAACTATGTAAAGTATATTAAAACCCCAAAACAGCAACATTTGAAAACATTAAAACAAAGATTAAAAAAGGACTGAAATAACAACTGAAAACTAATTTTAATACAAGTAGTTTATGATGGAATAAGTACTTTATCTTATTTCTATAAGCAAAGTTTCTTTGGATACAACGTCATCCACTAAGACACAGAAACAAGTGATGAAGGAGAAGAAATAACAGCTAAACACTGATTGGATTCACTACCGTTTTAGTCCATTAATGAAGCACTTTAATTTAACTGCCAGACAACTTTGTCTGTGCCCTTCTCTGCTGACCTCCTCCAATATATTGAGCAGCGTTTGAAGAAAGAGGGTGTGAATACCTCTTCAATGGAAATTAATATTCACAGAGGATGCTGTCCTCTGCTGCACTAATCTGCATGAGATCTGACTTCCTTTCATTAATCAAGACGAGTATGCCCCAGTGCATCAGCGCTGTTTACCTTCGGAGTTTGTTGTTTTCCCAGCCTGTTGACTTGAGGCAAACAGCATAAATCACACAACAATACATGACTTAACTACCCATGCCAGCTGCCATGATGTTGTGCAGATGTGAAATATTCTTTAGGTTTTAGGGGAGATTCATGGAAGCTGGGGTTATTACTGTATTATTTTATTCTATGCTCTTAATAATATTTAGACTGCTTTTAATTTTAATTATGATTCAACCGCCAAACAGTAGCACTGTAAGCAGAAAAATTAACTGTAATTACAAAACTGATATTATAGCCTTCATACAAAGGTCAAATGTGTGTGCATAGTGTGGGAAGGTTTCACTTACTTGCATTATAAATTAAGAAGAAAGAAAAAGAGTGGTAGCTAGTTACCAGAATCAACTTTTACTTACTAGTAGCACTCACTGTTTTACATGTACAGCATTTTATATTTATTTGTATGCAGTAATTTAATATAGCAGATTACATACTGTATTCAAATAAAAACTATGCTTTGCATTGGTAACCAATAACCATGCTACCATAGAAACGTATTTTGTTAAATTATAGGTTTTTTGTGAATCTTACAGTAAAAACTATCTGAAGGATCATTGTTTTTCATATCATAATGCTAAGAATTAAATAATTTTGCAATGAAAAGTTGTTCTGGCACTGAAGATGTTTTCAGAAAACTAAATCTTAATATTTTAAAATGTGTGTAAAATGTACAGTGTTTCAAAAAGGACTAGAAAGCAAGACAATAGTTATCAAGAATATATTTGCCACTTTGGCACTTTTACATACAGAAGAATGTGCACAAATGACGCATTAACAATATAAGCGCAGTGAAACAGTGTTACAGCAATCATTTACTAAAGGTACAAATTTCCCAAGTGATGGAAGGGGCTAATATCACAGAGAAGTTTTTCTTCACTGTCTATTGTGAAAACATTGTGCACTTCACTTTCTTTTCTAGTGTGCAAGATCAGCAGAGACAATTTGACTCCATCAATAAACTGTCCTATAAACTATAATAGCAAGAATAATGCAAAAAATGAGGAGTTAGAGTGAACTCTTTGTTTTATAGTATACTATACTTTAGTTTCAGGTCAATCTTAATCCTATATTTTTTATATAATTCCTCCAGAAGGCTATTTTTTTTACAAAAACACTACTGGTGGATTTTAACTATGCAGTCTACAGGATTTTGTAAGCAGTAAATTAATTAATTAATTATTACTTTTTTGTTTTGTTCAGTTGATCATAGTTGCGAAACCAGTTGTGACACAAACTTTTATATAGGTTCCCAGGACTTGTTCCATTTTATGTGAAAAGTGTGTCCCAGAGACAAAGAAGAGAAGAGAAGAGCACATTATAGTCGTCTTATTAATCCATTACATCACTCAGCCCCTAAGGGAGGCTTGCTTTGAGATTAATAATTTCAGAATTATGGGCAAAACATACCCGGATGGAAGGATCCTTGAAACACAACACGAAGAGGAGAGGAATGGTCCTAGGTTGAGTTTCACCTTTAATAAACTAATAAATTAAAGGGCCCACGTTTTATTACTTCAGAAATGGAATTAAAGTATAAATTCCTCCCTTTTACCTTTTGATATGTTCTCTCATTAAGAAGGGGCTGAAATTGCACCTCCTGCTGCTTGGTGCTCTCTGAGCAATTGTTCTTTTACAGTGTTGTGCTTTCAAGGCAAGAGTGTAATCAAAATCCTGAGCATTGCAATTAGATACAATGGCTTTCCCTATCCCTGTGTGGGCATCTGCCAAACAGAGCACAGAGGGAAAAGGCGGAGTGAATATATTGTGTCTGCATTGAAAGTGGGTGAGTAATCTGGTATGTATTGTGAGTGCACACTCCACAGACCACTGGTTGTGAACAGCCTTTGTTTTGTGAACTGGCTTTAAAGTTCTTCGAGTAATTTGAAATATCGCTTAAACATAATTATATCAAAGAAAGAGAGGAGCGGTAAAAAAGTATGTTTTGATTGACATGTGAAGTCAGTGAATACCAGATAGAGACAAAACAATAACATCAGCGAGAATTTGAAAGATCTTATCTACACCTTGGAAAATATCTCACATGGTTTAAATCTATCCCCATTCACTGACAGACACCCTTTGTAAAATCTCTACAGTATATTACACAATACTATAAATTAGGTCTAGTGTGCTTCATTTGTTTTCTTTGTATTTCCGGTCATGTATTTTAAACCTTAATTATAGCCTGCTTAAAAAGGCTACTGATAAACACGGAACATCACAACAAAGCGTGAAGAAAATGAAGTAGATATTTATTAAATATAAATATTGTCATGTTTAAAGATCCATCCCTGTTTTTGGTTTGTTTTTTGTGTGCTGACCTTTAGCTGTTCCTTATTTGCAGTGGTGGAGGTCTGTTATGTGATGAGGTATTTTGGGCATTGGATCTGTACGAGTTGAACTTGACTTTTCCTTTTCACTTGTTTTACTAAGCACAAGGAATAATCAAATACAAATGTAGATTGCAGAAGAAAAAGAGAACCAAGGTGGGAGTTGTATTTCAACATAGTCAATTTCATTTAAAGGAGAATATTTAGTGGGCACAAAATATTTGGAACTCAACCTAGGATTTCATCTGGCACTCCTGTGTCCTACAGTAGATGAAGGTGTAGTTGTGATCAGTCATGGCTAGCAATATAGAAAACAGACTGTTTTTTTTGTTTGTTTGTTTTTTTATTTCAAGATTTTAATGAATTTTAAAACTCAAGATAAATTCATAGTAGCTGAAATGACAAAAAATATTTATATTTTAAAATGTTTTAAGTAAACACAAAAATATGAAATATTGACAATTACATTGTTAATTAACTTATTAATTTGGAAAATTATCATTACACCAAAACAGTTTGAGAACTGGGATCTTATTTCTGGTTATAGTTATATTGTCTAGGTCTTAAACCTTACACTGTAGAGTGCCTTGAGAGTACTTTTTGTGATTTGGCTCTATATAAATAAACTGCATTTAATTGGAAAAATTAATTCATTAATTACAAATATTTTATTGAAAGCAGTGTAGCTTCATTTAAAGAGTTTCCTCACGCAGGTTTATGCAAAGAGGTGTGTGTGTGTGTGTGTTTCTTAAATATAATGTTTTGCTTTTACACAAATGTGACTACACATTAACTTTGGAAGACTTAATAAATGGACACGGTGTTGAAGTCTGATGCCTGAAGTCATGCAGAACCAGGCTTACTGAGTCTATGTTATGCTACCAGTTACTGTCAGAGGAGGACCGATGCAATAAACAATTGGTGTTACAAAGTCAGGAAATCACAAATGAACCAATAATGAACGCTCACATAAACAGAACTAGTGCACACAAGAGACTGGCTTTACACAAATTCAGATCAAATTGCTCTGGCCTTGTTTGGTTTATACCCTGGAAACATTTTGAAATCAGCTCGGCAGTATTTAGGCTAATGCTTGAGCTTTCACAGTGCTCTCTCTTTCACTCAAATTTTATATGTTTTACAGTTTGCTGTGATCCCCTCACGCACCAACAAGCTTGAGAAAATAAGAGGCGGGATAAAGGCATCTCTTGGAGTGTTAGGAATTTGTCGTCAGCATGGGGGTGGTGTGCCGTGTAAAAATTCTCATTTGTTTCAACAATGGGAGATGGTGAGCACAAATATTTTTGATCGAATGCTAGAAAGGGAGCTTGGCAGTGAATTAATCTGCTGCAGGTTCTTGCCATTTCTTACATTCTCACTCTGGGATTTTAGCATCTGGAACTGGTAGTGGAGGGGCTAACACCACCTTGGTGAGGACTCTCTTTGTCAGCTTATTATAGTGAGAGTAAACTTTGTGGTTTTTACTCATATTGCAGCACCAAGTCCCAAATGCACAGTGAGATACACCATGGTTACAGAGATTCAGAGCACTGCCTTTTGTTTTCATTTTCTAGTCTTTTACAAGAGGCATGCTTTCAGCCTATTTTGCTCCAATATTCAAGGCCCCGGTGTATTATGTGTCAGACGCTGGGAGTGCATCTCATCTTGAAGAAAAACACTCTTTTTGAATCTCTCTTTAAAAGATCAATTTTTTTATCTCAAGCTTTTTTGTTTGGTTGCCACGCATTTCAGTTTGTAACAAATTCTTGCCAAATGTGAAATGCACATATCAAGCACCTTCGTTATCCACAGAGGTACAATTTGGTTCACACCTGTAGAATATCAGACTTTTCATGAACATTATTCAGTGAAGGCAGATAGTGAACTGAGTAGTTTGATTTACTTGTACATCATTAAATACTAAGTGCCTCACTGAGAAACAATATGAACAGCACTTTATAGTTCAAACTATAAACATCTACAATAAGTATGTAATTTTATTTTCATCCTTTGCAGATTTTTTTGTGCGTAAATGAATCATTATATTTATTAGGTGAAATTTCCCCCATTTGGGATTGATGTGCATTATGAGACAACATTTGATTCAGACGTTTTGCAGGGAGTTCTGATTTGCCCTGTGTTTCCTTGCACAAACAGTATATACAGGATTTCCAAGGTTTGTAATATAGGAGGGATGTGGAACCAATTCCACCAGACAGTGCCAGTTACTGTGAGCAGGGACACGCTGAGGTGGTCAGATCAGTCCAATGTGAATCAGACAGAATTAAGCTACGATGAGGTGAACCATGATTGAGTGTTGATCTGAAGCAGCTGGACGCCTTGGAATGCATCCATACTAAACCATGAACGACAGACTGTAGAACAGTCACAGACACATATACGTAGACCGCAACCTCCCACACATACTGGATGAAATACGCACCTTACACACTAATAATGAAGATATAAGCACAGATACACATACATCTGCATTCAGTTATGTGAATGTATGCATACAGACATAATTACACTCCAAACAAAGTACATCTGGAATTACACACCTTTTGTTGACATGGACACGCATGTATCTGCTTGTGTGCAAATACTCTGACATACAGAGATTTATTGTCAGAGGTCCGATGCTGTGGACAAAATTGATTGCAGATGACACCTCTCTTCATGAATGCTGTGCGGCACATTCTTCCCTACCTCCCACAGAAACCCCCTTTTTCCATTCATGCTCTTGGTAACATTACTTCTCTTTAGGTTACAGAGTCTAATAGGAGGACGACATACTCTGAAATATTTTCCACATGCCTGTCGCATCTTTATTCAGATGTGTGAACAGGGTCAGGGGAGCAGCTGGTCACAGCTGCCTTCTGTGTATTTCATCCTTGATGAACTCTCTGTATCCAAAAGACATCTTGGCTCAACTAAAGGAGGAGCACATGGAGACAGCTTCTCAGGAAACCTGGAAAATGTAAACCGACAAGGCAAACAAATGACATTTACAAATGCTGAGAATGTTAATTAAATATTGTGTCTAGTACTGCAATGCCACAGCTAATGAAGACCTTTCAGTTAATGAGAAGTACAACATGATTATAGACAGAGGCAAGGAGTCCTCTGATCACTTGTCGGGGATCGCAGTATTTTCACACACACTCCAGCATTTTGCATTCCCTTGTCGGTTGTTACACTGGAATATAGTAATCACTGCTGCCTGTTTTCCTACAGGGCAAAATAGTGTTTTATAGAATTTATTTATATTGTTTGATGAAGGTTAGGGGTCTAAAAAGGACCCATATAATCCTCAGAATTTTTGAGACATCATTTGACCAACTATCATACACAAAGACCTGAAAATACCCCATACTGAATTAGTAATAGTAAACAAACAAACAAACAAACAAAATAGAAAATATTTTGGACTTTCACATCTAAAAGGACCAGATTATATTGCATTCAGACAATGTCCTGAGTCCATATTTTGGTCTTGAAAATGCTATATTATCACATGAAAAAAAATTTTTTTGGTTCCATAATGAGCACACGTTTCTGCAGTGTACTTCAAGCTGAGGAGGGGAAGTCAGCTGTCATCCTTTGTGGACTCTAACTATGGAGGTAAGCAATACAAATGGGCTCTCTCTTATAATGAGATGTTAGCCCAAGTATCACATAGAGCTTTTAATCGTCCGTAACATGCTCTGTGGGAAGATAAAGTGAGATAACAAGCTAAGTGTTGGAGTTCAAAGGAAGTCTTACAGCGAGAATAACACTATGATGTTGGGTGTATATTTGTTGGCCCTTGCAGAATTAATCAGCACTGCTTAGGATGTAAATAAGCTGTTAAATATCAAGATAATATGCATATGTTCACTACCATGTAGCTGTAAATTTTAAATAAATATTAGTCAAGTTTTTGAGTTACTTAGCACTTTGCCATAAATATTCTTATTATTTTAATTAATGCATGTTTTGAATATTTGAATGTTTGTAAGAATCTCCTTCTTTATCTCTACTGTCAAGTAAACACTCTACAGTTTCCTCTCTGACACTGATACACCTGGCGTTCATCCATGTACAAGTTTGTTTCACTTGGAAATAGGTTTTGTTTCAAAACTACAAAATGTCAATGTCGTGACAACACTAATTCAAGTACACCTTAAGGGGGAGTTCCGCTTCCTACACTGTTTCCGCCCCATGTATTGACAATAAATTAATGGACTCTTGTAGCACTCAGCACTCAGCCAGTGAGTGGCACCTCATTGATTTCAAGGTGTACTCTTGCCCATATATGGCTTTCTGAATAACCCTTTAAGGTGCAGGAAGAGTGCTCAGACGAGCCCACCGCAAGGATGAAGCTCTGCCTGGATAAATATTTCAACACTTGGACTTTGCTTATTGATTGGGGCAGTAATTTCCACACATGCCACCCCGGGGAGACAGGCACTAATGATGCTGGTTCCACCAAGTCCAGCCAAGGCTTTCCCACAAAGACATACTCCCAAGTCCCGGGCCTGTGAATTATGGGATAAAACATTAACAGCTTTAGAAAGTGTTGCGCATGTTTCTTTTTTTTTGCCATGAACAAAGTCTGGTGTCTCTTATCAGCAGGCCCCAACACGGGTAATGGCATCTTTGGTTTGAAGCCAAACTGCCTGGTGGAAGAAGATGTACTAAAAAAAAGTTTTCAACACTTTGAAAATAATTTCTCCACACTTCCTGAAGTGTAAAGTTGTGATTTTTTAGTTTGAAAAACTCCAATTGAAATTGTTACAGTTACGTTCATTTAAAGCATTAAGCACACAGCAGGATGAAACACTTCTTGCCTGTTTGCAATGGTTGCTCCAAAACTGCAGACTTCAACCATGCACCATCTCACATTAGGTAAATTATTTTATTTCCTATTGTCTCAGAGCCTATGGCATTGCCAATGCTGATGCATTTGCCCAAAGCACTCCAATGGCTTGTCACTTTTCTTGCCTCTGGCAGAAAAACCGCTCTAAATCCCAGTTGTTTGTATGCATGTCTTCGCCAGTACCCCTCTAAAAGAGTGCTGTATTGGATTTGTGTGTCCCCCATGGGCTCCATAAAGAGTAAAATATCTCATGAAGACACTAGCCGCATGCTGCGAGGATAGCGGTTTAATATATGTTGCTGTGTCTCACATCCTCTGAGGTGATGAGGTGATGAGAGCTAGTTTCCCACCTGTGGGGCGACAGTAACAATTTGTGCTAACGCTAAGGCAAGTCAGCCCAGCCTCAGCAGCAGGAGAGCAGAGGGGGGGAGCACTGCTGTTACTCAGACGTGCTAATTACCTCTCCGGTAAAGTGTACAGTGACTTCCCCCTCTTCTCTTGGCCTGGCGCCTCACACCATCAACATAATGAGAACATAACTTTTTATTCTGAATACCTAAATATCTCCTTAAGTGATCGATAATGTGCATCATCATAAATCACGTCTGGGATTGCCTGAAATTATTCCAGAAGTCAATACTGTGCACCGCACAAGACTGTTGAGAGCGACTAATGGTGAGATATAGCTGCCTTTGGGGAGATATGAGGGATATTCATGCATATGTATAGCGCAAAGTTTCTCACCCCCGAGCAGGAGTGAGACCAAGGTTGGCACTCGACAGGCACTTCTGGGCCCACTGTGTGGCATTGGGCCCAGCAGGAAGAGCAGTGTAACCTGTGTCTGGTGGTGAGCATGGCCATGAAAATGCACCATTAATTCTTAACGCAATTAAGCCAGCGTCGGGAAGAGAAATTAAGAGAGCTCCTTATTTAGAAGACGGAGAAGTCTTTTTAAAAAGGGCACTAATACTGTGATTACTCAGATTTGAGAGAAATTATTCACAAAGGGGCCAAATGGGAAGAAAGTGAACTATCTTCATGCTTAGCTGGCATTTCATAAAAGTTTGTTCCTCCTTGTTTCAGTTAGTTTCAGATAGTGAAGTTTGAACAGACATGGCTTTATTCTTGTTGCTAGTGATATCAGTTTAAATATCCTGTCTAAACGGGCAAGAGAGTTTTGTGTAGCTAATCAAGTAATAAATAGCCCCTACTCCATGGTGGTTTTTAAAGGCTTCTGGAGCATGCAGCTCCAGCTCTCCAGTAGCACCACATGCGATCAGCTGCAATCATTACTTGTTCCTTGGAGTTGAACAGGGATTACCCCACAGCAACTCCTGGGCTGTCGGTTTGAATTAGAAAAAGGAAAAAAATTAAGATTCTACACAACAACAGCCTGCTGTAGATGTGATTACCCAAATGTATGCAAATGTTTAAAAATGTGTCTGTGCACATGTGCAATAAGTAAGACTGTAAGTGGAAGTCACAACAAATGTGTAATGAAGTATGCCGTGTTCTTTTTTGTTAGCTTTGTTTTTGTCCAGAATAATATTTAAATTTAACTACATTCATTAAGATGTCCTGTAGTCATTTTAAATGTTATAATTTGTTTTCCAATCTGCAGAAAATAATTTTAATTCATTATCATTTGCTGCTTTATTAATCTTGACATAATTCATTATAAAGTGGCAAAAGAATATGAGGAACACAAGTATTGTTTAACAAACCTGCAACAGTGAAAAGTGATCTTGGTAACACAAATACTTGTGTAATTTTGGTTTGCTGTCAAGCTATCATTTGTTAAAATAATGAAATAGCACCCTCAGACAAATGTGTTTGATGACTCTTTTTTGTCACACATCATCAACTTTCCTAATTAATCGTACTGACCGATTCTTCCACAAAAACAAATGGAAAAATGTCAGCATTTAACAACAATGCATCTCCTTTCATGAAGTTCATTTGTAATCTATTAAGAATACATTTTACATTTTACCTTAATTTCATTTTTATTTTTTGAGTATATAATTTAGTATTTGCAGGATATTTTTATTCATGACCATGCTGTTCAAATCCGAAAAATCCCTTAAATTGTCAGGACAAGACAGCAGGGCTGAGCAATGAGTAATTTCTGCTCTTTAGTATGCACATAGTATTGAGATGGACTTGGGAATACAGCTGTGGAGGCACCTGCAGATTCATTTGCAAGCTAGCATTCAAAATCTCTAAGGAATCATTTCAAGCTCCTGATTGGACACCTGTCAGCTCTTCCAATTCACCAGACATTATTAAATTGTAGCTAATGATTGGTAAATTTCAGCCAATCACATGGATTGACAAGAGGAGTCCATAAAGAGAGGAATTTGTGTCAGCGCTGCTGTGGAAAAGGTGAAAGCTCAGTAAATTAGTGTCTGTATGGATAATACATTTGATCCTGATTAGTGCATGCAAAATGTCAGCATATTTTGAGAAATGCTGACAACAAGCAGAACATCGTCTAAGAGCAGTCAAAAGTTTTTGTATGTGTAAGTATTTCGTGGGCATAGGAAAAATAGTTGTGTGTGTGTAGAAGGAGAGAGAGAGATAGCATGTGGTTGTGTGTTGTGTACAAGGCCTTTGTGAAAGCATGTTCTGTGAGTGTGCATGTCTGTGCATAGCATGCAAGTGCGTGTATGTGTGTTTTCCTCCTGTCCCAGAGGGAGGGTGTGGAAAAACAGGCCCTTTTTGACAGGCTGGGACGCTTAGAGCTGTCAGCCCCCTCGCCAGGCCAGGGATGAGTAGTGAGAAAGAGAGAGGGTAAGGAAGTGATAGAGCGAGAGAGGAATGGCGAAAGAGAAAAGGAGAGGGAGGCAGAGACAGGGGATTGGGGGGCTCCATGTGTTTAGACTAATAGGAGGCCAGCGTTCAGCTTCTCCTCTAGCAAGAACAGACAGTTGAAATCTCTGGGCAGTTAGCACAGCGCTGCCTCTCAAAGATTTCTTGTCAGATCATGTCTATGAGAGGGGAAGAGGTTCTCAATAGCAAAGGGAGGAAAAAAGGGATGAAGGAGGAAAAAAAACAGCACCTGGAAAAATTGTCTGCCTTCATAAGACTTGGGCAGCCTGAATGGAGTTCTAAAGTTTGATTTGACAAGGCAAACAGGTCCTGTCTCAGTTTTTGACAATTTATATCAAAAATGGTAGATAGAGGTTGAGGCTGCCAAAAGAATTAATAGCAAGAACATTGTGATATTTGGAATTAATGAGATAACATGCAACTGCTTGGTGTGTTTAACCTCCTGGCCACTGGCACAAGATGAATGAAATCTGTCTGCATGCAATAATTTTTATAACTCTCACATCTTATTTTGTGCATCATTATGCACAAAATTTCACTGAAAATGTGAACAGAATTACTGAGAGCAGAAATGATGGAAAAACAAATAAATTGAAACTGAAAGCTGCTACTATTTGCTTTCATAAATTAGTATGTATAGTTTGTCAAATATATTCATTTAAATTCAAATTTACATGCACACACCAACAGGTGGTTTGGGTTGGTGTAAATATGTCAGACTGTAGGCAAGAAAAATCTTTTTGTACTAACTGACAGACAGAGAGATTTATACTACTAAAATATAAACAGCTCAATGGGAAGATGTTTTTTAAAGATAGAGATTGAGATTATATTTTATAACACATAACAAGGATTCACTTCTGCACAGTGTTTAAAAGAAACATAATCTTAGGTTTATCCTTTTGTCAGTAATAGACTGGCATAATAAAAACGAATTTGGTTGCAAGAGATGCTGACAACACTGACCTTAAGCCTTCAGTGAAGCTTTTTTTTCAGATTTCTAAATATTTAATTGTATCCTGTGCTGAAAATTATGCAAGACTCAAATATCAATTATAGCTCACAGTGTGTACAACAGTGTGGACATTCTGTGAAGACTCGGACAATTTAGAAAGAGTTTAGAAAGTTCCCTGTTGTAGAGCTGCAGAATACCATTATTTAATGCAACAATAAAATGTCAACATTACCATTTATTGCTAATTGGATGTTTTATCTCCAGTATTAAAAATCTGGGTTTTTCATATAATGAGTTGTTTGCTATGACTCGCCATTACAAGGCATGAATGCAAATATCAACAAAGTGTGTCTTTTTTTTCATCAGAATGAAAAAAAGAGTGTGGCCGTGATATCAGGCTGAATTAATTTTGAATGGGTGCAGTTGGCTTCATTTGTAGTCAACTCTTCGCCAAGGCTACACGAACAAATGCACTTCATCTAATTAGCAGTGCTCACAACAGAACATGTCACTGGGTATGTAAATAGGCAGGAAGACAACGTGTACAGTGCGTCAGACAGCTTACATACATTGATGACAGGGATATGTGATTTACAGATCACATAATACTTAGCATTCATTTGAGTCAATGTTATTCTCATTTTGAGATTGTTGTAAGCCAAAATAATGGCATCCGTAACCTTAACCCCTGACCCATCAAATTTCTTCCTGAGGTAAGAGTCGTGCAGTCACACCTCACTGTGGCTTGAGCAACAGTATACTTAATCACTGTACTGTAGTATACTCGTCTTTGACTTAAATGTTTTCATCTGGCAGCTATTACCTGGAAAATTAAACAGTACAAACAAAGATTTATTGAAGGAGACATGAACTGTTATAAAATTAAGTTGATATATTACATTTTAAATTAGCCCTAACAAATAGTTTTGTGGAAACTGTGTGGCTAAATATCTCACAATTCTCCTACCACAGATAGCAACACTTAATTCCAGGTTCATCATTATTCCAGGAGGAAGAGCTCAACTATTAACACAATGTCAAAATGATGTGACTTGTAATGGCTGGTGACAATCATTTACTTCAATTCTTTTCTCCTTACAAAAATCTGGCATGATGACTGCTGCAGGAGAAGCCATAAAAGATAAATGTGGAAATTCTGAAACAGAAAACAATTAACACACTGACCCACAACACTGACAGCCTTCCCAACTTGGCACAGACATGCTCTTTAGGCTGTCAAATCCTTAGTTTTCTGTTAGGATGTATAGGAACGTGTCTATGCTTATTGAATTGTTGAGGGGGTTCTTGCCTGCGGGTTAATACAACAATTTACTCTGGACTGGATGTGTTGCCATGATTTGTTTGGTGAGCATTGTCAGCCTGCAGGGTTTGGCCTGCTCCTGCTTCCCTGTTAAGTGGGAAGATGTAGTGATTTCCAGGGGAGCTCCATCATTTGCCTCCCACAGTAACTCTTTTTAATAAGTCAATGAAAATGAAAGATGGCTCAATGCATCATGAATTTGTTTCTACACATCCCCCTGACTCAGTTTTAATTTCTTTGTTTTTCTTCCCCTCAAGCCTCATGGTCAAATTCCACTTCTGCAGCTTCCTACATATACAGTGTCAGATGTACTTAGTCTTAAACAACTTAGAGTGTTGTATTAGTACTCTCTATAAACACAATTTAGCTTTATTAAATGCATTAACATATACCATATTATAACATACATTTTAATATCTATCCAAATTGACCATTGCAGTGCTCACAGTACCTAACAAATAACAATAAATTATTACTGGCCATAATACAATGAAAACATTTTCCTGGATTTGTTCTCCAGGAGAGGAAAAAACTGGCAGGTTCAGACTGTCATCTTATGGGAATACAACATATTATTTGATTTACAGCATGCTCTTGATACCATCACATTCATTCAAGTTTCCACCTGACACATATTTCTGTTCTGTTGCAACCTCTGAGATTTATATTTAGTTGTTTTCGACGTACTGCTTGCCTAAAGTTTGAGTGCACGCTACAGTGTGTCAAAACAAAGAATTTTTCAAAAAAAAAATTCGAATATGCCTGCTTTGTACTAATTGTTAGCTCCTGTAGGGTTTTCGGTGTTGGACATGTCAGGGACATTTAGAACAGAGAAAACCAGTGTGGCATTCCACTATTTTGGGATTTTGGGAAATACTGCCAGCATCTTCTGGAGTTCTATCACAAATCCTCATCTTCAATGATGGCATCAGAAAAAGATCAAGTTGAAGCAACACAATGTGCTGGTGAGATGTCATCTACCATGTAGGTAGCTTCCCCTTCAATTTAAGCTTTCCCTTTCATCAGGATAACCACTGTTTCACTGTTGTCCCTTGAACAGAAGCAGAAAAGGCTGTGGAAAGGAATGTCTGCCGGCAGGTGCGATTGTACTCCAACACAATGTTATCATTCGGACACAGTTTTGTTGAACATTTGGAGAAAATCATTTTGCTCGATCTTTGACTGTCTGCTAGGCTGTGAGGCAGCTGTTGGGGGACTCACCACCTGGTGAGCAGCTTTGAAGTACACTTTGAGGATTAAATTATTCATTCAGGAATGGCGACATGTATCCAGCTTGCCTTAGACTGTGGAGAAGATTTTGCCTCCTGCAGCTCAGCTTTACAGGACAGCCTTTTAGCACACACAGCTACATCCCTCTTCATGAAAATACAGACTTTTCACAAAAGTTCCAATTCTTTGTAGACACGACTGCGTAATGAAAAGAAATGAGAACATAGTCTCCCACAGTCAAAAAGGACATAATGATGATTATTAGATATGATAAAATAATATTGTATGACACATTTCATGACCTATGGCTTTTCCAGCATGTCTGCAGGATGTCCCAGATTTGAAAATGATTGTGTTCACCAGGAGGCGATGACTTTTAAAGGAACCCTGCTTCAATGAAAATTAAGTGAGGATTTCCAGCTTTAAAAAATATTTCAACTGTTATTTTTACTTTTAATGTAACTACAGCACTTTGGAGATAAATCCTAGGGTGTTAAAAAAGGTTTGACACTACACATGGAAAAAGTAATTTAGATTTAACTAATAATGTGGGTGATTGACAGCAAATTAAAATGGGCCTGGACTGTGACAAAGGGACTCCATAACATATATAAATAAATAAATATAAAAAGGATGCTGTTACTGAATATGTTTGTTTGTTTGTTGATCTGCCCATCACAATCATTTATTTCTGTGTCAAAACAGTGTGCCTCTTTCACTTAGCCTATATCCTTATTCAAACAAGTGACTGTACAATGTATATGTGTATAAGCTACTGTTGTTACTGAATAACCTTAATAAAATAGTATGTGTTGCTGCTTTTCAACAGTGGAACAGCAGTCACTTGTTAGGAATTGTATAATTCACTAAATCTCTCATAAGATGACTGGTCCACAGCAAACTTAGTTCTGTCCAGCTGTGTATATTTCATCCGAATTTCACCAAATAGGCCCCAATTTACAAATACAGGTAAGAAAAGGAGGAAAAAGTCCTTTTCAGAAAAAAAGAAGATAGTTTGTTTAAACAATACACATAGAAGGACAAAAGGTGCAGCTCTGTTTCTAATTTAAATCTAAAAAGTTGTAAACACTATTTTGGCTGTGATCATAATTTCTTGTGGCATTATGTTTTGTGACAGACTTTCTTTCTTGTCTGAGTGTAGAGCTAAATTGATATTTAATATTTTGTTCTTTCCCATCAGCTAGAGCGATATCAGGCAGAGTGATATTATTAGGTGTCATACAGTACATCACATACTAAACTACTACATACAATGTTGTATTGCATATACGTGTAAAGTAACATACTAAAACATTTTCATTTATTAAAGAAATTTCATTTGTATTGGTAATATTTGAATCTGTGTAATGAAATAACGAATGGTACAAATACATCAGCTAATTATGACAGCATGTTGCATGTTTCTTTGAAAAAAATCAAGAAATGATAAACAGAAGGCACAGAATTTAGTGTAAATAAGCTCTAATTGTTTCTCAGTGGAGCAGCTCTACATCAGCCAGAAAGACAAGAGAGCAGCTACACACACTATCCTACACATTGTGATGTCTCTGGAAATGAACAGCATTCCCTCATTGTGTCAGCATTAACAATGTAACCTGTCAGACATTTTTTTCTGCAGTTGATGTACAGTATGATTTACATCATGAATTTTTGTGAGGAATTTCTGTGTTGCAGAGGCAGTTTTTCTCTGTACCGTTAACTGGTACCCAGGAGGAACACAATGAACATGCAGTGAGATACTGTATGATTTTATCTTTACTGACATGGAGGAGCAAATTATGATAAAGCCCTCAAGGCCTGCGTGTTACAGAAAAGTGTGAACCCCGTGGTTATGTAATAATTGTCTAACCTGACTTAATACACCACAAATTTCACAATTCAGAGATCAAGCTGAAGCAGGAAATTTGCCAGTATTACTTGACCACCAGAACAAAGCATCTCCACCTTGTTAACCTCAGTCGTTTCTGAAACAGGGTTTAGTGCCTGCTGACTGGGTTTGTCCTCATGGGATATATTAGGCTGCATATGCTAGAGCCTATTATGTCATTTTCACTTTTCCCCCTTGCCCAACTTTTCAAACTTCCTCCTGTTACAGATACAAAACTTAATTTGATTCAGATTTTAGGCTGGACTGAGATGGTATCAACTTCTTCTTTTATGTGGCTTCTAACAATAACGATTGTATGGCGCACTGCAGATGTAGGACTTGCTGTATGTTACTTCTACTAAAACTGCACTGAGACTGACCACTATCATTGCTGATATTTTCACAATGCCCCAGATCTCTTGTAGATACTATAGTCTCTCAGGTATATGCAGCTTCAGGCTATTGCCATGTGACACAGATTCAATTATGTGCCATATTTAGACATGTTTTATACTGATTTGAGGGACAAAAAGAGATAATGGAGTCCCAGTATTCAGAGATCAAGCATGGCTGTAGTCAGATAAGGAGATAATCTGGTTTAGTAAGCCTACAGTGTGCTATGTCTGTGGCACTTAACAGCCCCAGACAGGTCTCAGTTTTTTGTAATTATATTAGACAGGCATAGTTAGCTGCCAACTTTTCCTTATTGAAGACGAGCTGGGGCAGCCTTGCATCACAGGAGTCAAACACCACCTCTTGGCTGGTGTTTCTGAATTGAGAGACTACTGGGAATGTCTGTTCTCCAATAACATTTATAGTCTGAGATGGACACACGAGGCACCATATGTTTCATGATTCCTGCAAGGCTTCCTGGGGAGAATAATTCAACTTGTCACATCTGCTCACATACGGGTCCAGAAGGATTTATCTCTAATTCAAGTGGTTCCTAAACTGTTTGAATTAGAACCATGAAGGCTGTACTTTCCATTATAATCGTCTTATGTGTGGCCATCTGCACCACAGAAGACTTAATGTTGTTCCAAAGAGGAAGTGGCCAGCAGGACCTATGATTACTATTAATGGGAAGTGTGGACCATTTAAGTGAACCTGGTGAGGGTCTGACAAAATCTCTGAACTGCTGGTTATCCTGCAGATGGAGATAATGAATTATCCCATGGAAAGTATCTTCTTTTGGTCTGCCTGGCACAAACACATATTAAAAGTCCAAAAGTATGTGGAGAATGTGATTAGGATTTGTTTTTGTCAGGAAGTAGAAAAACCTTTTATTTCTCAGGTAAAATGATACTGGGGGACAGCTGGACAGCTTCCAGAATGCAACAGTAAAGGCAAGAGGACATTCAGGACTATTAAATGACCATGTGAAAAGTGCAAAGACTAAAAAACTATCACTGATCAAGCAGCGCATACAATAAAATAAATCATCCTTAAAAAAAGTCTCATAATTTCTAAATGGTCAAGACGTATTTGTATAATGTGTAACTCTGTATTTGTTTGGAACGTGCCAAAAGTGTAGAGAACAGGCATGTGTACTCTTAACGAGATAGCCACAAACAAAACCCTCTTCATGTTTAGGGTTCTAAAGTTTTTGGTTACAAGGGTTAGAGTTTGAGTTCCTCCAACTTCATCATCATGTGTACCCGCCTAAGTATTGGTATAGCAATGAAATAAACATTAAGTAAAAACTATATTAATTATTAATTATGTTAATTATTGAACATTTTATATATAAAATCAGTAAATATGGAGCGAATCATGTGTTTTTGGAGGTGATGAGGGTTCAGTTTGTGTAATTTCCCTCACTCACGTGATAATCAACGTGACAGGAAGTTGGAATAAACCCTGCGCCCTATTTTGTCCACGTTACCTGTTTGCTATTATAAATAATTGTAAATTTAACAAAGACCAACTAAGTGTGTACACCAGCAGAAAGGAGGCCAGATGATATAACGCTGGGAGAAACATATGAGGAAAATTGTCCCCTACAGGTGACAACAAAGCTAATTAACAGCAACACGTCAGCGCTAGCATCAACCTTCTGCTGCTGCGACACCTGCCGCCTCCGGATCATTTGGATGTGGACAAACTAAACGAACTTTAGTTTGAGTTTTACGCAGTTGACTTTACAAATAAAAAATGATTTATTTGCGCGTTCATGGTATAAGCACGGACCGTAACTGGTATTCAAACGGTGGATATTTTTTAATGGATAAAGTAGTTGACAAACTGAGGATTTTTTTTTTTGCAAACCTTTTCACACTGAAGGCCCAGTTGGCGCAGCTGGATCTCGGATGCCTTACCTGCAAACCATATTCTACGCCTGCAGCTGTTTAAATGGTGAGTAAATAATTTTTGTTTTATTGCTACGTTTCTTTAGAAGATTAGAGCATCAGACACACCTGCTTCTCCCAAATGTCCAGCATTAAGGACGGAAACGTGATAGTTTGTGTGCATTTTGTTGGATGTGAGATTTAATAATAGGGGACTTGTCTTTTGCTGGCTAGGTTGCTGTTTGATGATTTAATCGTGCATTCAGCGAGTCTAGCATTGTGGTTATGTTTTTTTTTGTCAACAAACTATCTACAGTATAAACCCTTTTGCATGTGTGGTTTGTATGGTGCTTTAGCCAAAATGTTGCACTGGCACAGCTGTTTCTGTTGTAACTCAGCTGGTTGCAGCTTCGACTGTTAAGCCAAAACAAAAACGGGAGCAGTATTAACGTGAGATCTGGTTTGGTTCAACAAAATGCAGAGAATTTTTTTGGTTTATGGTGGTTTAGTTGACAAAACTTTTGGTGTTTTTAATAATGCACTGTCAACAGACCTTAGCAGCATGGGGTTTGGTTGTTGATAGATTCTGACTTTTCCATGAATTATTTTGTTTCTGTGAACCGAATGAGTCAATTAATTCCAGAAAAGTAGCACAGAGTCTGGCGAGATTTTAATTTCAGCAGACACGCTGTTGAAAAGAAAATCCTTATTTTCTCGCTTTTCTGTGCAGTTATCCCTCTGCTGCTCTTATTCTAGTTCTCAGTCTGTAAGCTGGCACAGATTAGTTGACTTATTCATTACAGAGGGTGTCTGTTGTGGATTGCTCAGCTTATCCAGTGTGATTAATGTTGAGTTTGTGTAACTACCAAAGCAAACACAGATTGGTCTTTTAAAGGGTCTTTTCCACCCAGGGATGCATTGGAGAGATATAGTTACAATATGTCACACGCTGTGTTCTGTTTACAGTTTGTCTGTTAATGTTTTGTCCATGAACGGATGAAGCCACTAAGGTCCCAATTATTATTGGATTCTTCTGTTACTGCAGCTTCACTATGGTTCCGTCCCAAGAGAAACTGAATAATTCAAGTTTTTTTTACAGCTCTTTAGCATTACAAGAAACCGCACAGTAATATTAAAATATATTAATTTGGTCATCTTGAGAAACATTATAACAATGCACAGGGGATGGATTTCACACTAACTATCACTCTGTGTATACATAAACAATGCAAAGGGTTTCAGTCCATGAAGGTTTTGCCTCTGGTTGGTTTCTTTCTGCCAACACTGGTTTGTTTTATTCATTGTTGATACAAAATATTATGCAGGTGAGGTCTGCTGATTCTCCAGTATGTTTAAATTTGTAGTAAAACTGAGACTTACACACACATTCGCAGTTAAAATCTTCTATTTTGTGACATGGATGTATCACTTGTAATTCTCTTCTACATTGTGTGTGTGTGTGTGTGTGTGTGTGTGTGTGTGTGTGTGTATACACATGTTTTGCTTGTCTTTGGGCACACTCTTGCTGGTGTGTGCACATTCATGAATACGCACATATGTATGCACATGAAGCCTCTACAGTGTTTCAGCTCAGTGTTAGCATTGGACATGGGCAATTCCCTGAGGCAAAGATCCGCTCTCCACCCAAACAATGAGGTGCAGCTTTTGCTCTCTCTGTGAATGAGGGGAAGCAAACCCGTTCAGGAGGTCAGCTCCAAGCTGTTGACATTGCTCCCTGGTTGCCTGTAGTTCTGGGCAGAGCCTCATTATCACATGGTCTGCTTGGAAGAGAGTGGGCTTCGTTAGGAAGCAGCTGTCACTGCTGAGGGGGCGAAGGCAAAGGGAAAGAGCAGATAAAGTAGAGCCTACTCTGTGGTCCATTCACAGTGGCGCTTAAGGGCCAGTTGGCTGCAGTGTTATAGTCTGCTTCTGTGTGTGCATGAGCAGTTCTGTTGAGTGTGTGTGTCCATGCATGCGAGTGTGATGTTAATCCTGCAACAAGTGCTGCAGTAGTTTTACTTGTTACAAGTCTTGCCAGTATTTTATTTCTGTCATAGACCCACTGCCTGCCTGAATAAGAATTAGCGGTTTAAAAATCTATACATCAATAAAAATGTACTATATCATTTCTATAATACAATATCAGAAGCCCTTGACATGCATACATTATTTACATTAAACATACAGTATGCTGCATGGGGATTATAGATATGTTGATGTCAAAGGATACAGTAAGAATAAGCATTACTATAACTGTTCCAGTGTGAATTACATCCTCAGGTACTTTGTGGCATAATCAATTGACTTGAAACTCACTCATCTGTGCCAGATTTCAAAACATCTCAAGGAGGAAAAACTTATTGAAAAACCTTTAAGTAGGCAAGCAGAAAAGAATAACAATAAAAGGACGTATTGGACGGATGGACTGAGGAAGAAAAATAATTAAAATTGCAGAAAGTCATTTTTCAAGCATTATGGAAAACAAGATGAAATGTATAGTGGAGGTCTGCAGCATGTGTCAGGTTTCATGTCTGCCACACTCGATCAGTGACCAGAGCTAATGAGATGCTACATGCTGCCTGGGACTTGAGCTGGAAAACTGCTGTTCTGGTGCACATTAGAATCTGGGGAATTCCAAAAATCTAGCATCTGGTGAAAAACAGAGCAACCCTCTGTGGCACAGCGGTCATTAACTTCTGGGATTTACTGAGATACGATACCCTGTTGAGAAAAAGTTTCCACACTGATGAGAACAGTTCTTCCAACTTTACCAATTTTCTGCCCAGCGGAAGCAACACAAGTCAGGAAAAGAAGCTGCCTTTGCTTTTCTATTAGAAAATGTAATGGATATTAAATGATGACAGATGTAGTCAAAGAAGTATGTGTGCCACAGTGGAGCAGATTAACAGATCAGCAAGTTGTAGAAAAAGTTAAATGACTGATAGGATGTTGCTTAGGGAAAGTTGAGGTACGATATCATACGTAAAATATTAATTTAAAAAGGAACTTGTCAGCATGTGGTCGGAGCTAATTTGACATGTAGTGCTTGTACAGCATTTATTTGGTTGTGTTTATTCAGTTGTGCGTACAAAGCAAACAACAAAAAACAGAGTTAATTTAATTAATTTTAGAGCATTTTCCCTAGAGAGCTGAAAGTAGGTAGAATGAATGCACTTTTTTTCTGTGTTTGAGTGGTCCCACTGGGAATTAGACCCCTATGTCTAGTACAGTTTGCCATGTACAGCAGAACCACACTGACATTACCAGTTTTCCATCTGACTCAGGATTGACATGTGTCATGAAACATACTGCTTAAGTAAAGAGTTAGACATGTCTGAAAATACTTCTAAAAACTTCTATAAAACTTTTATTCAGTGAAAATGGAGGTGCATCGTTAAAACTTAAACTAAATGCTTATTTTGTATAGAATGTTAATTAGCAACTATGTTGATTACTAAAAATAAAAATCTGAAAAATCATTTTCCAAAATAAATGCCAAGAATTTACTGCTTCCATTTTCTCAAGTGTGAGATCATTTGAAACTGATCTTATCTCTGGTAGAAAAGACACAACCCATTTGATGATATAACCTTGGCCTCTGTGAAAGTGTAATAGCCATTTTTCATGATTTCCTGAGATTTTAGAGACAAAACACTTTAATTGGTGAGTCTAGGAAATAATCAGCAGATTAGTCTAAAGTTAAAGTAACTGTTAGTTTTAGACCCTATTAAAACCACATTCTTAGATGTGATCAATTTTGGTGACATTTACAAATAAATTTTCTGCGGAAGACTGTCAAATTGAATCCTGTCCTGCACTGATGCCACAAAAACCTAAAAGCAGTTCAACAAACACAGTTATGTCTATGTCTTACTCAAAATAAAGCAAGTTATTTTTTAAGGTTGTTTCCCTCAGCGTAACAGTTCAAATTGTTATGATGATCACGCAATTTTACTTGAGTGGTCATGATGCTAGTAGATTAAAGTTCACCCGGGGCCTCACCCAGTCACTAAAAACATAGCTCTGACTTGATAACATTTCAACTAAAGGATTACCTTAGAAGATAACAACTGGCCCAGGAAACATTCACCATTGTTTTAAGTCTGCAAGACCAGTTGCTCAGCTCTGAACTGCTGCTGCTCAATCGATGGGGATCTTTAATAGCAATTTCCAGGCATCCCGATGCTATTGATTTTAGTCGACAAACATTTCACTTTGATCATTATGATCCCAGGCTTGCAGCACACTTCCTGGGGCTTCTCCTCATGAGAGGCTTACAATTGGTCTTCAAATGGCAATCTAGTGATGGCTGCCACATTGACTGTGTCCATCCACAGCAGAGGTAGAAACTAAATTGTATTTGACAAAAAGAAATACACAAACAAGTTAACATTCATGAAAAATTGAGTGTTTAGTGACATTTTTTTATGTGTGTCTAAAATTCATCTTTTCTTCTCACTGCGTTCTCAAAACGTGTTGCCAGATTGAGCCAATTTTATTTCCCCTTCCAGTTTCTCAAAATGGTTCATTAGTTTCCAGTGCTCCCATTGGTTAGCCTTATTGTCCAGCAAATCAATATTATATGATGAGTTGAAGAACACAGAAGGAGCATTGGAGACTAATTAGAAGTCCTCAAACTTAAAAATCTGTTCAAAGTCTTGTTGTTGTCAACCCAGCGGTAGTGACCCTGGGTCTCATTTAATGTTTCTAACTATCTATTAATGTTCCTTGGGTTTTTCTTAGAGCTGGGGGAGGCAGAGGAATGGTGGCTGATGGATGAGAAACATTAGATGCCCGGCAGGCACTGAACTCTAATATAATGCAGTCATATGGCTATTTTTTCTTTGGTGTACTTCATTACATTTCTGTTTGGTGGAATATGTTTCTGTTTAAATAATTTATTGTTCCCTTTCTGCCACGTTTCTCTCAAAAATCAATCGGTGGCTGTCTTCCCAGAGATAAGCATGCCTTATTAATGTTAGATCTTTATCGTGCCAGGAGGACCACCAGTACTGCTGCTCAGTCTGCTGATAATTGACATTTTCTCTAAATGAGGGTATTTATCAACCTATCATTGTCCGTGGGAGGCCCCACATCTGTCCATACCCATAAAGTATTCTGAGAAAGAAGCTGGGATTTTGCACTTTGTGTCCAGTGTACCATGCAGTATTCATGTTTCCTCATGATAGGAAAAAGTTTGTTTCTTAAGGGAGAGAAGAAGGATTTCCATTGCAAAGCAAAGTATTGAGCAGAATAATAAAGACTGAATGTGAGCTTTAGAAAACGTGATATGCACAAAGTGACCTTTAAGTCTCGTTCTTCTTTGAATGACTTGGGAGGTGCCTTTCAGCCACACTTAAGTACACATACGTACAATGCTTTCAATATAGCTCCTCCAGAGGACACTGGATATTGGAAGCATCCACAGCAGTTGTCAGTGATAATAGTATACAGACCAGTGGGCCAGTGATGGGGCAATGTCACTTTCACCATCAGAATTAGCATTTATATTACATAATTGGAAGATTAGGGCCTTGAGTTTCATTATTCTGTGCAGATGTAACAATATAAATTTAGATGCATGTGAAAATAAATGTGCCTTGTAGTCAAGGGTTTTTTTAAGTCCTATATTTGCTACCAACAATGAGGGAACACTATGTAGGGGGTTTAATTTTTAGCGATAACTTTATCAATGTGATTAGAGGGAAAATGATCAGACTGTTAAAAAGAAAGGAGCTTTCTCAGACAGATTGGCTTAATAATAGTATAATGGTGTTACTATGGTCAGTACAGTAAAGACAAAGCAGGAGTGACCCTTAAATGGGACAAAGTGCAGTGTTTGAGGGAAGAAGCACTCAAATGTTGTTCCTAATCAAATTCAGGACATATGCCAGCTTAGTCATTAATTTTACACTGTTTGGCTGCCATTGTCAGTGTCACTTGATATTAGATGTAACACAGCCAAACGAAAAACTGAGTAGTAAGATGTGATATATTACTGAAATAAATCTTATTGGGGAAATGCATTTTGAATTACATCACTGTAACGGCATTTGACACACTTCATTTCATTCTCATCTGTCAAGTTTAGCATCAGATGATGGTAGATGTGCATGGCTTAATGGAGGAGACGTGACAACTTATAAAGTTAGAATACTGTATGAGTGACTCTAGGTCACTACTTTTTTGCGGAGTAGAATGCAGTACTGGTTTACTCCCTTTGTGGTCAGAGAATTAGTTAAACAACTAAAATAAAGCAATTAAAATTAACTAATTTAATTAAGTATACTATAGACTCTGTAGTTGAGATTAGGAATGGGTGATATAAAATAAATTCTTTATTATCTCCTGATAACAGGGCAATCAATTCAGAAACTTATAATACATATATATTATAATAAAATATCTTGAAAAGCTAATAATTTATTAAATCAATGAGTCTCTCTACTAACTTAATGTGACAACTGTGTTAATGCTTTGTGTATTTTTACAAAAAATAAAAATATATCAACTTGTGTGTATGTTGTGCTGACAGTAGCACATATAAGGTGACAATACAATAGTTTAATTAACAGTGAAAAGCAAATATTAAGACTACCAAAAGTCATGTTACTACCATACTTTCTGCGTAGAGGCAAAAAAAAGATGGGAGTGGGGGGGATAAGCTACCAAGCTACCAATCTCCTATGAAAGAATTAAAACCTACCTAGTGAACCAAAAATGGACAAAGCAGCAAGAGATAGTTATTTCTGCGTCTATCACAGCAAAACACTCACCCCAAAGTTCTTTTTAATTCTGTTAATCTTGTCATCGATCCTACTAAAAGAGCCTGGCTGTCATCAGGCACGTCCTGTGAATATGTTTTAAAGTTTATCACTAAGAAAATTTTACATTTGTGTTCCAACATTGCTCCAACTGGAGTAGACTCTTCTATAGAGCAGATCTGCCTCTGTTTTTAAAGAATCAGCCTGTGACTTTAGTCATCTCTTACCTCTTTACAGCATCCCTACACATTTTTTACAAATAACTTCTGGATATGGTTGATCCAACAATCTAACTAATCATAAATAGCAGTCTGGTAACTGGAACTATTTCACTTTTTTTTAAACATGTACTTATTAAAAAGCCACAATGTTGATAGTTCTGAATTGGTCAACTTTTGTCCTGTTTCAAAACTACTATTTATGTGCAAAGTGCCTGGAAAAACAGTTTATCCACAGCTCCTCTCCTTCTGGTCCAGTTTTGGAGAAATCACAGTACAGAATCTGCATTACCTTAAGTCTCAAATGACCTTCTGTCATTAGACAATTGTGCAATTTTAATACTTTGATACAGTAGGTCATGCCATTCCTTTAAAATAGTTTGCACCACTTGGTAGGCCTTAGGGCACCGCTCTGGAATGATTCGCTTCATATTTCAGAGATCATCTGTCGTTATTCAGGATCAGTTCTCCTCATCTGCCCCTTTTACTGTGGAGGCTCAATTTTAGGTCCAGTTTTATGTGCCCTCTACATGCTCCCGCTTGGCTCTATTTTTAGAAAACATAACATCTCGCTTCATTGCTATGATGATACGCATCTGTATCTCCCTCTCAGTGTTGCCAGCTTAGCAACCTTGACACCATATTTACCAACTTTTCAGACCCCTCCATCAGTTTTTCAAAAAAGCAACTAGCGACAGATCTTTAGACTTCTTCTGGTGTTGTTGGCGACTTTTGGAGTCATCTAAGCATATATTGCTTTCTACTGTTCTCAACAAGTAGCGGGTGCTGCCGTGGGCACCTCCACCGACTCAAAGAAATCACTGGCAGACAGTCCTTGTGCAGCAGTCCCTCCCAGCTGCTGTCAGAGCAGGAGATAATTACCCCTGCCTTTCCAGCCTAAGTGAATCGTGCATACGCAAAGCTGCCGGTTGCTATAGGCTCCTAAGAGGATCACAAGGTTAAAAACCAAACCAAACATAAGAAAACTAAACACAAAATTTATTTACTAATAAATAAACAATAAAGTGTCTCTTATGGGTCAATTTTGCTATGCAAATTAGCTTGTGACGTAATTTTGCAACTTTTAGCCACTTTTACAACAGCCAATAGCAATTTTCCTTAGGAGTTGGCAACACTAGTATGTGAGAAGAATCGTTGTCAAGTCTCTGGCAGCAAGGAGTAGGCAAGAGAAGCCATGTTCAGACGAACTGTTCATGATCTTCATTCAATGCTCCATTCATGTTCAGGACACTTCATGTTCAGAAGAAATCATTAAAACTGTTAATAATAGTGTATAACCATACTGTGTCTTGTTTATATACTGTGCTTATTGTTTATTTTGTTTTGTAAACTGTTCTCTTAGTTATTATTTATCTTATTGTCAACACTGGGATCAGAGGGAAACTGCATTTAAATTCTCTATATGTCATGTACTTATAGAAAAATTGTCAATAAAAATGACTTTGACTTTAATGACGTTTGAGGATTTTTTTTTTTTTGTGGAATCCCCTATGCGACCCAGCCTCACCCATACTCTGCCTCCAGGGGCCCCCAGATAAATTGAGTTTGAGACCCCTGTTCTAAACCCAGACAACACTGATTCAGTTAAGTCAATTATTCCGTCTCCTAATGTTAAATGCTGGATGGCAAATAATTCTTTCCAGTTAAATGATAACAAAACAGAAGTAATTATTTTTGTTACAACTAGTGTATGGGTATGTGGGTATCAAATATTCATGAACTTTGAAGATTTTGAAAACCATTACTACAACTCTTAATTCCTCAAGGCTTGACACTGTAACTCACTTTGGTGTCTCTCAGTCTGCACTGTTGCATCTGCAGCTAGTGCAAAATGCTGCTGCTAGACTTATAACCGGAACAAAGAACAAAGATAGCATTACTCCTATCCTAGGGTCACTGCATTGGCTTCCGGTCAAATATTGATGTAATTGTAAATCACATTTATTTTTGAATGTGATTTTTGAGCTAACAGTCTATCTCACGGGTGAAGTGTGCGAACTTCTGCACTTCAGCAAGAACCAACTTCAATCAATTTTGTGACTTTATTATTGGTGGTGAAATGGAGTCATGTGATCATTGTTGATACGTTTGATTGTTGAGACAAATGTGTAGCCTTTGGGTCTTAGCTGTTTTTCAAATTCTGATTTTATTTGTTTATTTGTCTATTATTATATTGTCTATTTTTGTTATTGCTAAAGCTTTTAAAAGTTGTTCAATACTTTGGTTGGTTTCAGTTGTATTTTGATGTGCAGTTCAAATAAAATTGATTTTATTTAACCAAACTGCATCAACAGCAAGTCTCAAAATCCACAGGCAGCAGGAATCACACAGGTGTAGCTACTATCAACATCTCCTGTTGGCATTTTTGATGTACCAGCTAAAGCTCAGTATCTTTGGAAAGTATCTGGGGAGAGCAAATTCACGCAAGAGCTTGTACCGTAGTTTGTATCGATTTAAGTCGCTTAGCGGAGTTTGCAGCCATCACATGCAGCTCTGCATGTTGTCAAGTAAAGTAATGAGGGAGAGCAGCATTGTAGTGCATCTGGGAGACATTTGCTAACCTTAGGTCGATGCAAAAGTGCGATGGTTTACCACTGTTATAGTGATTAATAAAAACAAACAATAATGCTAACTAATGGACAGTTTTCTTATAACTAATCCAGTTTATTACTTCATCCCTATAGTCAAACTCTAATTGGGTGCTTGAAGCATGTTTTTTTTCACTCTCAAATTTCAACATGCTAGCTTGCAGATTTTTTCAAATTTTTATTTGTCACAATCCATCAGAGGTTGCCCAAAGAAGATCTGTACCAACTGAACTCGAACAAGTTGAGTGTTTGTTTGTTTTTTATATACAATCCCCATGTAAAGGTAGTGGAATTGCAAGGCCAATTCATTTGTGTTTTGTGTACTCTCAAGACATTTGGTTTTATGTAAGATCAAAAAAGATAAATGTGAGAACTTTTATTTAATGTTATGTACATCTAGATGGATTAAACAACCCATAACAAAAACTTTTGTATTGATGTCCAAAAACTTCTGTATTGATGTCCCAAATTTTAGGTTCCATTTGTTGCTAAAATATGATAAATTAAATAAAAAGACAAGATCTGTCTGTAGGAGAAAAACAAGCCATTGTGATCCTAAAAAAAGAGACCATACAATCAAAGGTATTGAACGAATACTGGACATAGGCGATCCTACATTTTAGAATGTTTTGAAAAAGGAAGAAACCATTTATATGCTGGGCTAAGCTGAGCTATAAAAAACAACCATTGACAATCACAATTTCCATAAAGCAGAATTTAAGGTATTGCAATTCACAATTTCAAGACTTGAGTAGAAATACAGAGGCATACCACAAGATGCAAACCCCTCATCAGCCAGGTTGAAATTTGCTGAAACTTACAGAAATGAGTCTGTGAAGATTCTCAGTCATCCAGGTAAAGTTGTCTGAAGATTGAGTCATGGCAACTGGACTTCTTTCTTCCA
>JAUYWH010000020.1:13021553-13155958 GCA_034779795.1 Ctenopoma multispine | reverse complement strand
ACACATCCACCAGGTTGAACACCCTTAACGACCCACCCAATGGGGGCAGGAGGAACGGTCAGAGATGGGGTTGTTACGTCCAGTCCAGTTGCCATGACTCAATCTTCAGATTACAGAAATGAGCTACACGATTGCAACGTGAAAACACTGAAACAGTGTTTATGGACTAATGCGAGTTAGGTTATCTTGTACCAAAGTGATATAAAGACAATAGTGTAGAAGAAGAAATTTGTTAATGAGCCAAACCATACAGAAAAAAGTACCAATTTACACAGAACACTAAATTGAAAAAGCCTCATCATGCAGCAAAACAGTCCAAAACATACTTCAAACTGTACAAATGTCTTCATCGGAGGAAAATATAGAAGGTTTTAGACTGACCAGATCAATGACCAGACTTTAAGCCAAGTGAACATACATTTCACCAGCTTAAGAGTAGACGGATGGGTGAAAACCATTAATCCCCTTGGGGATGAATAAAGTATCTGTTTGTCTATAACAAACAGCTAAAGGAGGGTGCAGTGAAAACCTGGAGAAGTACATCGGAAGGAGAAACCAACAAATTCATTTAATCATCCTACCGAGTCACAGGCTTAATATAGTTACTACAAACAATGGATTTCTTAAAATTTACTTTAAAACTGGTTGCGCCAAGGCATTTGCTCATTTAAAATGTGTGTGATCTGATACAAAAGGTGCTATGTTCTAGGTGTAAAAACCATAAAATAAAAGCTGAAATTCTGAAATTGTGTTTCATAGCCATGTTTTTATCTTTAACCCAAATGTCTTCCATGTAGAGCAACAACAAACAATAGCAAATCTTGTCATTCCAGTTCTGTTGGTGGTGAATGCACATTGTAATGATTAAGATATCCTGTACACAAGCAAGAACAAGCAAGGATGAAAAAGTTCAGTTTAATTCATCATATGCTGCCGACAAGTACAGCTGTTGGATTTTGGGGTTGCTGACTGTCCTTTTTTTCATAAAGATATGGTTCTTCTGTTGCTACTCTGTGGTACATGGAACTACTATGCCTAAACACCCTGCTATGGTTTCTTTGAAAGTCATTTCTTAGAACGACATTTTCTTTAAAAAAAAAAGAATTAAGTCATTGCATAATCAATATAACCTTACCCAGCATTCACAAACAACTCATGTATAATAGGCTTGAAAAAACTTTTTTTCTGTCTGAAAATAAGATCATGGGGCCCTGATATAAGACTTCATTAGCATTGCACTCATTATCTCAACAGTGTGAGAGAACTTAATTGTGTCTGCCCACTGTAAAACTCATTTATCAAAATACAGCAATTCATGCCAGCAGTGAAACTTTATTATATAGTATTAATTGATTATAATAAAACGCTAGGCCCAGCTACATGTGTTTGCCTACTCATAGATCAAACATTCAACATCTGGCCTTCATTGACCTAATTATTGCAAGTAATGAGATGCTAATTTCAACACTCATACTGCATGCATGAGCGGCCAAATTCATGTGAAACGGAACTTTATGACAAAACTAATAAATAAAACATCTTACTGGTGGTAAACATTAAGAAACTGAGGGAAAGAAAACAAAATAGGGAGCAACATGGAGCCCAGTGATTAACAGTGCTTTTACATAATCACCCCTTGTGCCTGAAGGATGGTTTCTTTTGCCCCACTGTTTACTGGTTTATGAGGAGAGTGATGGGCCATTTCATTAGCTCAGCAGTAATTAATGCACAAAATTAAGCAGCCTTTGATCAATTGTAGGGGCCAGTGTTGTCAGAGCTTTCATTATTTAACTATGAAATCCACAATGAAGTACTGAAACAGTATTGCTAAAAAGTTAGTCTCACCAAATTAGCATAAGATACAGCAGAATTAGTAACCATATCAGATTTTCATTAACATTGCCTTGTTTGGTTTCTGCACATTGTGTCACCATAATGCACAATGTGCAGTTGTTAAGTCTGAGATCTGTGTCCTGGGAAATGAATTGGCTCAGTGCGGCAGTGTAAAAATTGGCTGTGATATCTTCCCAGTCTGCATTAAGAATAGGTCTCTGGGGGCAATTCCTCACAGCAAGATAAATGAGTTAACCAGCAACCTGTTATTTGTCAACACACATTGATGCTATAGTTTTGTTAGGTTTACCTGCTTGTTGATAAGGCACTGATAGCCACCCTTTATATGTAATAGGTACTGTCTGTATTGGCATTTATAGTAGAGTAACAGTATTAAGTACGGTAATATAGATTAATGTGATCAAAACCCAGAAAGACAGAGATCCTCAGACCACTCTCAGTTTGCTTAATGAATAGCCCTATACCTTGTGCTGAGTATCTGTATTTGTCTCTCAGAGAGGAATTACCCTACAATAGCTTATTTGTTCAAGATATAAAGTAAGTTTTTAAAAGACAGTGACAACTTGATGATGAAACTATATGTGGGAACATTACACCAGTTGGCCTGCAAATGAAGTGTAAATATTGACATGTATATTGTACAGTATATACAGTAGCTCAAACATGGATCATCGTTTACACTGAAAAGAGCTTGTGAAGCCAGGACAATATAAATGTTTCCAAGGCAAACAGAAACTCTACAAAAAACCCATTGCAGAGATGTTCACAGTTCTTGGTGTCACTGTGATCACAGTTTTTGCTGATAGTAAGAGGTGATGAAGAGGTGTTGCAGCCATTAAACCAAGTACTGTACTGTAAGCTGAACTTTACATTCCCCTATGTAGTATGAATGAAATTGCCAGCATTTATTCCTCTGTGTTTTTGTTAGGATTAAAAAATAAAAGACAAATATCAGCCTTAACATATGTTCATCTTTCCCAGTGAATGATGCACAATCTGAGTTTATCATTTACTTTATTACATGGACATATTAGTACATGAGAACACTGCCTCCATTCATATTCATATTGGTCACTTCACCTAAATGATCAACAATACAAAGAGAACACTTTCTCTCTTACTCACTGTTGTGATATGGGCCCAGTTGTTATAGCTTTAGCTTTATTGGCCAATATTTTAGATATCTGCAGCTGAGTTTTTTGCCAAACTTGGACAGGTTCTGCATGGCTTGAAGCCATTAAAGACAAGTAAGGAGAATACATTTTTTGTCATTTGGGGTAAAGGTACCTCTTTCTTTGTGTGAAAACAGGTTTCAATCACAAGCATTTTTTTTTTAAATCACAGCAGTAGTCTTCTCTGGGTCACTGAAGTCTTTGGCACTTGATCTCCAACTCTGTTGAGAGAGGGGATTTGAATTGATGTGACTAATGTAAAACAAGGCCAACTGTCAGATGTAAGCCAGTCACTGCTAGTGCACTTTTGCACCCTCCATTTCCGAGGCATAATGATGCATAGCCATCACACTTAAGCCCAGTCTAGTCAGTGTAGTGCCTGCATATGGAAAAGGTGTCAGTTGCTGCAAAGGAAATTATGCAGTCCACTAGTTCCTTGTCTAGCATGGCATCTCAACTGCACAGCGCTTTCCCTGAAGAAGAGATGACATGTTTATGAATTATTCCCCTGATGGCATGTAAAGAACCATATTTACGTCCTAATATTTCATAAAACAGTAAATTTGATAGTTTGAACACCTTTCTTAGTGAGTTGTTAAATATAGTTCTGTAGATGAATGCAGAGTATTTGAAGTGAATCATACTATACATTATTTTAAAAGAAGACCTACTATATGGATTTTTAAAAGGCTTGTAGAAATGTAGTGTGAATATTTGAGTGCCACTGGAATAAGGAGAAACCTGACACATAGGGCTGTTTTTCTTTTGTGGCCAGCTATTGAACTTTCTAAAGCACCACTATTTAACACGATTCACAAGTAGCAACCAGTTGAATGTTAAATTTATGGATGTAAAAGTAAAGCTCTTAGTTACTAGACATCTTTAGAACTCAGCTCACACAATAGATATTAAGCAGATGTAATCATGTGAAAATACTGAGCAGTGAGAGTGAGCTAACAATGTGTTATCCATAAACTGACACAAACCATCTTAGAATGAAAGCCTTCATACATTCTGCAGTCTCACATGAATAACCATGGCTTTTCAAAAGAAGAGGAAAATAACCTGTAATAATTTGTCCCTCCAGTCGTGTAGAGATACTGCTGTGGTGTTCCTCTATTTGTCACTGTCAGCCTCCAGACTGAGGATATGAGAAGGCGGCAGAAAGAATGGGAACGGTGGGGGCTGTGGTGGTGGTGAGAGGAAGGGCAGTGTGAAGAAAACGCTGAAGTATGTGATTAAGAATAATGAGTAAAAAATTGCATAAAGCCTTCTCCCAAATCACATATCAACTCCACGCCTGGCATTATCCCTGAAGCATCTCATCAGTCCTGGAACAAGTCCCCATCGTTCTGCAATGCAAGTACACATGCGCGCCACCCACACACGCACATACACAACTAAATCAGTCCATTAGCAGCGAACACATGAGCCAATGTTTTTCTCTCTTTCTCCTCCTCCTTTCTTTTTTTCTATATCCATCCTTCTCTCAGTGGATCTACATTGTCTTGGGTTGTAAAAGCAGCGACAGGAACAAGACCTGTCAAGTTTTATGTCAATGCAGTGACCTTCGTCCCTTGCTGCTGTTCCGCCACTCCAGCAAACACAGCCAGGCTTACCCTTTATCTCCAAACCACTGTTTGGAGAGGCCTCCCTATCAGAACAGTGGGAAAACATCCAATGCATATCAATTTGAAGACTTTGATTTTTATTTGTTCTGCATTTGCTCTGTCTTGCTATGGTACACAGAAATGACAGCAGGGTGCACTGTATAAACTCTCAAATCACTTGATTCTTGTTGGACTTTGGTGAAGAAATTAAATCTGTAAATGTTGAATATAAGTCATTTCTCATTTAGCCCCCTCCCCTTTACACAGTGTATTATATGTCAACTGAGGGTTGAAAGAGCTTTTACATTTTTGGGGCATAGTTAAGTAGACATTAAGTGTGCTTCTGTTTTTTCTTTTGGTGATAATTTTAAACACAAAGCACTCCATGAAACTGGTGTAACTGATTAGTAAACTTACTTATCAAGGTGTGATGTTAGCAACTACACTGTTTAACCCCTAACTCAGAAGTCTGTTTGGCGCCAGCTTGCCTGTATGCACTCCTGACAATGTAAGGACAGGCTCCTGATGAGTCAGCAAGTCCTCTGGGATCTCATACCAGACCTGGAATGCAGCATCAGTTAACTGATGGGCAATCTGTGGTTTTATTAGTGCCGTTGGATGCACGCATATATAATCTCCCATAGGGGCTAAAAAGGATTTGAGCCAAACGGAACATCGGGGCCACTCGGTGGCATCAAGAAACTCCCTACACACTCTGGCCACATGAAGCTGGGCATTGTCCTGCATCAGGGCCCAATGTACCAGTGTTGGGTCTGACAGTAAGTCTAAGGATTTCATTCCGGTAACTCACAGCAGTCAAGGTACCGTTGTCTATGAGAATTGCAATAATCTCTATGACATAGAGGTTATTGCGACTCTCCAAGGATATGCCTCCCCAGACCATCAATGAACCCACATTCAAAATGGTCATGCTCGATGATATTGCAGACAGCATAACGTTCACCGTATTCTCTCTATATTTTTTCATGCCTGTCACACGTGCTCAGTGTGAACCTGATTTCATGAAGAGAGCTGGATGCCAAAGGTAGACCTGACAATTCTGGTGTTCTCTGGCAAATGCCAGTCGAGCTGCATTGTGCTGTGCATGAGCATAGGTCACACTAGAGGATGTTGGGCCCTCCAAGCACCCTTATGGAGGCTGTTTCTGACAGTTTGGTCAGAACAGTAGCCTGCTGGAGGTCAATTTGCAGGACTTTCACAGTATTCCTCCTGTTCCTCCTTGCACAGAGGAGCAGACACTGATCCTGCTGCTGGGTTGTTGCCATTCTACAGCCGTGTCCAGCTCTTTTGGTCTAACAGCCAGAGTCCTAGTATCTCCTTTCTGAGAAAAATAATAATACTTTTAAGTTATTTTTTCTGATTTCTGTTATTTTGTGCAGGGGCAGGTAGCATACAAATAGAAAGTGGGTGTTTGTTTGGAAGCAACAATAATAATTTTTATTTATAATCTGTAGAGATGAACTGAATAGTCAGTTAATGGCTGATTGGTTGACAGCCAGAAAATTAATCTGCAACTATCTTGACCAATAATTTTAATAATCGTGACATTAATAGTCGTGACACTCTGTGGTGGCTGTATTGGAGTACAGATACCAGGACATTGGAATTGGCTGGGCTACATACTCAACAGCACTGTAAAAAAGCCCAAAACCAGCTGTATTTTTTTTGAGGTGGCTCAGATCTTTTTTCGGTTGCAGCACCATGCTATGGATGTTCTGAGTCTGTAGTAACCAGTGTTGTCCTCTGTGCTGTGGTCCGCTGGGACAGCAGCATGAAGGTGGCAGACAATAGCCTGCTGGACAAACTAATCAGCGGGGTGGCTTTGTTCTGGTTGTGGAGCTGGACCCTCTAAATGTTGTAGCTAAGAGGAAAGAGGAAGGTGTCCAAACTTATTTCAGTCCTAGACAATCCCTTTAACTTACAGTGTGCTGGTTGATGACCATGTTGAGCAAGAGATTAATCCATGTCAAGTTCTCCACAGAGCGCCACAGGAGATCCTTTCTGCCAGTGGCCATCAAACTGTACAACTCCTCTCCTCTCTTTAAGGGTGAGGGGGACTAACTCATTATTTCTTATGTCATATTGAGAAATATTTTTTGTAAAGTTTCTTTAATTAATAATTCTATTTAAATTTAAATAAAAAATGCACTATTAAATAACTTTCACATTTTTCATCTATCTCCCACTCTCATTTAAAAAAATCCCAAGATAAAGGTGCTCCAGCATACTGGACAAACCTCCAAATAAAATTTAAGTGCTGTATTTGTATTTTTCTCAGAAATAAACAGCATGGCTAAGACCAACCCAGAATGTTGACTACGAACAGGGGACCAAAGCAGTGAACAGTGTAAATTCTCACAACTCCACCATGCTCTGATCTGCAACATGAACCGTCATGTTTGTAAATGTGATCAGTACAGAATTGGATATCGGACTGATCGGCCGGTCGTTGGTCATGACCATGCAATACCAAACATGAAAACCTGTTCTGAGCTCCTGCCGATTGATAGGTGCATCACTGTTTTTGACTGTTGGTCAGATAAAACAAAAAATTTGAACATGTTTTGGGCTGTGGAATCTCCAGTATTTTATAGATAAACCGTCTAATAGGAACAATAATCCCATTCATCAATAATTGATATAATTGCAGTTATAATAAACACTGAAATATTACCTGCATGATCTAAAGATAGTAATCTCACAGAGTGAATCAGTAAATCAATCTAGAATTAAAATTCAGTTAGGCTTACTGATGAAGAATTTGTTCTTGTGAAAGCCATTTATATTCTAATAATTTTAATATTAGAACATTTATTATGCTATGTGGTGTTGAAGGAGCAAACTAGAGGATATAGGCTAAAGTGATTGTCCTATTTCCAATCATTAGATCATCTGTCCATTCAGTACATACTAATGAAATGAGGCAAACTTTAGTTTTATTTCAATCTGTATTGATTGAACGATTTTCTGATTGAAACCTAAGTGAGTTGCATGTAAGTGCTTAAATGCAAATCTCTCTTTTATACTGCATTCTTTCATTAAATTTAAAAACACTTGATACAGCCTCGTACTTTTAGTTGCACAGTTTCTAATTTGGATCTTTCTCAGTATATAGTATAGCATTTTGTTAGGAGGAGAAGACTTTTGTACAACAGGTGAGTGTTTTAATTCAAATTAGAAGTTAGAGGTTTGGTGGTGATGATCAAGTCATATTACTGTGGAGTAGTTCAAGTTTATTTTCTGCAGTAGTCCAAAAACCAGATAAAAAATTGCCATTTTTTTTCCGAGGCAACCAGGATAATAATAACTTCCGGGTGGCCTACAAAAATACATCATCCCTACGGCACTCAAAGCAGTAATACATAAATATTCTTTAAGACCTCTCCTGCTGCCAGTGAACAGTTTCCTGGGATAAAAGCCATCTGTTAATAGACAGGTCAAATTGACTGCCTCTGGGTAAAGGATCTAAACTATCTACTACGTGTGACACAGCTGAAGGTGCCATACGAAGAGCCTCATGGCAAAAAAAGGCTCTGATATTTTAATTAAACTGCTGTCACTCTACAGCACCAGTCAACTTCATGTTACAATGACAGGCATACATAAGGTTAAATAAGTGAGTAAAGGGATGTGAGGATGTTTTAACAACCTTGTGGCAATGTGCAGTCTGAATTAAAATCATGTCTGGAAGTCATTATTGTGACACTTGGGCAAAGGATAATAAAGGGTGCTGGTCAGATGAAGCACATCTTCAGCTCAGTAAAAAAGTGAAAGAAACTGGAATTTTCTGTTTTTAAGAAGTTTTTATGTTCTTGCTTCATTGCAGAAATTTCTATTCTTTGCCATGTACTTCAATTTTTCATTTTGTATCAATCCATCTCTCCTCTGCCCAAACCAAATCACCTAGGGAGGACACCACGTTTGGAGAGTGTGAGAGGACGACATAATATCTGTCAACTTCGTCCTCTCTCCCCCTTGCTGTCAGTGAACACTGCATCCCGTCAACAGCTCTTTTAGAGGCCCTTCACCTTCTTCTTCTGTACCTTCCATTTTTTAAGTAGAATTTTCACACCCTAAGAGATGTCAGAAATCATCTTGTGTCCTTGTTTGCCCTACTTTGTTGGACTTTGTGGTCTTGGATTTTAGCTTGAATTAGGATTTGATGACTTAAATTCAACATTTTTAATGCAACAAAAAATCAAAATGTATCTCTACATTACACTTATAATTACTACAACTTCAGGACTTTAACTTCAAGTTTATTATTATCATATGTGCAAAGTGCAGTGTACAGAGCACAATGAAATGCTTACTTGAATGCCGTCTCTGCAGACAGAACATAAAGGATATAATAATTATTATTAATTATAACACAGAGGACCAAACTCACTTAATAGATGAGGTGCTAATTAGGTTTTGTTCATTTTTGTATTGCTGCAACTGCGTGACTCAGTTGTTGCACATGTAGCACATTAGGTGCTAGTTTTCACTTATACCGTTTTTACTGATCCCTTCCACTTATGATCATACAGTTATTTTTCATTTTTGCTCAATATAATTGGCACATTGAAAATGTTTTATAAGCAATATTATAGTAATTATAAGAAACTGTAACATGGTCTTGTCCAATTTTGATCAATTCTAGGACCATACAGAAAAGGCACTGCAAATATTTTTGTCATCCTACAGTTTATTTGTAATTGCTTCAGTCTGCTGGGCATTGTAGCCTTTGCTTTCAACTTTTTGCTAGTATACAATGCTTATTAAAGCATTACTGTTTAATTTACAGTAGGTCATCCCTGCTGAAATACTGGTGTAGCGTCACTTTTCTTAACGGAGCATTGTTTTAAAGGTATGTAAAATTACAGCTGCAAGAGGAAAACAAAATGTCCCTTGAGAATTAATGTGTGTGTCAGTTGCGTTTGAGGCTTAATGACTGATCTACATACGAGCAGTTACACGCACGTCTGTTGGAACAGATGCGTTCCTATTTTTTATCTGTACAGCTGTGAACACGGGCAATATTATAACTTGCCTTTTACTTGCTAAAAACAGAACTGCATTTTGAAACAAATGTTTAAGCCTCATGTCACTTTTATTCCATTTTACACATAAAGTTTGGTAAACTCTTTATTGGGCTCTGAACACTGCCAAACACTGGTTACCTGCACTCTGTATTGTGCTCAATACACCATGTGCAGACACTGACACAGGACTGCAGTTTTTGTTCTGTTGATGGGCAGTATTTACTTTGCTGCCTTATTAAGACATTGTATAAGATTTTACTTTCTGCTTTCCTTCACCTGTGGCCTGACATGACACTTTTTTTTTTTTTTTACTAACTTTAGATCACAATCTCGATTCAGACCCCTGTACAGTTTTGCTCTTAGTGACAACAGTTATGTCACGTTTGGAATTGATTGTTCGAGCCGCTCTGCAGAGTTGTAGAGTGTAGATTGACGACTAGTTCAGACTATCTGTGATTGAAGACACAAAGTATTTCTTTCTTCAGTCACTATTAATCAGCAAAAGTTACTCTGCATTATTAATTTCAAGCACATTGCATTGTGACATGCCTCTGCATTAGTGCTTAGCTTTAGCAGGTGTTCTGTAAATCTGTCCCACTTATCAAGATGTGTTACCCAGCAGTTAAGGCTTTACTTGGACGTTCGGCTTGTGGTTATGGTTAGGGGAGTTAAATTAGAGCAGGATATTCTGATAAGGTAGGACAAATAATGAGAATTCCAGCCTGCGTGTATGTGTGTGTCCATCCAGTTGGTGAACCACATATAACCATCCCTCTTTTCATCCACTTGGTTATCAGTAAGTGTTGGCTCGCATCTCTATTGAAGCTTGATATAGGAATGTACAGTGTATAAGTTGCATTAAACGTCTGACAGATGATGATAAAATTTTTCTTTCATTTCAGTTCTTTTGCAAAACTAGTAATAATTTGTTATGATGGAGAGACAGAGATGGGAAAGCAGCGAGGGAGATAGAACTGTCTGCTAAGGAGAACAACACTGACAAACCTCATATTTTTACAAATACTACATAATAAATAAAATTAATTAAATATATATTGCTAAGAGCTGTGCTATGAGATTGTATATTGAACACAGGCATATTTGAAGGTCATGCAATAAAGATAAGACAGTTTAAGTTTATGTTTAATACATACACCATCATCTTCTGTCGGCTGCTCCCTTTAGGGGTCACCACAGCAGATTATCTGTGTCTATCTCACCCTATTCCTAGCATCCTGCTCTATCACACCAGCCGTCTACATGTCCTCCTTCAGTGCATCCATGAACCTCCTCTGAACTTCCTTTTTGCCTTCTGCCTGGCAGCTCCATACTCAACATCCTTTGTCCAGTGTATTTACTATCCCTCCTCTGCACATGTCCAAAGCTCAACCTTGCCTCTCTAACTTTGTCTTCAGTTTAATACATATGTACATTCCACAATATTACCAGTATAAACTCTTATGTGATAAAAGTCACAGAAAGGCTACCGAGGGCTGAATAAGAGAGAGATCATTATGGAGCAATGCCTCTTTGCTGTTAAATTAAATGTTGCCTAAAGTCTGACTGAAAATGAAAGTAACACAAAAGTGAGTTGTGGAAATATAAATAAGTTGCTTTCCATTGTTGATTTTTTTTATTCAGACGGTTCATGCTGTGTGTCAGCTGTGTCTTTCTCCACTCTCTTTTCCTGTCTCCCCTTTCTGTCTGGTCACAAACACAGCCCTCAAAAAAGCAGCATTTTATGTCACTATACAGTTAAAATCTGAGCCATGTTCTAAAATAGAACACGGAGATGGAGGAGAAATCAATTGATTAATCACTGGAAATTAAATTTCCAGTAGCCAGGTGACTTAAACACATATAAACTCTGTTTCCCAATTACTCCTGCTGAAAAACCTGCTTTTCCTGAGTGACATGGTTATGTGAACACATTGAAGAACCGTAACTCACTGGAAATAACGGATAGAAAATACCCTTCATTTTATTTGCGCTCATAAATGCTGCTGCCTGCAAGCTGCAGTCTTGGAAAGAATTTTAATTTGTTTAGTTATTTTTATTCTAAATATCAGTATCACAAATTTTCTTGAAATGTTGCGACTTGATTTTGAGTCTATATTGCCCCTGTTTAGCTTTTAAACTAGTCCAATTTCAGTGAAGATCCTATTGTTTTGAATGAATAAAGACATGAATACAAACATGTATCATATTAAAGATAAATATTACTCAAACATTGGAAGAAAATTTATCTCAATTCTAAATGAGAAATCATGATTCATATTAGACCCAGTTTTGCAGATCTGTATTTTAAATACATATGTATTTAAAACCATAAACTACAACTATATATTACCACTAAGTAATTGACACACAATGAAACTACTGACTAAACACACATCTCATGCCAAACATATACACAGGCCCCAGTGGTCAACTTGCCAGACAGGTCTTTTTAAATAAATATCATTCTCTTATGACAGTATTTGCCGGCTTTTTGACATGGAACCATTAAATCTGAAATTAAAAATCTATCTAAAATGTTGGATGCTAACTGTGTGTTTAGAGCAGACATGCTAATGTATTTTTCATTTGAAAAATGAATACTTTGTTTTCATATTGTCATCACGATTTGATAGCCATTATTTGTCTAAATTATTTTAATGATCCTGAAATTGTGGGAGAAACGGTATTTTTATAGCTTTTCTCATTTTCTGTGATAGCAATGTCAACTTGAAAATTTGTGGTGCATGAAAATTTTACACAACAGAGAATGTGTGTCTTTTTTCTTTATTGTTAATGGGTTTGTCACTTTAGTCAGTTTTGGTAATTAAAAGTCACTATAAATGCAATAATGAAGCTTTTCTTGGAACAGCCAATGGATTCTAGAGATCTAATTTAGCCAACATAATAAATTAAGGAAAAAGAGGGTTTTAATAATTCCGTCTTTCTCTCTTACATGACTGAGTACAATGTAAAACAGTTTTTAAAAAATAAGTATTTTTTATGTTATATAATTTATGAAATATACAATATAATATAGAAACGTATAGAAAATGTAGGAATGTGTCCTGTTTATGTCACCTTTTACTTTCACCTTGAGACATTAAAATTAAATCTGAATACAAACCACTATGATATATTTTAACTTTTGTTTTAGGGTTCAAATATGTATGTATGTTAGTTCACACGTATAAGAATAAAAAAGTAGTATTGTGTACTATATATGTAAAGTATGTTTTTCACCTTTTCTTTTGCATATGATTCTGCTTCAATTGGTGCCCCTGAATTGCAAATTTCAAGGTTTTATGTGTGTCTGTGTGCAGGTGTATTTTTGTGTGTAAGAGGTACCAAGGAATAACATGTCAGCGTCTCAGACACTCTGTGGGTCTCTCGTAGTGTCAAGGTGTTCACGGCTGCTTGCATAATTGACTAGAAAGATTTTCTTTCACTGTGACACGAAGCAAGACAAGCAGCTCAAACACCTTGTGGAGTCAAACGTGGAATGGACAAGTTTAGTTCACGTTTTATCATGGTCCCAATAAAATACACCCACTCACATACACACAAGCTGGTTTCCAATTGATTTTTACGTCTATGAAATTGCCACAGTTGTCCACTTTCTCTATATATAAATTTAGAGCTGTAATACTGAATACAACATATAAGTAAACTTATCATGATTTAAGAAAGTGTTGGGCTCATGGGAGGACACAAATATTAGAATAGCTGAGTGACATTGTGAACCAACATGTAGAGGCAAGGAACAAAAGAAAGTTGGCAGCAGCTATTATCAGCCCCCCCAGAGAGAAACCATTGTGAGGTGTTCTTATAGGCACTATCAGATGCTGCTTCTGGTGAGAGAGACAAATGGTGAGAAGACGTGGAAAATCCTGGAACAACTTGTAGTGGAAGAAAAATTTTTTCATATCTCTTATTTTTGTTTTGAACTTTTTATCCCACGTTCCATTGAATCCTGAAAATAGCAAATGCAATCTTTAGAAATAACTCTTGGTTCTTTTAAAAAGTTTTAATGGTTTTACGCTATTTGCAAAAGTTTGTAAGATAGCCACAAACCTATTATTTCTACTCTATTTTTATATTTTAGAAGCATTCATATTTTACTGTGTGTGTGTGTGTGTACATAAGTGTGTGTTGTAAAGCACAAACAGTTTAATCATGCCTGCAAACCCTAATGCAGCGTTTCAGAGCAGCCGCCCAGTGCACTAAGGCCTGTCTGGGGAGCCTGGACTCCCAACTGCGTCTCACATGAGCAGTCCAGTAAAATTAGTTGATGATTGATCCCACTCTAGTGGGAGTGGAATGTTTTTTCTTTTTCCTACTTCTAAATAGATATTGTATTCAAATAGAAGAACAACCATTGACTTTGTAATCCCTGTGCAACTGTAGCTGCTGAGCAGGAAAAGTCAAGTGTTGTATTTCTCTGTGTGCCACGCTTATCTCCTCGGTTCCCCACAGGCCTGGCTTGTCAATGTCTGTAGCTTCAAGCTACGCTTAGCTGTCTCTGATATTAAAGAGCACTATCTCTGAGGTGGCCATTTGGTGAGACAGGTTTCTTTTCATTCCATCAAAAACACACTTTGCCATAATATTGTGAGCATTTTTACCACGTCAAGCTGAATGCACTTTCACTAGAATATAACATTTGTGGTCTTTATCTAGTATATGGATTCAACTCAATCCTCCTTTTGTGTAGCTTTATTAAAATATCCTTTATGTCAGCAGTATTGTAATATACTGCATTGCATTATATTCTATTAATAATTAAACAATTAAAATACATTCAAATGTACTAGTAAAAATTTTTTAGTGAAAGTGAATAAATGCATTCCTGAATAATTATCCTGATTATATTTAGTGCTAGACTGTAAAAGATTTTAATGAAGGGTTCTAATTATTTTGATGAAATGCAAAGGTTGTTTCAGTCTTTTGAAATCCTGCATTAAAATCAGCTGCCCTGCATGCACCAATTAAGCAGTAATTACAAAAGCATCCAGTTTTATCTCTACTTGCGTGAGTCTGGTGGTCTGTTATGTACTTATTAAAGTGAATTATCTCTGATAATCATTCTAATCGGGGTTCAGCTCATGTTAGCAGGCTTCCTGCTGGGTGCTAATGTCTAATTACACTGGAGCACGTCTTGATGGGAAGGGTGCCCCGCAGCCCTCCAGCTCGATGTTCTGCGATGCCTCTCTATCCTTGTCTAATCACACACTGGACTGTCAAGTGCACATCATGGACAATCACAAATGATAAGCAGTTGATCAAAGTATCCAGGAAAAAAAACCCTGATCAAAAGGACTGTGAGATGTGGAGAGGGAGTACATTCCTGTGAGATTATATTTTTCCCCTCAAGATGACCTTGATGCCCTGAAGATGAGTCATCTACCCATGCTGCTGCTGCTGTGTGTGAAATAATCCATTTGTGTACATCTGTATATGTGCACATGTATCGGACAGAGAGAGGCCAAGGGTAGATGTTTGACTGGGACATGTGCATAGATACACACTGTGTATAGGCATTTTGCCATGCTGTGCAGCTATAAAGAGAAGTTCTTAAATAGTCTTATTTAGTTTAACAAATGCTGACTGGAAAAAAACAAAAAAACAACTGTACATGTTCCTAAAAGTAATGAGCACTGCAAAAAAATATATATTTACTTTAATATTTTAAGCAATCCATCATTACCATGACAGGCGGTTTACACATTGATGCATATTAAAAATATTAAAAATCTGAATTTTTATATAACAATCTTTTGTCAAGTGCAGCGATGTGTATTTCACCTAATGTTGTCTTTCATGAAAATAAATTGAGTGGAAATCCGCTTCCAAGGTTGGTCATTACCAGGGGTTGGTAGAGTGATTTCATGGCAGCAGATTGGAAAATGGCCTTTTGTAGCAACTCCATTTACATAGAGAAATGCTGATGGTTCACAATAACAAATGTGCCATAGTCGACAGAGAGCTCCTCTGCCCGTTGTCTTTCACTGACACTTGATAGTAGTGCATGTACAATTATGCATAATGCACTAATGGCGGTTTCTCATAACTGTCAGAGAAGCTGTGGGTAAAGTGTTTCCTTTGCAGACATCTTGATGCTAGGTCTACCGCCGGCACGTTTTGATTTCGCTGACGCCAGTACCCTTGACAACAAAATAGCATTGTATCAGCTAAACGTCCGCCTTGGCCATCCTTGCAAAGTTATTGGAAAGAAAGAAGTTTAAATTGCTTATTGAGAATGGAGTGTCACAAGTTTTCTGTGCTTATTTGACTGAAAAAGAATATCTAAATAGTAAGAAAATGATCACACTTCAATATTTGGATGTTAAATGTTTGCCGTTATTAAACACAGTTTGTATTTAGCGGAGATTAAAATCCTTATTTGACAAACTTAAAGGGTGATATTTCTAGAACAGCGGGGAGCGAAGCAGACATCAGCACAACATTAAAGTATTTATGGAGATATATATTTCATGCTGACTGGTCCTTAAGGACTACAGCAGGACACATTAATGGGGAGAAGCAACCATTACAACAACAAGCTGATGAAAAATTGATTATGTTTTCTTGCTTAACTCTGTTAACTATGTGAGAAGGTAATTAGCAACAACAGTTACAGTTTAAATTATACTGAATTGTTCAAAATCATGTCAGCAATAGAAATGTGATCTGTTCAGTAGGTATAACGCACTTACTATGTTCCATCTGCAATATAATTACAACTATGAAATTATATAGCTAGAAATTATATAACTCAGAATGTTCATTACTTGTAACTGTTTTAAAAAGATGCATTGTTGAATATCCATTACAAATTTAAAATGTGTGAGCAAGTAGATTGAAGATCCTTAATGTACTACTTAAACCAGTTTAAATCCAGTGGGAATGGCGTTCCTACAGTGTTATTTGAAACAGGGAGAAACCTATATAATTCGATATATTTTGTTTTATGTGTATATTATTTTTTTATATTATTAGTTTTGGAACAATTTAGATATCTGCGTTTTAAAGAGAGGATTACTATTTTGTCTTTTTTTCTGTTTAATTAGTGGCATTTTTACAAAATTTAAGCAAAGTGTATGTCAAAAAGCATTGACATTTTTAATGAGATATGACATCCGTCCTCACTCGCTAGTTCTGCTTTGCTGAAAGTGAGACCTTGTAGACAAAAAGTCACGTCCTCTTTAAAAAGTCATAAGATTGAGTTACGCTTAATTCAAATGCTTAAAACCATCTTAGCTTGCCACACTTTCATGATTCCTAATAAAGTGGAAAACATAAATAGCAAAAAACAAAGTTTTGGTTGAGTGTGAAGGAATTCTTGTGACGATTTGAGAATTTTAATCACTGCCCCAGGAATTTACTTGCCACTGTCTCACAAAGTCAGCTGTCACACAAAGAACTCTCTGACTGGCACTGCCACAAAATCACTGAATTAGAAAGAGTAGTTCCACACACTGTGGTCCTTAGAAGAAAATGTTATTTATTTATTCTGGACCTCTCTTCGACTCCATCTCCAAAATCATGCAGCAAAACTCTGGGGGTGTGATGTGTCTCAATAGTTTCCATTCCACTGTTCGCAGTTGAAATGAATTTCTCTGAAGATTTATTGTTCACAGCTAATCACTTGTTACTTGGATCGAATGAGTACAGTAAGTCACACTTGCTTGCACTTTACAGAAAAAGAAAATAACCACAGCTGAATCATTGCCTGGCATGAGGTGATTCTCTGGAAAGTGATTGGATTTCAGAGACCCCACCTCACCACCACCATCCCATATGTATACGCACCTCATTGCTTTTTAATTTAAGATGAACTTTACTTTTTCTGTGCCCAACTCCAAAGACAAGGGTTTAGTATGTACTCTCTTATGTACTCTCTTTGTCTGCCTGCTGTCTTTTTTTTTTTCTCGCTCTCTCCCTAATATGTTTTGCTCGTTCAATGCCATCAGTTACATGTCTGCCAAGCATCACACGTCGTCAACTTGCTCCCAATGACATCCCACTGTTCTGACCATTGATTGGCAGGTCAAGCAGTGAGCGCAAGCAGGAAATCAATAGCAGAGGACCTCTAGACAGTACAGGGGGAGTCTTCAAGGAACTGCCTTGCTGGACACTGCCAATCACCAACCACAAAATGTAAGGCCAGCCAGCCATGAACAAAAGCTATCTCCAGGCAGAAACACCAGCTTGGATAGTAGATGGATTTATGTTTAGAAGTTTCTCTCATGCCCTGAGCAGAGGCAAGAAAAACTGGCAAAGTTTTCTGGAGATATATATGCATTACTTATGCTCATTCATATGCTAAAACTCAAGTGGGATCTAGGACCTTTGGGATTTGGCATTACCAAATGTAGGCTCTTTATCTTAACATGCAGTTGCACCAGGTCTGACAGTGTAAGCATGACAGAGCAAGCTTATTAGCATCTAGTCAGCCATTTCCAACCAGTGGAACACATAGGAGATGCAAGCAGTGTATACACAGCAACATATTCACCCTCTAGCCTCCTTAAAATATGGCCTGAGGGACCCTTGAGGCTTAGTGGAGTTATGCTTTGTCCTCCTTGGTGATGCTTTTCCCATTTTTCTGAGACACACTTTTGAATGCTGTTGGCGCATCACCAAAACAAACACTCAGCTGACACCGTTGACAATAATTCTGGAGCAGGTTCGAAAATAAAACCTGAAAAGGAAATGGGAAGGCTGTAAATTTAGCACTGACACTCAGGACTGCCTCCTCGTCAGAAACAGTGCCGTAGTTTAGGCTTTCGGAAAACCCAAAGGAATTTTTTTTTTTTTTACTTTTCCCAGACAGCATGCACTTCTCTTGAAGACATATCTTCATAACCATGCACAGTTAAAGCCAATATCACTCAGCAACTGAAGGACACGAAGAAGAGGTACAATGTGTTTTGTTATGTTCCACTACCCTTGCAGTTTTATCCTCACAATCAATGACCTTTGAACCTGGTCATTTATCTCACTGGTCAAAATATATTGAGATGATTCATTGTGGCCAAAACTCAAGGGTGTGAACTTGATAAATCAATAGAGCAAAGTACATCATATTTACAGATTTGGCAAATGTAACAACAAATTATGCAAATGTCCACAACAGATGTAAGTTTTTTTTTTAATTGTGCATATTTTCTTACAAATTTCTATAGCTGGCAAGTTGATGTGGTGTAGGAGGTGGAAAGAATATCAGCTTTTTACAGATTTTAATTTTTATTATAATAAATATTATTTTAGTAATATGTATGTTGATGCAAAAGTATGTTCATATATTATTTTTGCAGTGGACAGATTTTATATGTTTGTTTGTTGGAAGGAATATTCACTCCAAAATAAGAATAGAAGTGATATGACCTTGCTTCTGGGCCCTGGCAGTTGGTAAAACATTTGAACATGTTTCAGCATTGAACGTGTTTCAACTACTGTCACCTTGGGTCCCTGCCATGCACCTGCCTTTCACAATGCAGCTGACGAACCCCCGCCTCTGCATTTCCATGGTAACCAGTGGAATTAAAAATGCATCAAAACTTCCCAGTGCAAAAGGAGAGTGGCAGCAGAAAGAGGCAATGACAGCAGGTGATAGCGTGTTCTCTGGATGCCTGACAGAAATGTACCACATTACGCCAATGTACGAAACACCCCATCCTTCACGTACATACACCAGTGTAACAGTCACGTACACATATCATTACCCTCACCTTACCTCTTGTGCACACTGAACAATGGAACTACACTCAGCATAAATTCTACTCTTGCTGACAATTGCTTCTCGCCAGCCTCTGCCCATCTTTTTATGATCTCTTGTATCAACAGTACATTTCTAATGCTTTGTGGCTAGATGTTGTACTCTGAGCTCTTGCCTTCACCCTACATTTCAAATGTGGATGTTTGTGAAATGGACTGGAATGAAATCGAAAAAAACCCCTGTCTTCTGCCTCTCACTATCTTCTCATCTGACTTCACTTTCATTTGCCTCTCTCACTTTCCTTGCAGATTAATGATAAAATGTCCAACATATGAAACTGTGTCTGTCTTTTGCCATCAATGACTGAGTGATAGCAGCCTTTGAGTAAATTATACCAATGGCCAAGACACAGTGATCTAAATTTACAGGCCAGTTACAAGTATTGAAGCTGTAATCCTTCTGGTAATGTTGAGACTGCATTCTTATTCAGAGTTCCTATCTGGAGGAATGCTCTAATGCTCTTATATTTTCCAGTAGTGTTGTGGCTCATGACATGTGTCATTGGAGGTTGAGATTTGTCATTGCGTCAAGATACACTGATTGTATTTCCCAGCTTCACCATGCATGAGTGCCTAAAGAATGGTCACCTTATCGTATTCTCTCCCTAGATGCACAGACCATGGTTATTATACAGCAACTGTGTAGCTTGGCTGTTTGCTGTGTCCAGTGTGTGTTCCAGGTGTTTAACTATGTGACACAGGTGGTGTGTATTGTCATAGTGTGACATCACCAGTGGATGCACAGAACCCCTGCATTTGCAGACGTTCTGATTGCAAGTTACTTTGGTGATTTGCGTAATAAAGTTCCCATATGACTGTAAAGATTCCTGCAATAAAGTATAGATCTTTGAGGATAGTTTTATTCACACATCACATTCGAGCTTTAGTTTGTATTCCCAGTCATGTTTATGTTATGTTGGAGAAGTGCAACCTTTTAAAAGCTAATTCAGGTCATAAATCATCTCCTTTTCTCTGCTGTTAGGTGTTTAATACCTGTTTTAATCTAGTTTACTTTTGGTAGAAGACTATTCTAAATATATATTATTAATGCTGCTCCATGTGCCATCACAGCGCATGCTGGGACGTGGCACACACAGAAGTATCTGTGACACCAACTGAAGTAATACATTGCATAAAACAACAAACTAGTTTAATCAAGCTGAGGGATTCCAAATATTTATTATTACAGATGTTTCTTTTTAAAATATAATTGTATTATTTACACTGTTCAAATAAATCAAAATACGTAAATTGATAACAGACTAGGACATACTGTAGCAATTATCCTATGAGAATGAATCATAACAATTTTGTTGATGTACCATCCTTGTTGGTTGCAGATTTTACACATTGGTAAAACATTACACAGCACTGATTTGCTTCATTTACCTTTAATTGAGGTTTTTAATTCCGTGTGAAAATGGTAGCTGTGTAATCAAAACCATCTCATGCACAGAAGTCTATGTTGTAAATTTAACTCGGCCTCTTTAACTGCTTCACCATTAAAAGCTGCTTTATAGATTACAAAAACATTATGAATGAGAGCACAGTACAAAGTATTTCTGCATCATCTTTTAAGTTGTAAGTCAAGCATTTCAAACAAACATTGGTTTCTTTTCTTTTTCAGTGCAAAGTGCATGAATAAAAAAAGAACTGTCAATATGAATAGGAATAACTGACAATATGAGAACCACAGTATTACATGCAACCCTTCTCTTACCCAGTATATATTTTAATACCAACAGAACTGAAGATATTAAATCTCTTAAGAAAGTTCTAGACACCAGAGAAGGCAACAGTGTCTTTGACCACAGATCAGGGTCAGAAGATCAGCAGACAAAAAGTAGTCATTTTTCATCTTCTTTAAAATGGAGGCAACATCTTCAGGGCCCAAACTCAGTGTTGACAAGACAGGGACTTCTCAAACAACCGGTGTGCTGACAGGACAGTGTTTTGTGCTAAGGCCAAGCGATTTCCTTCTTCTTAGCCTTTTCCTCAGCCTGGGAGCTGCATGTCATGGGTCAAGCAGAAGAAAATACTTAACTGCTTGTTATTTCTCTCAGCTGTCACTTGGAAAGGATCTGGTGAGAGACAGGCGAGCTTTTCTCCCTGAATAGAAAGACAGACAGTTTATAACTTGCTCCTGCCTTTGCCAGTACCTGTGTCTATTTATTGCCACTCTTTGCCTTTGGGACACTACTTGAAAATATTAAGTGACTGTGTTTAAAACTACAACTCTAGGACAAACATTCCCTGGAGCCAGAAAGAAAGAGAAAAACTTACATTTATCTTTTTGTCCTCTTCCCTGAATGGTTTATTCCCCTTATCTACAAAACTAAGGAAGTGACGGTGAAGCAGGGAAGTTTCATAAAAAAAACAAATTCACATTCAAAAAAACATTCACATGACAAAAAACTCAAATGTCAACCTTATAATGTAAAATTACATCAAAAAAGGAGAATGTTTATATAGTATTTTTTTTTCAGCTTCTTGGAGCCAAATAATGTTCATGATCTACCATACATTGCAAAAGTCCTCATATTTGAAAAGCTGGAATCTGGGAGAAAAAAGATAACAAATAACTGATTGCTGCAGCTCTGAACTTTATAGTATTGTCATTGTTGTCAAAAAAACTAAATATTGATCACTTATTGTGTAATGGTATTATGTGATTATCACTGTGTTAACAGGTATCACAACAATTGTGATGTTAGTGCATTGTTAAAAACCAACTTGTGTGTTGATTCAAAGTGTTGGCAAATAGTTTCTGCAACTTAATTGGCTATGTTTATTAATAAGTAAGTCAAAAAGCATTGATTTTGACAGTGGAGGGTGGGATTCTTGCTGTGCGATAGCTAGACCTCATGCTGTTTCCTGTGAGCAGGACTCTCGCTGTGTAGCAGTGATTGCAACATATCCTTCTGATTACTGTCAGTGAATGTTATTAGGTGTTTTCTGATTGGGCTTGCATTGGCTGCAGGGTTCACTCTACAGGCTTCATGGGAATATGCAAAGTGCTTTGGCAAGTAAACCTCCATCTTAAATACAATGCCGCTGCCACTTCTACTTTGCTTTTGTGGCCATAATTTGACACAGATGCTGGGTCTGTCAAAAAGGCAGTGGAAAACACATTAGCGATGGAAAAGCCAGCATGTCCCTTCACCCAAAGACAAAGCTGTTTGAGGATTGTGGTGTAACCACCAGGGGTGCCTCTTGATTGTCCTCAATACCATTGCCTACTTTTCCGCAGTCCTGAAATTGCCTTTGCTTACGGAATCGCTGGACTGAAAACATATGTTGCTGGACACTCTTTAATAATCTCTAAGTCTTTTAGACAGTCGTATTCGTGTTTTGTTTTGGAAGATGACGCCTTGGTGTTGATCCCCTTGTCAAGCTCCAGGAGGTTCCCCTACCACATAAAAGTCACAACTAAGAAAGCAAAATCCACCCTCTCTTTTCTGTTCTCCACATTTCTGAGAAATCAAATACCACCATCCACTCGAACATTTGCAACTTTCATCCTACTATATCTTCAGCAATAAGGCAAGTCAGGAAGTGAGGATATACAGTATTATCCCAGTCTGCATCCAATGTTGTTCCGCCTCCACAGGCAATTCTCAGAGGATTACATACACACTGAATTACGTATACATGTCGCCCTTCACAGATATTTCCATTCCTTTGTTGTGTTAGTGTGTGTGTGTGTGTGTGTGCGTGTGCATGTGTTTGCTATTATTTAAAAAATAAAGTTCAGTATTCCCCCTTGTTGAGCCCAGAATCACCATTCACTGATAAAAGAGGGATGGCGTGCTGTGTGTTGCCGCTATCAGTGTTTTGTAAATATATGGAGTTTTACCTGTGTAATAGTATTAAATGGGTAATTTCATGGCCATGTCAATTTCAAACACGCATCTTCACCATTATCTCATCTATCTAGTTTCTTTGCACTTCCTAATCATAATGTTGGTCATTCAATCTGAAAGCAATTTAGCCCATTAGCTTGATGTGTAGGAGGCCAACTAAACCATATGCATCTACTCCCCAGTCTTTATACGGAACTATAGGGCAATTTGTTTGTTAATAATGCGGGCAGTATTTCTCATTGTTGGAAATGGAGCATTTCTGACAATAATGCAAACAACAACAGGATGTATAGAGGGCTTGTGGAAAAGACCATTGAGCAGACGGAAACATTTATGGAGATCCCAACAAGGTTAATTGGGTGGGTTATGTTCAGCACTGTAAGCTCTGTAATTAGTCAGGTAACTCTTCTGTTGAGCTATTGTATAAAGTTACAAATAACTACAGCAGGGGCAGTATACAGTGGAAAGACAGAGTTTCTTTAAGTACAAACTCTCTGACTATACATAAAATTATTCTACATTACATTATACACATTAAGTTACATATGGGATTCTGTCTTTTTATTGCTAGTGATTGATAGAGGTAAATTTCTATAATGAGGGGCAAAGGTTATAGCACAGAGAAACGTATTAAGACAGCACTTGGCGCTGTTTAAACATCTTGTTCTCATCTTGTTCCACTGAATCAGTCATCATATACCACCTAAACTAACTGTGTAAAATCACTCAAAGAGCCAGAAAACTCTATTGGGAGGTTTAAAGTAAGAGAAGAGTGAAATTAACTGCTGCTAAATAAGCATCCAGTCAATGGCATGGCACCAGTGATTTGTCATTTGTCGTTAGCGTTATAGTCTCCCCTATCATTTTCGAAAGAGCACACAATTCTTTGTTTTAATTTTAGTCAGCGAAGATACCTTTTTTCCAATCACTGCCCACAGTCAGTGAACATTTTAATGACTTCATGCTAGCTAAACAATAACTGATCCCAATTATTGCACTTTTGATTTGAGACGTCCCTCAGAGGTTTTTTAACAGAAATGTCTTGCCATTTTATCCATTTAACAGAGGTAATGAGCTTCTGTATAATGATTTGATCATCTTTATTCACTCTATAGTACAGCTGTGATATACAACACTAGAAACATAGACATTATCAACTTTGTCTGACTAGATGATGGTGCTAATACATTACAATACTTTGATGATACTGCTGGGAACATTTGCACAGTTTAGCCTCAGTTCCCAAACATGATCTGTGTGCTCTATTCTTCATGTGAAGACTATTTCTGTGTTACTATATAGACACACTTGGAGCTTTCAGGTAAGGAGTCATCAATCACTGGTCCACTTCTGACATTAACTTTTTTGTCAATGCCACTGTCTCCAGTTTGTCTGCAGACTGAAAGATTTGAGAGGCACTTTTTATTTGCACGCTTTTAACTCCGCCCAGAAGGGGTAATGGAGCTGGTTGTGTGCAAGCAATTAATGCAACCACAATGCCAAAAGTGGTGATTTGTCATACACCGGTGATACATAATCATTATATGGAATGTAAGTCTCCTAAACTGCCTAGCCTGGGTTGATGTTGTGATTGTGTCTGTCCTCCAGTTTCTGTGATCTTGCCCTGTACTCCCATTTCCATATGCACAGTCAAACAGACAGAAGCGAAAAATGAACAACAAGATGTTGCAGTTTCCTGTAATATGTGTTGCATATTTTTTCTTGTCATCGTGCCTTTATCTGTGGCTGCTTTTGTTTAAATCAATATGCAGCCAAAATGACCTCCCACAAACATACTTAACCTCTTCAGCCCGGTGTCAAACACTGTTTTCCTTCTAAACTGCATGGTGTATAGTGTGTACAGTATAATTAAAATACAGCAATTGCATGTTCTGACTGTCATTTGTTCTGACTTTATAAGCAACAGTGCTCCTAATTTATCGTACCTCTAATTTTAACTCCCTGGACTCTCTACCTCCTGTCTCGTCTTGCCCTTAATATGAAAGCATTTCAATAGCACTGAAGCCCCTAGGCTGACAGCCATGAGATTAGTATGAATGTATTACCCCCTTGGGTGCCATAGCCTGTAATAAGTTCCCCATTAATCGTATCCGTTGGGGAAAATTTGTTTAGGCCTTAATTACATATCATTAAAATTGGTCTTGATTCTCTGAGATTTAAGCTTAGAATTAGACTGCACATTTTCTGCTTTCTTTGCCTTTGGCCATTCTGCAAATTTATGTTACTGTGCTTCCTCCACCAGTGTGATTTCTCATGGCCAAAATGATTGTGCTAATGTTTTCCTGTTCCTCAAAACACACTTGTTTTTACTGGCATTACGATTCATAATTTTAAAGTTTTGCCTTGTGTCTGTGTTTTACACATAGTCTTATAATTTTTTTCATCTATTTTCTTTAGTCTCTCTTTGAAATGTGTTTTTCTAAGTGGTTTATTTATTGTGGATCAGAAGAAAATCTGTCAGCAGCATAGGCTAAATTCTTGTTTCCAGTGTAAACCTCATTCACCATGGCTTGTCAATCCAAGTTAGCCCACATTGCTAAAAAATATATGTGTAATGAATAGAGTCAAATTTTATCCTTCAGCCGGGAGTCTTTCCACTTACACTACTGGAGCTTGACACAGAATCATAGTTGTCTTTAAATCCCTTTACTCTACTTACAAAAACACTTTGAAGTCAGCAAGCAAAGGAGTTCACCCCTGACTAGAAGGACTTGTGACCTCTACGGTTCTGCATGACCGCTAATCTATTTCAAATTAAATCTTGTGCATATCGAAATACCTTTACAATCCAAAGGTCCTACTGTGGGTAATTACAATGGCCTTTTATACTTTTACATCACATATACTGGTAAAGAAATTTGTTTCACATATTTGTAAAATTAACAGTAACACTTCACTGACAATAAGACAGTTTAGTCACTTACAAGACTTCATCTGGAAAGTGACATTTTAGGGTGTTAAGTGCTGTAAAGAAATGTAAGCAACCACAGATGATTGCTTGTTCATCTGAGAAAATTAGATGTTCTATTAGAGGATGTCAAGTAGGCTACGTCACTCACAACACAACATACTGAGTTATGTAGACATCATCAGACAGTCCTTATGAATGTGCATGTATGAATGACTCATACATGCACATTCACAAGGTTCACGTGTTTTGTTTCGCTTTTCAGTTCTTTGCCTAAAGTAGACAAGTTTGGAGTCGACATGTGTTAATCGGAATTTTAATATGTGTTTCATTCACAAATTTTTTTTTGTCAAAGTCTTTAGTGTGTAAGATTGTTTGGCAGGAGACAGGCTGTGTGACTTATAACACTTAAATATTAACAATGTTTTTTTTGTTTTTTTTCGCAGCAACAGCACAAGAAAAGGTGTTAATTTAATCCCATCAACTCCTACTAGACCAATTGTGTTTGTTTAAACAGCTTCAATCATCTGTCAGTTTAAGAAATTGCTTCTCTCTACACTTACATATGGTGTCTTTTATTTTGCCTTCATTATTTATGTAAAGAGGATTCTTCTTAGTAATGAACTACAAACTTACTTGACTTCGGAAAAAATAAAAACGCTGAATGGTGCGACTAATAGAATTGTATTGTTATGATTACAGATAAACATGTATAGTTCATATTTAAGATTAATTAGGTAGTTTAGCTATGGTATTATATAATTTAATATAAGATAATATTATATAATTTTTATCTGGATTATTTTCTTTGGCAGTAGAAGAGAATCTATGAACAAAATGTTTTAAGAAAGGTAGAGTACAGTACATTTACAGTATTCTATTCCCTCAGTTTGAGGGAGGGAGATTCACTTGGAGCAGCTGATGTTAAAGACCTTAAACAGACTGTAGTCAAAGTCTGGTTTTCACCATCCATTTAAATGTAGCTAATAATAAGCTGTAATACCTGCAGCACCTAATGTTTACATTTCCTGATAGCATTTAGCATGAGAGAAGTGCTCAGACAGGAGGACTGTTCACATAACGAGCAGTGTGTCGACCTGTCAGCAGTAACCTTTTCACAGCTTCTATTCCCCACACAGACCACCTGTAGAGTGTTGGATGTTTTCTTGGAAACATATTGTGCTTTATTAAAGATTCAGAGCTAAGTTGTTGTGGCTTTTATTTATGGGTATGTTTTGTGTCTATTTTTTTTTTTACCTCCAGGAAAAAGAAAGCTATGTTTCACCAGTCTCTACAGGGGGAAAAAAGGAAAATAATTTTTTTACGTGACCTGTACAGGATAGGGGGTTATTTATATTGGCCTGCTATATCATCTGCTCCCCTAGTTAGAAACCTGGGAATGGCAACAGTTCATTGGAGCAATCTAACTCGATATGCTGATGATTTATCAGACTACTGGGACCATTTGGGCTTGTAAAACATGAGGTGAAGCCAAGACCATTAAGCTATGTAATCAGCCATGGTGAGCCTGCTACCACACTCCATACTCCAATACATTTACGGTCCAAGGACCAAAGTACATACTTGTTGGTTGTTACTACTGCTCTTCAGTGTTTCTTCTGTTTGCCTGAACAACTATTTCCTTTTTTCAAAAGCTTAGTTTATGCCCCATTTGTACAAATTGAGCATGTGTGGGAACCAGAAACTTCTTCACAAGGCACTTTTTAATGCATTTCCTCTTGCTGGATTTAATGATGTTGTTTCAGGGTAAAAACAGCACAAGAGACTTTGTATATCTAAGCAGCATTATGTTTGCCACATGATTGTTTCGCATACTCCAGCTAGATTAACATTATCTTCTCCAATAACAACAGCTACATACACTTTCTAAATTACTCCTGCAACGTCCATCAGGGCTAAACACATGGAAATTGGTTCGCTGGTTCAGACGTAGTTATTATTCACATGGACTGATTCAACAGCAGAAGAGGCTATTCCACAAACTGTTTTTTGAAAGCATTGTATTGACTGACTTTTCCTTAACGATGCCTCTCAGGGAGACTGTCGTATTTGCAAGCTGCTAAAGGGTAGATGTTTAACTATAGCCATGAGTTTTTTACAGTTCATTACAGTAACATAATGGTTTAACTTTTGCAGAGAGATGTCAGGGCAATGGTAATTTATCTTGCCATAGTTTTCATCTTGCCATAGAAGATTAATTTCTTCATCCCATAGTATTTCCCTAAAGACTTTTCTTTTTAGTAAGCAAGCCGTAGGTCATAAAGCTATCCAGGCAGGGTAAAAAAACAAAACTTAAAGTACATAATATAGCTATGTGAGAGGTGCTCTGACACGTCCTTCTAGCTTACGTCTGCTTCTACTGTTCAGGGAAACATTTATAGAAAAGTAGGTCTTCAACAAAGTTTCACCATTTGAATTTGCTGCATCTCTGCATACTCTGACCATTGGCTTTAAGATTGACCCTTTAATCCAGAAATACCATGTTTGCCAAGAGCATAGCTTTATGTTTGTGATGCTCACGACCAGGTGAGCACATTTAAAGAGTATGGGTGAGAGTTCAGATTCAGGATTTTTTTTTTATTTAGCTTGTTTAGTAGTACAGAGACTGCAAAGTCATGTCACACTGGATTGCATGCTGGGAAACAGGGTTGGCATATTGTAAGGTACCCGCTTTGTTTACCTGTGGCCAAATTTGATGGAGAAAGGATGAAAGGAGGAAGGGAATAGAAACACAAAGGAGATCCTACTGAGAATAAATAAATCATAAAGCCAAGCAACTGCATTTGGACAAACTATTAACATAGGTCCATTTTACTTGTCAGCCCAAGACACTACCTCCATTACCCAGATCCTGCACTTTGCAGTATCTGGCTATCTGAGTTCAAAATTTTAAAAACATGGCACTCATAAATAGACATTTAACACTCAGGTGAAGAAGAGTGAAAGATTGGATGCATTTTAGTTTAAAGGGAGTCTCTCATATGTGATTTGATGTGGATGATCTCTTCCCTTGGTTTTCTTCTTCTTCAATAACTGTCATATATTTGCTTTTGGTGTGCATGTACAACTGACTCTGTGGTTACAAATCATGTTGATCTCTCACTGTCTCCGTCCTTCGAGATAGAGCTTACCTGTCAAAGAGGGAGGAAGCGGGAAAATGACGGTTATGTACACATCGTGTATTTTAATGTGACAGCATGGGAAATGCATTTGTCCAGCCAGAAGTGGATTTCCCAAACTGATTTTATGAACCCCAAGGTTGAATGCTTTTGTAAAGAAGGGAATTAATGTCACGTTTCCCACATTTGTGCAGTACATCACTTTTAAGTCCATAAGAAAATAGAATAATTTACTCATACTAATAATAATTACATTTAAACTATTTATTAGTGCGGTATTGATAAAAATAAAAAAAACTCAAAATCTCATACCTGTCCTGCCCATGTATTTTTGTATATACTCTTGAGTAGACCTGACCATATGCCAGGAAATGGTAACACTAGACATGTTGATGCATGTCTGCATCTGTCTGGTACTCACAAGTAGTGAAACGCTCGCCTACTGTGCAACTCTCCCCTCTGTGCTCTCTCAGAATTCCTTTTTGTATTTCAACCATCTACTGGTCTTCTCCTTTCACTGTGGGAGGTTCTAGAGCGAAGGAAGGAAGCCTTTTGTGGTTCACTTGAACTACAGTGCAATCCAAGACCTTATCAGCGTGCAGCTGCCTCAGACAATGGGAAGTACATATGTTCGTGAACATGCGGCAAGCCAGTTCATGTCCACCATCAACACACCCTTGTGTTGCCGCATTCTATATTCTCTCAAGGAAACTAATGATATGTTTATTGACATGGTAGCATATCCTTGTCATATTTTATCCATCTAATATACATTATAAAACAGTGGACCCCTGAACGAACTAAGCTTGTTACTGAAACATTTTCAAAAAAAGGTATCAAACCGTTCCATCTCTAATTTATTGTTCATTCCACTGCTGACACTAACTATATTGGTCCAGTTATTTTCTGTGATAATTCTTTATTTGACTGGGCTTGAAGCTGCTGAACTGCTTGTCCTGCTGTGGTTTAGCGATATTACAACATGCCTGCAGTACAGGTCCTGTGGGAGAGACTGTCCACTATCTGTGAGGCTTTCAACTGAGGCCAGATGGCCCGCAGTAGCCGAGAGCAGTAGGAGGCTTTGCTGCTGTGGAAGTCAATGGCCTCCTCTGGGAGGAGAAACAAGAGAACTACCAAGACAGAAATCATGATCCACCTACCCACTTTGATATATATAAGTAAAGGTGTCAGTCTGGAGATATGTAAGCCAGTAGTTGTGGTTATACTAAAAATAGATATTACAGTTTATAGGGCATGATTTGTACATACTCAGAAGTAATTTTTAAATGTGTTGCTGATGGTGGATATTATTTATTTTTAACTTAGAAATGTAAATGCATGTTTAGATAATGGTTTATTCTGTGGCTTAAGGGTATCCATCAATAGAAATATATATGTAACTTTTAGGTTTATAAATCTTAAGATACAAATATATTTCAGTTTTACAAGTCTGGCAGTTTCAACATAATACAAACAGGATGTTAGACGTATTGATTTCAAATGTAAATGAAACAATAAGTCTACGTATATAATACCAGAGAACAAGACATCACTCTAAAACAAATGTGGTTGGTGTTGCTAAGCGACGCTGGCTGCTAAATCATGGCATCAGCTATATGTCATAGGCCTGTATTTTATAGACCTAGGTGCTGAACATATCAGCATAACAAGTATATCACTGTTAAGCATTGTGGGGTTTGTTAGGTCTATTTGCTCTGGCTTTGACTGGTTGAAATGAACACTATAGATATGTTTCTTTAACATACTGGTAAGCACTTGCTGAGTTGTTCCCAGTTGCAGCTGTCAGTCCCGCATCTCATCTGGCATCCAGCTGCATGTCCATCATTGCAGTTCTGTCAGAAAGTTGTTTCTCAATTCTGAATAGCTGAACTTGTGGGTCAAAATTTAAAGGCTGCACTCAGAGAAGGGCAGACTTTTATATATGAAAAATCAATAAAATATTTTACGGCTGGTTTGAGATACCTGTTGTGACCAGGAAGTTAAGACAAAGAAACTGCAGGGAAGACCTGAGTTGGACACCAGCGCAATTAATACTGCCGATTTAACTTTAATTGAAAAGTTATTCATCAGTCGTAATGAACGCAGTTGCTTTGCAAAGAAATCAAACTGTGAGCTACTCTCTGCAACGTGTTGATGGACTTCAGTGACTTATACAGTTTGTGGGTTCGTATATGTTTTGGTGTTTTTAAAAGGAAGTTACAGTAGCAGAAACACAGTTGTCTTAGGAAGACGTACTGTTTCATCTGATGTTCTTATTCTGGTGTCACTAGCTTTAAATCCCCCTCAGAACTTTTTTTGTGAGATATTGTTTCATCCATCTCAACAAGACAAAAGTCACACTCACTCTATTATAGTCTTCGAGATCTCTCGTCACATTCTTGCTGTCTGTGTGAAAGCAAATGTGCTAATGAGTGAAATCCCACAGATGGGCAGTTATTGTTAAAATGCTGAAGCAGTCAAAGGAAGATTTCAACCCTGACTTAGCACATGACATGGGTGGTTCTGACATTTGTAGTCATCAGAGGAGTGAAATATGGAGCCATGGGTAATCAGGGCAAATAATAAGTCCATTGTTCTGTGCAGTGTTGCAACGCCCACCAGTTTCCCCACTGTAATGAGTGAAGAGAATATTGGACTTGAATAATTCCTTCATGCACAGTTGGAATTCCTTTTGTGACACAGACACATTTGCAACACAGCAAACCTTTGATTCAGCTCCTCCGTAAGTTCTGTTTGCAGTATCCAGTGGAAGTAACTGAGGTTCATCCCCTGTTTGCTGTTCTAGTAGTTAATGATGTAGTAGTGAAGGGAATAAGTTGGGTCCACACTCTCCTTTATTCATCTTTTTTACTTTGCTATTCCTCATTTTCAAAGGCAAGATGTGCATAGCAAAATAGTTGATGAAAGGAGAGAGAAAAACCAGCCAGCAGGTTTTATTTATGGATTCACTGAGGTTCTTTTTTTAAAATTTATTTTCTTTTGTTTTTTTGTTTTACCAGGCTCCGCTACGGGCATTCTGGCCACCAGTGAATTCATTCCATACTTTCTAAAATGATGACATACACCAGGTTTTTTTGTGGGGGGGATTGTGCTTACTATGAGGCTGTAAGCTTCCCTGTGCAGTTGTTTGGTCTGACCTCTCCTCCCCATCAGTGACATACCATTAACTACTACACATGCTTCTCTATGCACCTACCATCCCTCGCCAGCGCAGGCAATATATTTTGTTTGTCTTACTTTGTTTTTCAAAGGCGGTACTGCTGGTGCTATACTCTCAGCCAGTTGCAAAGCCCCACTGCTTACCATACAGTATGTTAATGGGTCTTAGATGCCCTTCAAAGGTAAGGGACAAACAAGTTTATTTTGTAGTCATGTCACATTACTGTTCTTTCAGAATTGATGTTAGCTGCTGACAGTTGCAATTAAGTGTAAAATAACATGCTGTTCCTTTCCTGTCAAAGCAGAGGGCTTGGGCAGAATGCCTTCACCCAAGAATGGCCAGAGGGATAACTCTCCTGCACAGTCCCATTTAATGGAGATGGTGGAGAGTACCAGTGTGTTGGCAAAATGGAAGTGGTTGCTAGTTTCAATTTTTTTTTTCTTCTGTTATGACAGTGTGTAGTCTCTCTCACACCCCCTCTTATTCTTTTCTGCACACAGTCTCTCTGTGTCAGGAGAGGACTGGAAGCTCATCTGACACTCAAGCTGAAATTTAATGTAAAAGTGTAATAAGAGCTTTGAAGAGAGTCAACTCCCTTCTAAAACGGCGTCCCTTCAGACTTCAGTGTTTTCGGAGGGTATTGTTGTGGGTCGTTGAGGCAGTGATGCTTCTCTCCGGTGAGAGTGGCGTCCAACATATTGGCCTGTCGTCCTTGGTGATGATGGAGCCCGTATTTTATGGGAGTTGCGCTCTAAGTGAAACTGAGAGGTGTTCCTTCAGAATGGGAGCTGGAGGGGGTGTAGGGTCATAGTGATGGCCTCTTTATTCCCAGCTGCCAATTTCAACTTTGATGTAAGTGTTTGGGTTCCCATGGTATCAAGGAGAGCAAAATGACTTTTCAGTATCCAGACTTGAGATGTGCGTTTCTCTCACGCCTTAAGTTTCACATCCAAATCGCCTTGTCAATAAAACAGTTTATATACTGACACTGTGGCTGACATGTGTTGTAAGTGAACTGTGAGAGACAGGGCGCAAGTTGGAGTGGGGTGGTTTGATAACTGATGTCTTTATCATGTGTCTCTATTGGGAAATACGATAACACACTATAGATGCTGGAATTTGCATGGTTGCAGACTCTCCCTATGCTACTGCTATACAGTTTCATCACTAGTAACATCTTGCTTGCGTTACTTTCAGTGTGGATAAAGTGCATAGTAACTGACAAAGAAGCTCCAACACACCACACTTTGTCATATTTCTTATGCTTGGGATCTTTAGTCATACTTTAGTTTAAACCTGTTTAATGTTTTGAACCTTTGTGATTAATGTATAATTACAGTAGACAAATGAATTTCAGTGCTGTTGTTGTATTTTTGCAACCATTCTGCATTTTCCTCCCTAGATGTAGTGTTCACATTTAAAAAGGGTAGAGCGAAATTAATGGCTTGGGCTATCTTTTAATTAAGTTGTTTTGCATCCCACTGTTCCTCAAAAGCTGGTAAGACAGAAGGGTCAAGGTCAGAACAAATTAATTACATTTTCACATCAAGAAAGGGAAGAAAATGTTTTGTGAAAAGTACTGTTTCAGGATTTTGGGAGTGTAGAAGGGGGTAAAGTTTGGGAAGTGAACACGATGGAAAACTAATAAAATAACATTTCTCCTGGAGAAATGTAAATAAATTGCTGCATTTTTAAGTGTCAAGAAATGTGTTTTTGTCATGTCGGTTTTGGTTAGCCTGACAGCACTGATTTCAAAGTGGGCAATCTGGATCAGTTCTCGCTTTCTATATGACAAGAACTACAGTCTTGTAACAGAATAATAAACTGTGCTGACCCATCAAACGTGTAGGGCTGTTTCATTTGAATCTCATTTGAATCGAGTGCCAGTGAGTGATATTTTTTTTGTATATTCACTTCAATATAAATTAAGTATGAATCGCAAACCAAATTTAAAAATCTTTGTTTGATATGACTTGTAGGCTCTCTCTTGCACTGGTGTTATCGGTGCTATACGCTTTTTAGCTTGCATGCACAAAATGCCAAATGATAGTGAACTAGATATATTTAGGATTTGGACTTTCGGTTAGACAGTGTTAGAGATTCAAGATGTCACCTTGGATTTTGAAGAACTGTGATTTTTTAAGTTAAAAGTTTTCTTTTTTTAGATGTGTGTTAGAGCATGTGCATGATCAATTGTGTGCCTACAACAAGCTGAGTGAGAAGGTGTAGCTGAGCAGCGGCAGGCTGCATCAGCCCTAATCTGTCTCTTGACAGTCCAGCTTTATTTCGCAGTGGAATACTCGTATTGATCTGTGCGCCTGTTACACAAATAAATAAATAAGTCAACTACACTGCACCTGAGTTCACAACCTGCCCTTGACAATACTCTTGAGCTTGTGTAGTGAGACAGGGTGTAAAGGTGGAGGGTTGCAGTTGTGCAGCAGGGGAGCACAGAGTCAGAAAAGGTTCTGCATTGTTGATCCAGTATGACATTGATAGACATCAGCTGAAGGAAAGCTGATAGCCATGTTCGGCATGCTGGTTTTTAAAGGACGGACGTGACTGCCGATCCAGAATTGACTGAGCATGAATTCAGCAGGCGATCGCCCCAAGTGGTTGTACTGAGGAGAGGTGAGGAAGACAACTTTCACATATGACTTGTTTGACTTTCCATATTTTCTACTGTTGTTATTCTCCTCATAACTACTTGTTCCTATTGCTTTTTTGTTGAACATTGCTCAGCTTCACCTGTTGTCAGGATGTAAAGTAGTTATTTTTTATTCTAAATCTTGTACTTCAACATTTGTCTGTTGTATAAAGTCTTTGTCATTATGGATCAAAACTTGTTTTTACCTTGACACAATAAACTCACTTGAATTTGTTTTTCTAGTACTTAGCATTGTATTAAATACATATTTTTTAAAATGCCACTTGACATTATTTTGGGGGCACAGCAGCTACTGTTTTTCCCTAGCAGACAGTGTAAAGCTGGCTAAAAAGCAAACTTAAAATCCCCAACAATATAAATTGTAAATAATGACTGTCTACAATATAATACTATATTATTTGTGATGTACTATAAGGAGCATTTATCTCATATACACTACCAGTCAAAAGTTCCAACACACATAGAAATGAAAATGTTTGTGAAAGAAAAGCAGATTTCATAACATCAAATTGATCAGAGTGAATGTGTAGACATTGTTCATGTTGTAATTTTTTTAAAAGGAATGTTTACATAAACATACAGAGGCCTAAATTATGCTAACTAGTACTGTTAGTACTGTCTTCCAATAGCATGTTATGTTTGCTAATGCAAATGCATTAATTTAAAAGGAGAACTGATCATTAGAAAACCATGTGCAATGATTGTAACACAACTTAAGACATGTATCTTTTCATGAAAATTGGTGTCTATGCTGTTGACTGGTAGTGTATATGAAATTGGACCAGTAGCAATTATTAAAATAGTGGTATGTTATGTATCTCTCTTACTAGAAGAATCTGGTGTTTTGGTATATATTTTACATGGGACATCAAAGGCCTATCCCAGAATTGTTAGTGTAATTTTCTGCACACTGAGCTATAATACATATACCTTGCTATCCTGTTATCCTCAGGCTGTTCTTTTGATTCAACTTAACATCAATTATCATTGTGCTGTTTGGTGTAGTCATCGGACTGGGTCCTGTATGACCCACTATGTCTAGTAAGCTTCTTTCTGTGTTAGTGTGCCGTTAGGGTCACCTGGACATGGTTTGCTCGATGAGCAGAACAAAATTTTGACAGTGACTTACAGGGTTAAAGTGAGAGATTCCTTTTTTCTTTTGTTCTGCTTGTAGATTGATGTTTTTAAAAGATGGAACAAATCACATATAATCTAAGGCTACTGTGTTGTCACATACCATTGCCTGATGTGCTACTGCTATGTTCACTAGAAACTTTTCAGAAATACAAGCCGGTGGGCAGATTGATGATGATAAACCAGGCAGTGATGTTTGCCGAGTGATGCTAAGTAAAGAACGACATAAAATAAGAGACAGGCCACCGCGCCTCGCTAAGTGAGTTATGTTTCCTGAGTTGATGAAGACTAATTAATTCAAGAACAAACGTCCCCAAAGGCTGCAATTAATGATAAACTTATTAGACATGATTTTGCCCAAGAGGTCTGGATCTCATCGTGATGTCCACACTCCTGGTGGTGTTACTTACCCAGCTGTCACTTCAAATGATGTGAGAAAGAGAACAAAATGTGTCTGTGTGAGTGTGTGTGTCAGTGTACACACGTGTAAGTCTGTTCATTCTTTATAATTCCTTTTTTCAAGACATAGTCAGCCTTCAAATAACCCTTCAGTCTAGTTCTATCACTTGACATTTGACATGACTCTGTTAAGTTCTTATTGACACTATGGCCAGCACTGAAGCGAAGGGATAACTGTAACATATAGACAAGTGGTATATGTGATTTCAAATGAGTCTGTCAAAGCTGAAATCTCTGGAGAATGTATGTCTCCCACACTGCCTTACAGAGACTGTCAGCGCTGAAGAACGTGGGGTGATTCAGTGACCTTTCTTGCTCTTTTAGACTACAGCTGCACCCAGGCCATTACCAATTTAGTTAAAATGTCCCCATGAGCACAGTCACCGTACCTTTCCATACTGAACAGGGAAGCGCAGCGAGTGAATGTGGTTGTGAGGGAGAAAAGGAGAGGTGGAGAACCTGAGAAAAAAAAAAAGAATATGAATTCAGGCAGGCTGTGTTCAGAGTAGGCTCACGCCTCACCAGTTTTACTTCAGCTTTACATCCCCAGGGGTTAATACCTCTCACTACACTGCCGTGATCCACTCTAACGATGCTAGGTGACGTCAGAGATGTAGAGCCAGTGTCAACTGATGTAAACGCTGTTTGTGTGGTACTTACAGTAAGGTTGGCAATGATGTGACTTTTGGGTCTCAAAAGTTCCACGTGCTTTCCTCGCACATGTGCTGTGTCTTTACCCAGCGAAGTGCTCAAAAGAACACAATATAAAACCTTGTAGCTTTACATTGTGATTTTAAATGTGAATGAAGATGTGGTCGTATTTCAATAATTAGGCTATCAGATGAATCTGCCTTAATGCTACCATGTACAACCACAAACTTACTGTATGGGCTGGTCACCAAGCAGCACTACTAGTGTCATACTCAAGGGCACCTCAGTGGAGGCACAACTGCAGTGCTATTAATTTGTTGCATTTTACAGAGTTGTTAAATGAACAAAGCCATAAGTATAAAGGTCAACTGCATGTACAGTATTCTGCATATTTTTACCTCCACTTTGTAAAGTCTTTGTGTGTGTCTTTTTATGTGGCACCCTTCAGCCTTATTTTGAGCCTCTCCCATAAGTTTTAGGCAAGATGAGTTTTCCAAAAGACTTTAATCCATCTTCCAGATTCCATGTTCTCCAAACTACTGTATGACCAGGCTCCTTCTTTTTTCAAATAGAGTCTGCATGGGGGAGTCTATGTTTCACTGTTAAACCCAGCTAAATTAGGACTTAGACTGGTTGTGGGCAAGGGCGATGTGGTTGTGGTGGGTTGTGCTGCTGACAAAGGGTGTGTCAGGGTAATTTATTAGCTTGCTACGCATGCATGTGTGTAAGCATGTGTGAGATTGTGTGTTCCCAGCCTTTGGCAGCTTAACAAACTCAATGACTGAGGCACAGCTGTACCACTGTTCTAATATGGAGTCATTATGACCATCCATGATGTGCCTCCAGTTACTTCACAAATTTGACCATAACATTGCAACTTTTTTCAGAAACTTGAATGACAATCTTTATTTTAAAGATTTCATTAACCTGAAGCAATGGTGTAAATTTGCTCCCCTGCTCTGTTTGCATGTAACACTCAGACTATGTAATATATGGGCAGTAGGTAACAGGTGTTCAACATAAAAACACAGATTGGTCCCTTTGGGAGAGGGGTAGTTTGACTATATGCTGCAGTGCTGCCAGTGCTGTAGTTTTCTCTGCATGTGCGTGTCTAAGAATGCTTGGTTGTGTGTAATTACATGTTAATGACCCCCCTCTTGTATTCAGCTGTGTGTCGAGTAGAGTAGCAGCCGTCTGATCAAGGCTCAAACAGTGGAGGAACATTTTGATAAGGTTTACAGACTGCAGGCACCTGCTCCGTTCCCACCTCCCTTCTTTCTTCGGAGGCCAAAACAGATGCTAGGGGACACTTAGCCTGCAAAATACAATCTGCAAGACATGTTCATTGTGTTTGGGGAGCAAAAACACAACACAAAACAAAAGAAAAAAGTACAAATAGGTTGCTATCAGAGTCTGTAAGCACCTGCAGGTCTTGCTCATGCTGGAACATTTTAATTGACCAAGCAAAAAAGCAACAGAGACAGTTGAGCGCCTGTACAAGTATCCCCACCTAGTCTGAACAAACGGCTGGTTTCAAAGCCCCATCAGCAATCCTTTGCTGTAATGAGGGAGTTTTGGGGAAATTGGGAGATGGTGTCAGTTTACCGTCTCTGAGCCATGGGTCCTGCTGTCCAAAATGTGGAATAGCAGGAGAGAGGTGCTGTCAAAACATGATAGGCGCAGACATCAGCACAAAGTAAGAGAGAGGGAGTCCAAGTCACAATGCCTAGACATGCAGTTCTTTTGAGCGCCACACAAATGAAGTCTCTAGACTATTATGAAGCAAAAGGAAAAAAAACACGCACTTACTGCATCAGTAACAATAGCAACACAAGCTATTTTTCTCCAGCTCGTTGATTAACTAAGTTTTACAGCAACTTACTGCACCAGCATCAACAAAGGAACCAAAGCCCCTTGTTTGTCATTTATTTTGAAAGTAATCATTGCTCACCCTGGCACAGCCAAGGTAATAAATATTTATACCTCTTTTTGGAAATGTAAACCATATAAATTTTTACCAACCTTTGCTTTGAGAGCAACTGCCCTTGATGATAACACTATCATTTAAATGTCTTTTCTCTCCATTTCCCTTGTTTTCTCTCTTTCCTATTATCTCTCTACTGCTCGCTCCGTTTTCCCCCAACACAATGTTAACAAGCTCCTTTTCTGCCCTATCTGGTGTAGGTGAGACAGCTCCACAAAATGACAAGGTGAGAGGGCGTGTGCGTGTGTTTTTGTGTCTATATCTGTCTCAGTGTGTCGCTGCATGTGTCTGTATGAGTGTGTTTGTGGCTGCACTTGCACTGTGCATCATGTGTGACCGCCAGCCACTGTCAGGGCTCATGTTGCCCCCGACGGTAACAATAATCATGGGATTTGATTGCCAGTTCCCTCACCATCCATAATTGATGAGTCCAATATTTACCCTGTTACCTTTGTGTTGTAAACATTCATTATGGGGTTCCTTCCCAGATAGGTGAGCAGAAGAGGAGGAGAATGGGACAAGTCCAGCCTGCAGGGACCAGCTGTCAGTTTGACTAATGACAGAAATGAATAAAATCTCATAATTACTTTAGGAAAAAGGACAGTCTCCACCTTATCTCAGTCCAATATGCATTTTAACATTTTTTGGTGGGTTTATTAAATTCCACCCCACCTCACCACCACCTTCGCCACCACCCAGCCCCCACCGTAATACATTACAGAGGCAAGTTCTCAAATTTCAAATTTAATTTTCTACTCGCCATACACACACAGTCTCTGTAATCAGATTGCGACATTATTGTGTTTCTATTGACATTAGCATTGTTATTATTTTGTAGTGTGTAAATATCAGTAACCGGAGTATGCCTGGTTGCTTTGCCAGGAAGGGATTATTTTGTGTATTTATTTTGTTCTAATGCTCTCAAAAATATCCTTTCAAGATGATATCTGATGCATTCCATTATCAGGCAATTCTGTGTCTTGATGCTTTAATGCAGTACAATTTTAATATGGTATTGTTTTAAGGTAGAGTCGCACATAACTACAATAAGGTAGGCTACATAGAGTTTGTCATGTCTGCTTTTTTATGACACCCCATACAGGTGACAAAGATAAAATAAATAATAATCATATCTTCTAAGAAGATAGAAAAGCCACTATAGGTCAGTCAATGCTTTTAGAGAGTTTTCCCCTTACTCATATGTGGATATGTATAATTAGATAACTCTTGAATGATGTCTATTTGTTTTAAAGTTAATGCATGTAGTTTGAAGTGCATAGAGTCTCAGGAATAGGCAGCAGTGCAGTGAAGTGCAAAGCTCTCAGGCAAATCAGGTATTCAAGAAAGAGGGATGGAGGGATAGAGTAATGGCTGTGAAGATGGAGGGAGAGTAGAGCAGAGAGAGGGACAGATATGAGTAAAGACAGCACAGTGATATACAGTAGGCCCTGCTTAGACATGTCGACTCCTCTGTGCCATTAGGCCAAACGGGGAAGACTGGAAGAGCCATAGTGTAGACGTAGAAAGACGTAAGAGGGCCGCTATCAAATAAAGAGGAACATCTGCCTCAGTACTGTGCAGTGTATGTATAGTGTGTTTGTACATGTGTGCACATGACTCACATTAATTTGTATGACTTCTTGTTCTGTGTTGTTCCTTCAAATCCACACACAAGTCTAAATATCAGACAAAACTCAACTCAGCTTGAATCAATTTGAGTAGCTATTCTCTAATGTGTTTTTTTGCCAAGTAGGATCCCACATAGAAGCGTGTAATGTGGCATATTTGTGTCATATGGAGGCAGACAGCTGATCGTGTCCATTTGTCATGCTGTCAAGTTAATTACCAGATTGAAAAAGAGAATGAGATTACCCCCTCCCCATCCAACGGACACTCACACCTCCCCACTTGCAGCACACTCATGCTCACATAGACAGAAACACACACGGTTAAGTGTCGCAAAGAAATTGTCGGAGTGCCAGTCTAACAACTTGCCGGAGTAGAGTGAGCAACATCAGAAGTTAAGGAAATGGCTTGGTAAAGATGTTTGGCTAATAATTTCAGTTGGGAGTGTGTGTGTGTGTGTGTGTGCACTGATGTGAATGACACACCAGGTTACCTTTACATATTCTTACCACCATCAAGAAGAAGAAAACTTTTGGCTCCTTTGAAATCACTTTTTGCTTCATTCCTGCTTTCCTGTTCACAGAGAAGCTAACGAAAAGTAGTTCTTATGTACTTATGTAACTGTGTTCTGTGCAAAGACGTTTGTGTCCAGACTTTGTAAAAGTGGACAGATCATTAGCGCATAATGAGCTGAAGTACTCTGGGCAGTGAGGAGGATTTCCTCTATAAGTGATGGCTTAAGGAGATGAATGCAAGAAGGCAGTAATCAGATTCTCTCTGCTGCAGACAACCTTTCTTCTCCCCAGGTGAGTCCTCTATGTCTGTGAATGTTTGAAGCAAAATGCAGCTCAAACAAGCTAGCTCGGAGAATTAACAAAGCCTTTTGGCACCCCCACAGTCGTCTCCACATCTTGATAGTTCTCCTGTGCAGCAGATCGCTCCTATTATGAGGTTGCATGCTGAAGATCTGAGCTATATGTTCACCAGGCTCCAGTCATGTGAGAAGAGCACCTACAAAGCGTCTCAGCCCCGACAATAATTCCGTGATGAAACACCCTGTTTTCCTTTGTCAGCCGCTGACAAACACCGGTGTCATAGAGATGAGAAAGATGCTTTGATGTGCATGTAGTGGTACTAAATGAATTACAACGCAGGACAGAAGCAAGCTTGTTGCAAACTTGGAAGACAACACAAGACCCTTGGGAGCAAAGACAAAGAGTAGAGGGATATCAAACAAGTGATAAAAGGGTGGTGATTCACTCTTGTGTGTGTGCGCAGCCGACTTATTCATTAAAACCTTGATTATATGCCAACTCTCCCTCTTTCCATCTCATCCTGACAGCCTGGAGTTTTAGCCAGGAGCCCCACGTAATTTGTTTACCTGCTTCAGAGCAGACCCTCTAATGCAACTATTTTCCAATATCCTTGCTGATCATGTAACTGTGCAGCTCTATTAATATCTTTCCCCCCGAAGGGTTTTAAAAAGTCATGAGCTGCTTGAGATGTGATGAGGCTTTGTGACGGCACCCAGCTGGCCAAAGTTCTGCAAGGGTGGCCTTCGTGACATCACTGCAAGTGGCGCGTGACAAACCGCCAGCACACCAGTCATGACCCACGAAATAATCTCCGACAGACGAGGACAAGGGCCATCTTGGCTCGCAATCCCACCCGTTGCCCTTTTACTCCATCCTCCGCTGTCACAAGAGAAAGGCTTGGCTTTTGGGAAGGTGTCAAATGCACGGCGCGTATCGCTAAAAAGAAAGTTGCTGTCAGGTAATGACAAGTAAGTGGCAGGGGAAGAAACATCAACCCCCGCCCCCTAACTTTCTCATGCTGTCAATTAGTCTCAGTCAATCCTGTCGTTTCTGTTTAGAGTTGTTATGGCAACTCAAGTCTGTCTTCGCGTCCATCAATGCATAATAAATTATGCTCTACAATATATATTAGCTCAACACTACTGTCAACTGTTGGCAGCAATGGCCCTCTCTAATTGTGCTGCTACACTGGACAAAATGACTGCTGCTTCATTTGATCACAACTGGGGGGGAATATGAAACAAGTGAAACCCGAGACTTGTTTTGGTATGTCAGCGCATCTTACTCCCGCCAACCTCTCAAAGACTGAATTGCTTCTAAGTCTTCTGATTGGAGATATGAGGCAGAACTGGGAAAAAGTGACCGAGAAAGTCATCTCCTCCAATGAGAAGACGTGATTGGCTTCTAACGACTCTCCTCTCGGTTGTATTTGACTAAAGTGCGAGGTGAAGCGGCGCTTATCAATAAAGTAAGTCTGCCGCAATGTATTATTAACAGGTGAAGGCGTGCAGGGTTTGCTTGGCTAAAAAGGACTTAAGTGATGTGGGAGCGACACTGTCAATCTCAGCCTTCCTCTGAGAGTCAATTAGGAGATAAACAGGGCTACATGTCTTTGGCAGTGGGGAGAAAGCTGATGGGCTGTCCCATGGATGTCCTGGGGCAAGGTAAACTGACAGTACAGCTTAGCCATCAGGGATGGAGGCAGAGCGAACAATGTGGAACTGGCCTTGCCACTTGAGAGAGTAGGCTATGTGTGTTTTTTATGTCAGCATGCGTGTGTGTATTCTATGCTGACTTTTTAATGTGTTTGTGTGTGTGCCTACTCACACAGCTGATAGAGCTGAAGAAACTGAACATGGTAATGATGCCTCCTCAAGAAAAATCAGTTTGGAAAATAATACTGGCGATAGTGAAAAAGATGCCGAGGATGGTAGTCATGACGGTGACTGGGGCGGTGATGAATATTGACTAGTCATTGTTCTATATTAAACTGCATTTGTATGTACATGAATAGGTTCAATATAAATAATGTGTGAAGCAATATGTTTATGCACATCTTTATGCTATATTCATGTACAATATTTTCTATGTTTTTCTTGTGAGAGGAACATTCAAATGGGGAATTCAGTGTGTGCTTTCAATATAACATAACTTTTAACTAGTTTATATTTATTATGTGTTGTCAAGTGGCATTAGAGCTAAAGCAGGATTATATGCTCATTAAGTATGTAGATTCTTGGGTTATATCTCGCACCCCCGTTCATAAGAATACATTAAATATAAAGCAAAACACTGCATAACATTGGTATTATACTATGTGTTTGCTAGTACAGTTTTCCACCAGTGCAAATTTCGCCAGCACAGTGAATCCACGATGTGACTCTGTTGAGCAAATTATTACAAGATTATTAGGTATATAGATATTCAGGTTGTATACTAACAGTGGCTTTTTTCATGTAATTAAGTGTGCCAATATAATGAGATAATATTCTAATATCTTCTTTTTCCAAGACATTTCATTTATGCTCAATAGCAAGCTGAAAAAGGGCTCAACAGAGGAATATTGAGTGGTAAGCCATTATTACCCTCATTATTTTCCAATTAGCAAACTGTACACCAGCACAGTACAGAAATATCAATTATTAAACCATATCGTACAGTACAACGTCTTTCTTATCTGTGAAAAAATAACAAGAAACTCAATACCCATACATTAAAAATCTCTACAAAGGATGAATCATTGCAAGTGCATTGCATGAGAAACAATTCCAGCGAGCTGGGATAAAATGCATTAAAGATAACGAAGGCTATGATATCCCATACCGAGATCCTTCCAAGGCTAGAATACGGGAAGAAAATAACAGAATATCTGAATTAGAAGCATTAATTTTGCAACATGACAGATAAAACTGAATAGAAATAGCAGAGGGAGGGCAACAGAAAACTGACCCTGCATGTTTTTCTCTTTTTAATGGCAACCGACTGGTGAGTCTTGTCACTGTGAATTAGCAAAGGAATGTATTTGTGGTTTGAACAGAGAGATTAAAATTAAAGAACTACAGCAAACATCACCTCTCGAGGTTCACAAAGTCCTCAGGCATGGTCAGATACAAACGATGGCACGGAGGCCAAATAATTAACTCACCAGTAAAAAATAAAGAAATATCAGTACTGATCTGTAAAACCTGGAAATTACTGAAATCTGAAGGACGCTGTTTGATACGATATATGTTAGTGCTATGATGGCTTCAGATCTCTGTACGTGTATAAAGCATTGATTGCCCCAACCAAATGTTTTTTTTAACTGATTTGAGAATTTTTTTAAAATAGCACCTTCCTGAACCGGAAGGAGGCTGAACATATTATGTGATGACAGGGTGTATTGAAAGTATAGTAAGAGCGCCACCTATCTCTGCTCAGTGATGTTGCAGCCCTTCATTCTGATGAACACGCCCATCACAGCAGCCATTTGCAGTTGAACCATATCCGCACGGTGTCTGACCTATTTTCTGCCACAATGCCTTGTAAGTGTAAAAAAAATAAAAAATACAAACAGTGTCACTGTATTTCTGTCAGCTCAGTTATTTTGGGGCAAAAAAGAGCAGTCTTCGGGCACATATGTAGCGTGAAATGCAAGTGGCGGACGAGTGACACTGTCAGCTCGTTTTCTCCACCTTGTCTGTTGGTCGCCAAGCGTGAGAGCTGGTTGGCTAGACAGGCGGGGGCTATGGGGTCATTGTGTGTGTTTGGAGAGGGCATAGAGAGATGCGCTCAGTGAATAACCTTCCCCGGTAACAGCTGTCAGATCCACCAGAGCAGAGCAGAGGACACAAGAGCAGGCCCAGCCAGGCCCAACCCAGACACAAGACTGATAGGGGTGGATGGCAGAGGGGGTGGGCGCGGGCTGGACTGTCTGCCAGCCTCGAATGCTAGGCTCAAGGGTTTTGATGGGTGGCCACACTGAGCTACTTGACGGGGGTCTCAGCACCCAGGCAGCTTATTGTTTAACACATTGCTCATCTCTTTTATTCCCTTCAATGCAGATTCCATGCACAGCAGTGCAGAGCACACAGGCCCAACAGTGGCCAGGACGCTGCCTTTGTCAAGGTGTCAGTTGCCTGCACAGCATCTCAGCATGGTTCACCGCTGGGCATGACAGGGGATGCAGACCCCATGAAGGGGGATTAGCACCACACCGATTGTCTGAGGGCACAGTGGTGCTGGATTTGGCTGCAAGTCTATTCAATGACTGTATTTCTATTCTTTGGCACTTGACAGGGACGCTCAGTGGCCCCGCTTTTGTACCGCTGCAGTATCAGAATGTGTTCATGTCATGCCCCCAGCCGAGGCCCTTATTATCTCAGTTGACATGACGAGGAAAGGTGCGATGGTAGATTCTGTTATTGCTGTCTGCTGTCTGACCTGCAGGTTAGGGTGTTTTTAATGGGTTAGGTAGAAGCTTGCTTCTCATGTATAATTTACTGTTGATTCTGTTAACGCTGAAAGGAGAGCATGTTGACCGAGACTTAACCTATGAGCGTTTGGTCGGATTTGATGTTATGAATACAAAAGTAAGCGATTTTTCAGGGGAAAAGGATGGTTGGTTTTGTTTTATTTGTACTATTTTCTCATTCACATCTCACATTTTTAAGTGCTATAACCAATTGACATGCTGACAGATCATTGCTGCATTCATATCTACTTTAAATGTCACTACAAACTGACTACATGTCACTTCTGGGAAAAAATAAAAAATTCTGCATGACAAGTAATTGTGAATATACAAAATTATAAATTTATTAAACTATTACACAAAGCACAAATAATTACAAACAGATTTTTTAAATATATTTTATATATTTTAATATTTTAAAATATATTTAGTCTGGGAAAATACCACATAAATCTTGCATTTGTTAAATAAAAACAATATCAGCACTTTGTTTCCATTCAGCTGAGAACAGTCCAGTAAGGGATATTCAGTATACCTCAGTATGTACAGTTGTTCAAAGGCCAAAAACCTCTGTGCAGCCCCACGGTGCTCATTTCTATGTTGAGAAAGCAGTTTGGGCAGTAAAGCATTGTGGAAAATGGTGATGGATAGCTCCTTGGTCTCTCATAGAATGGAGAAGCAGTAGCAGTTTTTTTTTTTAGATTAAGGCAGCAGCTCAAGGAGATACAGATTTACAGTAAATGTATTTTTCCCCTGCTGTGCTGTCTGAAAGAGCTTTTCAACTTTTAGAATTTCTTAAATTGTTTGGCATTGGGGCTACTCATGCAAACCCTGTTACTGCAACATTCTCGCTCTGTGCTACTCAACATTTGTATCTTAAAAAATAAAGCGCATATATAGGTTTCTTGAAATCTTCCTTCAGCTCGAGACAAGGCAATAAGCTGTGAGTCATTTAGAACATTTTCCTCCTGCTCAGATATATATATAAAAAAAACACTTTAACATGCAAACAAATTATGTGATGGTTCTGCAACTGTGCAAACATTGCCAAAGCATGTACCAGTGTTGATGGTACAGTAAACAAAACTACAATGTGACTTCATCCTGACTTAAAACTGAATTGGAGTCATATGCCTCACTGTACACTATCCTGGACTGAATTTTAGTTCTTTTCCCCACAGCTCTATTTTATCAAATGTTTTTCCAAATACCTTTCCAAGAAATGCTGAAATAAAAAGAAGAGAAAATCCCACAAATTATAGCTTGCCGGTGCTTTGCCAAAGTGCAATCCCCAGACAAAAACACCTCCATACCTGAGAAGTAACACACGAGTGCTGAAGCTGATATTTCGATTACAGTTGCCTTACAACTGGTTCTCATTTACGGGGTTTTAAGAGGAAACACTGACACATGTATAGACAATGCCATCTGTGTTTTGTTTTCCTCCGTCGTCATAGTCTTGATGTCACTGCAAGGTGAGCAACGGGGTCATGGGTAGCTGGAGATTTTACTGGACTTGATCCCTGACTGTTTCTCCATCAGCTGGGAGTAATAGCTGCCTCAAAGACCTCAGTGGCAGCTACTACAGAACACAGTGACTCTTGAACTCCTTCAATCCTCTTTCTCGCTCATATTGAATCTGCCATCTCCCCAGACCATTTTGTCAGCGTATTCCTCCTGTAATATTTCTTAAAACAATATTGTAAACCACTTTGAGAAACCTGTTCCATAACACATAAGCAATAGTTTGAGTTGTCACATGAAGGAGTGCTAATGTTACACCTCCTGGAAATTATTTAGCTTTTAATACTGTGTTCTTTGAAAAAAAAAAAGAAATATTACATTAATTATATATCCCTTTTATACATCCCTTTGTGAGTCTTTGCCAGATTAATTTGCTTCTCATTGTTGGCAAAAAAATATTTTGGCAAACACATTCGATGCAGTACAGACAAAAATATGAAAAACAACTTTTTTCAAATCAGACAAAAGAGAGATGTGCTGTAAAGTTGTGTCTGAATCTGCTGAACATTAATCTTTTTCTAAACAACCTGGAAAAAAAAAACAACACTGTTCACATTCACGTGTTAGACAGTCATGTTGTCTTGTTAAAGCCCCCATCCATGACAGCAGGGTGGCTCCCCCTGTTGAAACAATGTCACTCCACCTCAAGCTTGTGCCTGTAAAGTGATTTATTGGGTTAAAAATACAGATATATATATTTTTTAACTCTTGGAATGTATTTTTTGTGCTGTCCTACAAATGCCTATGTCAGTAGAACATTAGTTGTGTAAAACGTAAAATAAAAATAAAAAATAATTCAGATTTAAAAATAACTTTATTTTATTTTTATCTACATTTTTACTATATAACTCTACATAAAGTAATAAACTCTAGCTTGCATTGTATGTCTAAGAGCATAATATAAATGTGGTAAAGGGGCCGGGCACCTAAAGATTTCTTCAACGTCATTTGGGCAAGCCACAACAGAGTGTGGGCGGTGACCAGACATGGCAGAAATCTGGAAGAGGTGTCCCACTTTGTGTAGGTCGCTTCCAATTTACTAAATCACCATGTTCATTTACAATCAGCCCCATAATTAAGGGGAACCAACCCAGAAATTATCAATCAGTTAATTACTGGGATGCTGCAAAAGAAATCCAGCTCCTGATTGAAGCCCACTGGCTACCCTTACAAGATGCTGCCATCATCCAAATGAAACCAGAGGGTTTTTGACTTGACCAACAAAAAACAATGCCTTTGATTTTTAGCAGACCAGGTTTAGCTTAGGTTGAGCGTTAAAATTACTTTAAGGATGAGGTGAAATTTTGATTCGGCCCTTAGTTATTTTATTTCGCCCATGGTCAGGACTCTCTGGTTTTGAAGCTGGTGTGTTTTTTCTTTTTGTCACTTTCAGTCAGTGGCACAGTAAATATGTTGTATGTAACAAGTTATTACAAACCCAGTGAACAGGTAACAGAGAAGTAATTCAGTTGTAGAAATCATGTTTAGTTCCTTGTGCTTGAAAAGTGTACACTAGAAACGTGCTTAGTTTATTTCATTATAATGGAAAAAATAAAAATGACTGCTCACGCTCCTATAGTATAAAAGCTATGAATCTTTGTATTTCTTGTCTCAAATGTTGAGGTAAAGGTTTTATATTTTGTCTCACACATCACACTCATTATGACTTGTTTTATTTACTCATGCAGTAACACATAATTGAATTAAATCCCAAAACTAATATTTTAATGTTGTTTTATGCATTTTTCATTACATTTAATGGATTCAATATGTATTCTATGTATCCAGCATAGACTTTTGTAGATACTTCTCACCAAAGCATACTGAGGTGTCCCAGCTGGAAACACCACAGTCCACACTGTTTATTGTGATTCACTTAACTCCTTTTTCCTCATATGGGAAGGAAGAATTGGCTCATGACCACTATTTCCCATCAGTACATTTCCTCTGCCCCCCTCTAGGCATTTGATCATTGCATCAAAATACACAACAATCCCCTGACAATGACCTATGGCTCATCTCTCAAGTAAATGCTTGCAAGAATTAAGGCTCTTTTTCGTCTTTTTCTTGACAGAATTTCTTTCATGATTTCACTGTTGTAGAGACATCACAAGAGGTTGAAACAACAAGGAAAAATGCAGCTTGGAAGAGCAACACATAACAGCCCTTAAAATACTATAGACTCTTAGATATGGCCAGTGATACATCTTGTATTAAAATCACTAAATATAAACCCTCATTACTAATAGAAGAATATTTCTACACTCTAGGTTCAGTGTTGCTTTGATTTTTTTTCCCTATCATTTTTTTGCTGCTTTTTCTCTTAAGTCATGTCTTGTAATTGGTTTCCTCACTGCTTCTCTGAACACAATGTAAATTGCACAGTGCCACAGATCTGAGCTTGTTCCGACTTGTTTGAATTGACCCATAGCCGGAGACTTCAAGATGTTTCTGGGAGATGCATCCAAACAGGGATGCAGCAAGAACAGGGTCCTGTGTTGGTGGAAGGCGGGGGAAAGACTGGAATGAGACTTTAGAGGCCAAATCACCGAATCTGGGCCCAGGGTTTTTTGGCAGGCAGCAGAGTGTGAAATTTACAGAATTTCTTATGTTGGTTGTACAGCTGCCTCTGTGCCTGCACCGCACTATTGTCAGACAGTAGCTGTGAGAGAAGACTAGAGGGCTGCATGGAGGGAGTGGAAGAATTCAGATGTCAATATTTTGCCAGTATTTGTACAAAATGCCACAATGCAGATAAGACGGCAGAACTGGTAGGTGACAATGATTTTTCTTTTTCTGAAAGGACTTCAGTGACACTATTTTTTGGCTGGTTACATTGTTCTTCTTTTCCTGTTTAGTCTTCCAATTATTTTTGTAATTCTCTTGGCAAGCTAATAGTACAAAAGAAAAGAGGGAGACAGTTTGAAACACCATTCAAATCAGTAATATCTCTAGTAAGAGAGAGATTAGTAAGAATAAAAAAAAGAGCATAAACAAAAATAAGAAAACCCATGTGAGGGCTTTGTTGTTTATTTATTTGCTCCTTTCTGCCGTGCTTTCCTTTTCTGTCTCCTTGTCATAACCCAAAGCCACTTTTATTTACATGGAACTGAGGTGGAAGTACTGCAGCATGCCTAATTTGCAGCAGGCCCCATGTTTTCTCAACAAATTGCAGTCACATATCACTTAGTTTCCCTTTATTATTGCAAAGAAAAACAATCAGAAAACCTCAAATGGGGGCCATTGTACACTGGTCGCATCCCTGGCTCCAGCTTCTCTCCCAGTTCATCTTAGTAACTGTCTCTGTCACTGCCAGGATTTGCTGGAACATATGCCTTCTTATTTTGACAGCCTGCTGCTTGCCTCAGTCAGTTGGGCAGGAGGTCACAAATGCTCATATACACACGAGGACACACACACACAAAATAGACCCACATCTATTCTGTGATAGCTGTGAAACTTGTGTTTAACTTAGTGGTTGTTTAAGTAAGCTGAGAAGAATCCCCTCAGGTAATTAGTTCATTTGCAAGTCCCTGGCTGTGGAGGCTAGTAGAGCCCTACTGCCCCACTCTGTGTCTTTCTCTGTTTAGCCATTCCCCCCTCCTCTCTTATTCTTTTGCTTGGTTGATAGTTTTCCCCCTCTGTTCTGATGTCTTTTTGTTCCTCCCTTGACTCCTAAGGTAGGAGGAGAGAGAAAGAGAGCAAAAAAGAAAAAAAAAATGCTAAAGGAGAGAAATGTTAAGCCGGCTAGAGTAATAGTGCCGCTCTTTGTCCTGCACTCATTATTTTCACTTTGATTACAATCTGGGGCAGTTCAAGTTACCCTAATTCAGTCGGCTGAGGCTCTGGCTGAAATTGTGCTGTGCTGAGTGATGGTTGAATTGAACCTGGCAGGGGGGTAAACGCTGGACTGAGTGTGGCAATTAAAAAAATAATAATAATAAATAAATAAATGCAAAACAAAGGCAATATCTGCGGTAACAATGTGACAAACACACGAGCATCATAATAAGCACAATCTCTGAATTTCTGACTCATCGAGCATGGTGGAGATGTAAACGATGAGACCAACCGTGTAATTCCTTCAGGGACGCTTTCATGCCAACGGGACGTCTTGTTTATGCCAGAATGAGAATGTTGAGGAACGGTCTCGGTGTTGCACAGCGTTGGTTGGAAGAACAGGCACGCATGCTGGGATTCTCTGGCCAGTGACGGTGGTACCATGGGAGAGGAATGAGTGGTGAGGACGCTGCCTCAGGGCCCACCACCACTAGACACTAAGCACTGCAGAGGCCCAGTCCCTATGTAGCACTAACCACAACCCCCTGCTCCTTCCATCTGTTCTCCATCAGGGGCCTTACACTACCACTCCACCACTTTAACTTTATGCAACATCCACTATGTTACCTTCTAGCTATTGCTCTCACTGTCTCTTAACTTTCTGTAGATGGACTCTTCCTCCGTTTGGATATTAGATTTTTCCCTGGGCTGGTATTTCTTTACCTCTAAAGATGCAGGTTATAGATAGCTGAGGGCAGAGGCCTTACCCTTTTCACCAGAATATTGCACTGTGTTTCCAAGCTGCTCTTTCAGCTAAATCACAACACATATAGAGCATATTGATCCTGAATGCTTTCTTGCACTCCGTCACGTTTTATTTTCCCTCCCACACCACATTTCGTGATTATCGTCCCTTTTGCCTTCTGGTCACAGCAGGTAATCTGATAGAGATGGCAGAAAGTGTCATCAGACAGATGTGACTTTTCTGACTACGCCACTGCCGTCACTTCAATTATTAGCCTGGTTCACAGTTGTACTATATCTATGCTGATTTTCGCTGCCCTTAATGGTTAGATTAAAGTTACTAATTAAAAAAAAAAAACAATATTATGAGCTGCCCTAACGCTTCTCTGGGCGGTGATGAGTGAGGGCAAAGTTATTATTCTTTTGAACTCCTGCGGTGTGGGGGGAAGACGGCAGACATTCAAAGCAGCATGACGTTTGGTGTTTGTTATTTCTTTTTTTACTTTTTTAATTCCTGGGCCAGAGATTTATGGTTTGATAAGTGCCTCAAACTTTTCTTTTTTTCAAATGGGGATAATTTAAATACACCTCACAGGCAGACACAGCGTTTTTCTTTCTCTCTCTGTCTCTTCTTTCTGTTCGTCAGTTTCTCTCTTGCTGTGTTTTCAACTGTGGTCTTTCTATTATCCTTTTTAGCAGGGATTTTTCTGCTATCTGCACTACAGTAGACATGATTTGTCTTTCCTATTGAGATTTACTGTACCTCCTTGTGTTTTAATGCAATTCAACCCTCCTATCTTTGAAAAAGTAATGCCTGGCATGACCACTGAGTTTCTTTCTCTGATGTATTTAAGCTTTCAAGTCATGTTCATAAGCTCCTATTCTCACCTGTGAAAACATTTTTTTCACAGTACTATGGCTGCAGCTCAGGAATGTGCAAACATGACCCACGTACACAGGAATACTCTCCTGTTGTGCATTTAATCAATTTCGCCCTCTTGCCCCCCAAAAATCCCACAGATTTGCACAATTGTACGAGAACATTTGAATGTTCTCAGTGGTAAGACAGAACACAATTTATGTTTGGGCATAGGTCAGAAGATTTCAACCAAATCTATTTGTCCTAGTTTGCATAGTTTACTGTCTTGCCCAGCAGCTTCCTGTGTTGTTGCCCAACAAAATATCACTGAACGGCACTTCCTCCTTCAGCCATTACATCATTTGTTTCTGTTTCCTGTCAAGCGTGACTGCTCGACAGCCCATCCGTATAATTAAAACGACCTTTAAGCAATTTGCTGCTGAGTTTCTAATATTTTTAGCCTGGTCATTATTCCCGATGCACAGATGTGGCATGTCAAGGAGGGAACGTGGGCCTGACAGCGTCTCGCTCCTATTGTTCATTTGTGAAAAAAATTGGGTATAGGTAGTCGGGTTGGTGATGGAGCTATTGCCCAATTTATTCATTCAAGTGTCAGTTATACAGACAAATATGTGTAGCGCCAATGTGGGGCTGAATTTTGGAGCTGTTACAGCCTGTCAACATAGTGAGAGCACAGTCATTAATCACCATACATTTGATCAGAATGCTGCGAACCTCTACTGTTTCCTGTGATGGAAGGACAATGGAAGGCTGTGTTAGATCTTGTTCCGCTAATTGGGTTAGTCCAGCTAATGGCCATTTGGATGGTAGATAACAGGGAGGCATTTTACTCCACCAATGTGGCGATGGAAGCAGATCCTATCATGCATTTGAAGGTTTAAAAAAATGTTTTTGGTAATGTCAGCGTTGGACTTCTTAGATTGCAGTGTGTGTGTACTTTGGTAAATTCAGCTGTGTAACAATGGCTTGGTTTCCAGGTAATTATTTTTAAACTGTACTTTACCACAGCAGAAAAATGCTCTGCAGGTATTTGTTTTGTTATTTCCTTTATTCTCACTAGTCCATGTGTGCTAGTTTTGACAGTTTCAGACAGGTATGAAATGGGCAAGAAAGTGTGCAGTGAGAAAATCAGCAATGCCACAAGTGGTTTATAATTTGTGCAAAGTGCTTTGTGAAATCACATCACCTGCTTCTCTAGTTATGCCTCACAGTGTTAGCACACAGAGAGTTTTCAAAGAAATGTAACCTCAAATTCGTCTGAGAAGAACAACAGTGCACCGTACGGGGACGTGGGAATTGAGAATGGAATTAAATTACAATACCTGCATGCCCAGCTGCCCAACTCAAATTGCTCAGCTGTTATATGCTTCTTTATGCAATATCCTGCCATTGAGCTCTGTGCTAGGCATGCTAATAATGAAGCTGTCTCTGGCGTAAGGATTTCCATGTGCAGGTCATGAAAATTGGAATAGAGGGAATTGGTACTGTATGTGACTGTACCAACTGAAATGGGCTAAGGGGCTTACTATTCCCCAACCAAAGTCACTGCTACTGTTTTTGTGGTGTCCACTGGAATTGACTGCCCAGTTGCTGTAGTACTAAGAGCAACACAAACCTCAGTAATACCGGAGCAAGTCTACACAACTCTTTTAGTGTTACTAAAATAAGTATGGGGGAAAAAAGACTGGCCAGTGTCCTTGGTCGAGTGCAGCTCTGGGTGCAGTTTCTGTTTTTCTGCCAGTGTAGTTTCTGGCTCCGTTCTTTCCTTCCAAATGAGAAAAAAAATGTTTGTCCTCACAATGAGTGAGCGGCTGCTGAGATTAGCCATAGGCCCACTGCTTCACACAGACTAACGTGACAGGCTGCATGACATCACTTAGCCAAAATGGACCGCCACTTCAAAATAGGAGACTCCTGCCCTGTGTTCACTGGAAGAAAATAATTGACTCTGAAATGTATTCAGTGTATTTTCATTTTGTTTTAGTTTTGGCAACGGTGTTGTTTTTCTGTGGGTGGCAAAGATTAGTTGGCAATGTTTGGTGTCTTCAGTCTTGGATTTGTGTGGGAAAAGTGAATTAAAGACGAGAATTAAAACTCCTTAATTAGAACTGTTGGCAGTTTTTCATGACATCATGTGGTGTGTTTAATAACTTATGTTCATTTGTATTTCCCAGGTATGATATTCGGGATTACCTTGGTGGCTCCCATAGACTAAATTTAGGGAAATCATATAATTGTAATTGTTACAGACCCTGGGGAGGCCAGCAGGAAAGGTGTGATGGGTAGACAAAAGATAGCCAGTGTTCATTTTACGTTTCATTCAGGCATTGGATTAGTAAACCAAAATCACAAGAAACATTTCCCCACTGTCGAGCCATGGAGGCACTATTGGTTTTATGTCTTGTGGTTCAAAATATTTGTTGCTTAGACCTCTGCCGCGACCATATTGAAAGATTTATATTTGAAAGACTCATCAACAATGTGATTTTTCAGGCATAATGTCATTGTTATTTAAGATAATCCACAGACCCCCGCTGTCAACATTTTTTTATTAGAAACTATTTTCTAGTGGGTTTCTCAGTGGGTGACATCTCAAAATGTTGGCAAATGACACTGAAAATATCTGCAAGTCTGGATGCCTCTTGGGAAAGTGAGGAAATATGTTTTCTATTTAATTTGTATTTATACTAATATGAATTTGGAAAATACACATTAATGACTAAGAAAAATAAAATACAAAGCAAGTTCATTCAGTCTCTGACCCTCTTTGGGAGGTTCTCATTAGATTAGATTAGCCAGATGAAATTTTAAATACACATAGCTATTTTCCCAAGAGTGTGGAGGAGTGTGTGTGATCCTCCAACTCCACCTCCACCTCCACTTTCTCTTGAATGACCTGTGCACCACTCAAGCCCTGGGGGCTCAGTTACACATATGGCCTGATCTGCTGCTCCAGAAAACCTTCACTTTTCACTCCAACTGCTGGCTACTCACATACACAAATGTACACAAATCTTCACAGCACAAGCACATCTGGTTTCCAGGATGGCTCTCATGAATGCAGCCCTTTTAGCTGGTGGTACCGGCAGGCTGCTGGTGTTAATGACTGGGGCATTCCTCGGTTTCCAGGATGAAAACTGGGAGAGGATGCAAAACAGAGGCAAATATCCCTTCTAAGGGGTAACCCAATCCATGTGTGCAAGTTTGTGTGTGTGAGTGAATAAATGGCCAAAGCTAAAGGTCCCTGGGGTTAAAAGAGAATGCCACCGCACCCTGGCGTGTATGTGCCAGGTATGGCTTCCTCCCAAAAGTGCAGAGAGGTCACAGCAATTTCCCCAAGTCAGGAGCGGTTCAGGGTCCCACTTCCCTTACGTATCAGAGTGAAGGATGAGGTGGAAAGCGTGAGGCATGATCTTTGTAGAATTACCCCCCCTAATCCCCTGAGTGTCAGGACTGCGAGGTGTGCTGTTGTTTAGCAAGGCATGAGGTTATGTGAGGGGAAATATGAAAGCTACAGAGACTGTCTTTTTTCAAATGTAATAATTCAATTAATAATTGGTGGAGAATTTCCTCACAGGCGTCATTATTTTTCGGTTATTGGCATACTACCACAATCCTTATCGTTAAGTTTTTTAACATCAGCATGTCACCTCACCCAACTTGGCAGCAAAAACGAACAGGAAGGCTTTGCTCAGGACTACATTAAGAGTGGAAGTAAAATGTCCCGGAAAAGGGCTCAATAATGATTTAAGTAGCTTGCGGTAGAAGTGAATATTTTTCTGATTTTCTACCTTTTTTCCTTGTATTTCCTTGACCCAAATAGCAGGCTTCTCTCTCTCTCTCTCTCTCTCTCTCTCTCTCTCTCTGCTTATTTCCTCTCTCCGTTTTACTTTTGAATCCCCAAAGAAACGTAGCAGTCCAAATATATTCCATATTCATCACAGTGTGGTCGTTTAGCAAGTTGCTTTGAATGCATCTTCCTAAAAAAAAGCCCTCCTGTGTGAAGTTAATGGACCAGTGCTGTTCACCCAAAACCAGCCACAGGCGACGTGTGAGGACTTAATTTGACAGACCTAGGACTAATACCATCAATACATTATACATTACTTATTTGAGCCATAAGTCCCTTGCAGTCTCAGAAATGCACAAATTCAAACTGTATTTGGGGCAGGAGAGCATTCTGCTTTGCATATATTTCTGTAGATTACAGTGATGATTAACCATTATAAAGATATAAATCCCGTCATATCTTGCTAATGATGATTTCTTCTGTCACTTTACAGCCCAAAAAGTTCGCTTTAGGTCATTGGAAGCCAGCCGATATTGGCTCAGAAAGGAATACAATTCCTTTCACATATCCTATACAGTACTTCTGGCTCAAGACAGCTTAATCGATATTTGGGAACATGAACCACTGGGGCTATAGGGGGTTGTAGTGAATGCTCATTTTTATGCAAGAAGAGTTATCCAAGGGCAGAGAAGAAACATCAGAGTCCTGAAGTCTCCCTTGTTATTGCTTCATATTTATTTTTGTTTATTTCTACATTCAATACACAGCATTTTATGTTCTGACTGCAATCTTAAAGTTTTAACATTCACAGACTCAACCCAAGTCATTAAAAATTAAGGAGTATTTATTAGCACATATAAAAAATGCTAAAGACGTGTCTAAGGGTAGTTATGTGGTCCACCACCTTGGGAGCCTGCTGTCCCACTAGGATTAAAAACCATCACTGCTCTGTCCTTTTCAATTGGCAGAATAATTGTTAACACCAACCTGAACCCCTAAAAATTTCTTGGTGGAGCAACAAAGTATTTAGCTGTACCAACATTTTTTTTGTTATAATTTTTTATATTAGAATAAAAAAGTGCAAAAAAGAGAAAAATAATTTATCCGTTTCCATCTTCCTCCCAGCCTCACTGTTATAATAACACATTTCAGTGGATGCATGATTAACTTCACATCTGAAAGAACGAATTGGCCACCTAGACACCACAGCAAACAGGTATCCTGCGCACCAATCGAGCTGTTGATAACAAAAGTCATCACCCTGTGCACCGCGAAGCAGTTACCACATGATTTTATGAGAGCCATGCTCATTTATGAGTGCAATCAGTTGCAACCCAATGCCCCATAGGACGTCAGCGTTAGCGCCCCTCTTTGTCCTATGATGATGGACTGTCGGTTCAATGGCGTTATTGTAGCTGGAGTGGCTATCCAGGGAGTAATACATTGATAACAATATCAGCTCATAAAGATGGGCTGTTGGAGAAAAGGTCACTCCCTTACTTACCCATGCCGCATCTCTCTTTCTCTCCTTCCTCAGTCTCATGATTCCTTCCCTGATTCTCTGTCTCTCTCCCAATCTCTCTCTTTCTCTCTCTCTCTCTCTCTCTCTCTCTACCCACCCAATTCCTCCTCCCTGCCTGTGTTTGTGTCTACCCCTGACAGCTGTGCCTCAGTGTGTAAGGAAGCTGGAGTCTTCGTGTTTTAAAGGGGTCATATTCTGATTTTTGTGTTCTGATGGTACATAAATACTTTTGTGAAGTTGGATGCTACGTTACACCTAGTCAGAGGGATAAACCTTGAATTGAATGTGTGTTTGGAAGCCGGCTGGTAATTAAACCAAAAAAAAAACGTGTTTCAGTCTGGCCAATTCGCTTTGTTGTCATGAGTTTTTTTTCAAACTACTGCATTCCTTGATGTAAAGCGGTGTGGAAATCCTTGACGAGCAATCCATTTTGGTATCCTACACCCACTAATTATGCCTTCAAGCCCGACCTCTCAGGTTAGCTGCCACAGTTCTACTCGTGATTAGCACTAGTTTGAGTGTTCATGCATAGGTCATTATGTCTTACAGAAGGTTAACAAATTAACCTTGTTTACTTTTCCCAAAGCCATAAAACAGCAATGGATTCTGGTACAGGCTAGAAACAGATTTTTTTTAGACAGGTATTAATTAGGTAGGCTGTTGCTGGAGGACGACGCTCTTCCAACTGGGCATAGTCCAGGCCACAGGAAGACTTTCCCAAGCTGGCCAATCAGGAGAGAGTGTGATGAGGGCGAGGGAGTCCTTAAAGACACAAGAGTTCAAACAAGCCTTTTTTCATGTTTCAAGGCCAGAAGAGCTGTTGCATAAAGAGTGTATTTTTACTTTTTTACCTTGAAAAAATCTTTTAATCTTTTATCAGTGGAGCCCCAGAATAAAATATAAACCGTAAATTAAGCATAATATGGCCACTTTAACTAGAGTTAGAGGTATGTTGACAGGCCAGACAGGGGGAACAGATGGCAGCGTGACATGCCCAAGGTCATCTGGCATGACACTGTCGGGAGAGCTGGATATGAAACCCAACACTTTTTCGCCTGCTTCCTTTTCTTTCTTCAGGATTTCTGCTCTGCCCCTCTTTGCCTCTCTGTCTTTCATTCTTCCTTTCACCTCTGTCTCTCTTCTCTTTATCACATACACCTTTCTCAGGTTTTCATTCCATAACCCTTTCCCTAACTCTCCTCTGCTTGCCCTGTCTTCGTTACTCCTTTTCTGTGTTTATCACTCCTCCCCACCTCGATGTAGGTCACAAAGCCTCCTGTACAGGCTGCTGCCTATCTCTGCATAAACACACTGCCCCCTAAACTCTCCTGACTACCCTTTTCACATACACACTTATTCGCCTCATTGAGCAGCCATAATTTTTTTCTCTTTCTCTCTCACACATACTCAATTGGAGTCACATCGGCCACATATCCTGTAAAAACGTGCCAAACTACCCTTATCTCCCAAAGTCTTGCCCCAAACAGCCCTGTCAGCAGAGATGTAGAAAGAGTCCAAATGAGGTATAATTACCTGTGCAGCCATGCCTGGAAGGTCGTGCACCGGAAATCCCAACCAAACCATACAGTAAGCATGCCATGTAGCAACACATGGCTTCTTTGTCTTCCAGCTCATTTCCAACAGAAGCATAAAGTAGAAAGAGGAAAAAATAGTAGGAAAAGACAGAGGAGAGAGAGAGAGACAGAGAGAGGAGGCAAAAAGGGAGAAAAGTGCCATTTCTGCCTTACCATCTTCGCTGAATGTTTTTTAGGGCTTGCAGCAAAATCCCAGCAGTGCAGGGCAGAGTGTGATGTCCTCACTGTACCGAAGTCTTTTCAAAGGAGTTTGTTTCAGCTCAGCAGGAAGAGCCATTTGTCCCAAAACAGCATTGGCTTCTTTGCTTTTTTTTCTTCTTTTTGATAAAGAGAAACTTACAACAGTGATTCAGAAAGCAGGTTGGGAGGGTAAAAACTCCAGGGGGAAGGCTAAAATTTTCATTCATGTAGTTTACATTCACGGAATATTCAGCTGCGTACACCACAGCAAGTGCAAGATTTAGTTGTTCATAAAGTATTTTGGACAACATATGTCCATCCATGCGCGAATTGGTAACCTGTTGTTATATTCTTAATATACCCCATTGAAACTTCTATGGGTGCTTTAGCTCAATTTGCAGCTTTCCAAGGCTGTTCTCGGAGTGACTTGTATGAACCCTAATGAGGTGAGAACTCCATGACAACAGTAGTGTCCCGAGGTGACATTTCCTCAACATGGGTAGCTACAACAAATAAAAACACAAATTTGTTGTTTAAAATACCTTGTTTAACTAGGTCTCCCCCACCTTCTCACGATCACTGACTCAAAACAGTGTGTCTGTGTTGTGTGTATTAGCATGTGTTTACGGTTGGTATTTGAAGTCACTAGGGCTGTGTCTGTCGTTGCTGTTGCTCTGGCCCTGTGATTATGTTGTTTTTTTGGCAGAGGGTTGTCTGAATATTAACAACGTAACAATGCTAGGGCTGATTAGTCTTGAATGCAGGATAGACGGCAGATCTCTTATCTGGGGTGATACAACAGTAAAATCATGCTGGGAGAGAGAGGAAGTACAGAAAAGGGGATAAGGAGGGAGGAAGGGGAGGAAAAACTGTTTCAAATTGTCTCATCTACAAAGGTTATTTTCTGAATAGTAAGTCTTTCAGCATAAAACCACATGTTTTTCCTTGAATAGAAATATGCATAGCCACAAACAGAGAGCATATGGATGTATTTATGTCACAGCTTTGTTCTTGTAGTGTTGAATGTGTAACGCTGAGACTTTAAAAAGTGTCTTTTCATCTCTTGTTTTTTCCCTACTTTCCTCTGCTTTTTCAAAATAGTATTTTACTCTGCGAGAATGGAATTACAAGGTGTATTACAAGTAAACACCAGTATAATTTGTTACAATTACGCCTCATAAATTTAGCTGTTGCTCAATATGTTCAGCATCTTTGCAGTTTGCTTGCGGATGTGGGAATGCGGAACATTTGGTAATATAAAAAAAGGAACAAAACTGTAGTATTGACTGAATAGAAAGGAGTTCTCTGGGAACAGCAGAGCTCGTAGCAAAGTTGTGCTACGGATTGACGTCTCTATGAGAAATCTGATTTCGTGAACAACTCCAAAGTTGTTGCTTCAGCCATTAATCATCCATCCCTGGAGAAGGTAACTCACTGGAGCACAGGGCCCTCTCTGTGTCGCCACGACCGACTGAAAGCTAAACCCAGCGTTCTTGAACAATAGATGCCCCAACGTGACACCATTTTGTTAGAGTGTTTGAGTGCATGTTTGTGTGAGAGGGCAGGACGGATTCTTGAAAGTACAGTGACACCTAAAGGCCTAATCCTATAGGCCTTCTCTGTCTCTCTCCCCCCTCTCTCTCTAACACTTGAGTCAAGGACATGGTGAAATTTGGAGAAAAACTGATGAGTTTTCACTTTTACTGCACTTCATAGTTCCAAGCGGTTGCATGGGGCATCAAATTCCTCTCCTAATGACATGCCTGGGGCTGCCTGCAGGAAAAGTGGCATTTTCATCTCCAACCTGAGCATCTGATTGGACATTGGGTGGGAAAGCCAAAAAATAGATGCAGTGCTTTTTTTAAAGATAGTGCAGTTGGAATGGCGCTGCATTGCAGTGTGGGTGCTGTTTTTATGCCCTCAAGCCAATCATTTCTTTTTCTCATCTTGTTTGACTTAGTTCCTGTGTGGTATTTTTATGTTTGTTCAATGTGAAGGTCAGGTCCCAAGTGTATCTGTGTGTAAGTGTGAATAGTTGTAATAGTTCTTTGTACAATAAACACGGTGCTGTACACCAAAAATGAAATGTACGTATGGATTTACTATCATAATATAATAAATCAATATCCCTGTGGAATGGATTTTCATTTTATTATAGGAAATCCATAGTTGACGAACAGCAAATTATAATTACACCTAAAAAGTCATTGTGATAATGATGATTGTTTTAGATGTCTTTTTTTATTCTTATATCTTATGGCATCGCATATTAATATTAACAACAAAAGACCATCCATCTTTTATTTGCCTTCTTATTTGCTTATATATTATTGTGGACGCTCACACAGGGCTCTTTTGTATTTTCCAGTGAGTCTACAGTAGGCATTCACTTACACAGCACACATACAAAAACACACATTCCTTGGCTGAACAGTACCACTGTAGTGGTGAGATCCTCACTGGGCAGCCCTTTGATCTCGTCTCATCTCTTGTGTCTGCTTTCACGGCCAGCTCTGCATGCAGAGCCAGTTTTTAATATGGCAGTGCACCCTGGGTCTCAGAGTAACAATAAACTTTACCTTCAACTGTCAGCAGGTCTTAATCACTGGGATTACTGCAGCACTAAATGTTGGATTACTGTTAATATTCCTGCCGGTGAAAAAGGTAAACAGACTCAAAGAGATAAATATCGCCCACTCCTCAACAGAAATATCCTTTGGAGTTCACAATCTCATTTTCATCACTTGCAAATATGGCCCAGCAGTCAAAAAGGGGAAAGAATAAGCCTCAGTTTCGATGAATGTGTAGAATCACAGTGGAATCCTTTTTGGTGGTGGGCTTTCTCCCACAAATGTACAATCGGTCATTCTCAAAGAGCCTTCAACGGAGCTGTTATTTGCTGTCCCGTGAGGCAACATAGCTGGAGCTCACCAAGCCAGCTAATGGAGCTTCAGAGGCCTGCAAATGGCAGCCAGCGAGTACGCAGTAGTCTCTGTGGGCAAAATGGATCTAGATATCCATTTAGTTTTTTTTCCCTGTGGAATGAGGAGAAAACAAGCTAGAGATTATGGAAACTCAAACAGCAAAACTATTATTATTATTATCATTATTATTATTATTATTATTATCATCACATTTTAAACATTTAGTATTTTAAAATAAACCATGAAAATAGTAATATAAAAAAAGATATTGTAATCGTGGGACAAGCTGTATTTTTATTATACTGTATGTATTATTATTTTGTAGTTGGCAGCAATGTTGTAATTACAGTGTACGTTTAATATTTTTTATATATTAAACATGTATTTTTATTATTAACAGAACAATGATGTTGTGTTGCTGTTGTATTTCAAATTTAAATTATTTTAACGTCAACATTGCATCTTATTATGAAGATTCTCCTTAATAGGCACAATATTTGAAATGTGTACACACCTTTTGACAAAACAAAAGAAAATGTAGCGTCATCCGTATATTCACACACCCTAAAATGGCGTCTAGTTGAGTTAGAGTGTGCTGTTGTAGAAGACGCTAAATCTATACTCTGCTGGGTCCAAATATTTTACCATAGCTTAGCTGCTCTGCTAAAACCAGCACTTATATGTGTGCACCCCATTGCCCCTTCATCTTGCTCTGAAAACAACCCTGGATTATAGGCCATTGTCTCGGGCGTCTTGCCTCCCCTGCGACACTGGTCTCATGCCTGTGTCATGTTGTGGGAATAATCGACAGGGAGAGAGAGAAGAGATTTAAACAATGCATGAGTACTTTCTGCTAATGCAGAGAAGACTGCAGCATCTAAAGGTTGGGCCCGTGAACAAGTGTTCATACATTTTCATCAACAGTGATATCATTCACAGAGAATGCAATTCAGGTTGCCTTGAGAGAATACATTAAGTAAGAAGGCACAGCCATTTATTTAGATGGTGCTGTATAGTCAATGTTTAGGCTGTGCATGGCTGCCTCCTGGTTGCACGAACAAAATGGCTTTGTGTGCATTCAATTTTTTCCCCCCGTTTTATCCTCATTCACTCATTCATTCTATTGTATTCCACTTAAGTGACCATACCTCATTTTTCGTAGCACTAAAAAAGATTTGAATGTATGAATAAAGCAATGTAATGCCTGTGAGATCCCCAAAACTAGAACCACATGAATATTTTCATAAATAACTTGTGTTTTGCTTGAAAAGCAGGGTTTTCTCAGATGTTTGGTTTTTTAGCGCAAAGCACAGCGAGTAAAACGAATATCATCATGCAAAGATGTTTCCATCACCCCATTCCTTTTAGCTAATTAAATTGCTATGAGTCCTGCTATCACAGTGTTAGCGCCACAGATATATGATGGCAGTCTTTATTGAAATGATTTCCATGGGTGTTTGTCTCACTCCTAGCTTTGTGTTAGGCTTTTAGGAAGAGAGACAGAGAGAAAGAGGCGGGGAGAGACAGAGGGGGTTGTGGAGAAGAGAGAATATGAAATTGATTAGTGAGCTGGGATGGAAAATAAAGACTTCATCAGGATCATGTTGTGCAGTCCTCACAATCAGCTGTGAAACAATGCAGCCTCCCTAATGAGGACAGAAAGACAGGGACTGTGTGCATCTATGTACCTGCATGATATTTATGTGTGTTCGCCTGTGTTGTGCCACTGAAATGAAAATGTAGGGGATCAGAGAGAGAGAGAGAGACTACGTGTTGAGGTGGTTTGTGTCACAATCATTCAGATCCTCCATAGCAACAAGATTTTTTTGTTAAATCAAAAATTCTGTATCACCGTTCTTCCAACCTTCAGGCAAAAAACCAAATGGTTCTCGATTTAAATTCTCATTTGAGTGCTGTTAAATTAAGTTTAATTATTGTGAGCGTTTGTAGTGAAAGACAGTAGTGGCACCCTTCTGGCTGATGGATATTCACACGGAAAAAGCCACAGTTTCTATTGTTAACCAAAACAAACTGGGAACCTGCTTAAATAAAGCGGTTTCAAGCAGTTATATTTTTTATCTGCTTTTTTAAATTTTCTTACAACTATAAAACAAATAGAGATTAATAATATATATCAGTATTTAGAATGTGTTTATGTTTTTGTGAGAAGTATGTTATCGATTATTTGTTTGTTTGTTTTTTAATGTGCAATACCTTTTGATAAGAATGAAATACTACAGTTTGAGAAATCATTTTCTTTCTTTTCTATTTTTTTTATTTTTAGTATTATGATTTGTAATATGCAGTATTTAGATTTTTTCTAAGTCAAAAATGTCCATAATAATTAAAGCTTCTTTTATCTGATCCAGTGTTTTAGCAAAATATTTATCTATTAGCCCTGAATGTTTGCGATTCACTGTTATCATTAACTTCAGCTGAAGTTTTGTAGCAGTTTTTTTATATTTTCATTTCAAGTGTTTGTAATTCTGTTCAAATTAGCTTCTCACTTATAATGTTCTCCTTTATGATCTGTAGAAGAACCAGCCGGATAAAATGATCTGCAATAAATAATCTGTATTTATGTCCTGATCACAGTGATGCAGTTATTATTGGTAGTTGATGTTCACCCTTCAAGTTATGACACCTTGGCGTTATGTATTCACTGTATGTAGTCACTGCTACAGAAACATTAACAGCCTGCCCTGCTCCCGAAACCTGGAAACCCACTGAAATATATTCGATAATACTGCAGTGAAGGCTTGACAGACGTGCTCAGAAAGATACAAAACACTGAGCACTGAAGCTGTAACATACACATTTTCTGAGTGAAAAATACTCTTGCAGTGCAAATAAAAATAAATTGAAATGAATTTACAAAGCAATTCAAACTGAACAAAAGAATACAGTGTTCTCAATTTTCAAAATTTGCCTCGCTTTTAGAGTCTCTTTAGCTCATCATCAGGGTGCCAATAACTCAGCGAGGCTCTATATTTATAACACTTCAATACACAAGGCCATCATTTAAAGTATAATTGTGAAGTTCTTATTATTAACACCATGGACAGTTGTGAGATTCATTAAAGTCAAGTCTCCAACAGTGAGGGAGAGATACGCAACAAACTGGGGCATGTTTCAACAGCCAATAAAAACACAGCACTATTACACAGGCGACCTATCAGCAGCCTGCTACACGCCGTGCTGACGAATCACTCAAAACTTTCTCTTCTCCCTTCATTCTCCTCTTCGTACTTATCTCTATGCTGATGGAGTACTCTGACTGATTGTGAGAATGACTGTATTGCCATAGCGTTGCTCTCCCCTCCCCTGGTTATTTTGGTACGGTAGAGAAACTGTGGCTGACTCCTGGAAGAAACCCTCTGGCGACTGCTATTTATAGGAAAGAGACACAGTCGCATTTGCATCTGGAGCTTATGAGAGAGAAAAAGACAGAGAGAGAACAAGAGAGAAGCAGGATACAGTAAATTTTTTGAATTATTAATTTATCCCACTACCCAAGTAATTTTTATCCAGGACAAATAAAGGAAGAAAGGGGAGAAAAAAGGGGGGAAAGCAGACAGAAGTATAAGAGAGACTTTGTCCAGATTTTCTTTTCTTGCCCATAAGTGAAAAAAACCCACCTTGAAATAAGACAGGCTGACCCAAATTGAATTAAATCGATTTGAATTCTCCTGAGCCTGCTTTTTTCCACAGTGTACACAGTATTATCCTCCATTTCCTGTGACAGTGTCATGAGCAGTAAGCATTACTCAGCTCCTTATAAAAATACTCGGGAGCTATGGTATTGATTCTTGCGCTTCAATAATTGAGCCGCCAATGCAGAACAATGACGTCCCCATTGTTCCCATTTGTGTTGTTGAAAGTGCATCTCCCTAAAGGCCTGCTCACAGGGAAAAAGGCCTGGCCTGTAAGTTGCAGTGCGAATTAGTGACGTTCACCATGACATCAGAAAAATATGTGTGGATTAGAACTCCATATCCTTGGGTCTGTCCCCGCAAACCACAGGGTTGAATGCTGATTGAAACCTAGATAGATTCAGGATTCAGGTTCGATTCATTGCAGAGAAAATTGAGAAAGCTAAACTAGGGGGAGAACTGAAGAGAAAACTGTAAAACCACCTTAAACAAATTTAGTTTGCACTGTTTGAAGTTACATTTCAAGCTTGGATGTGATCTGCGTAAAGTATGCAGTGTTCAACATGAGCGCACAAACGCAACACTCACTACGTCACTTAGATCATCGTGGAGAACTTCAGCCTTCTCAGACGGATCACAGTACCCAAATCTCAACAGACACATGTGAACACACAACGAGTGACAGTGTGGGAACCTATTGTCAGTGTGTGACAACCACAGACATCCCAGTGACCATTCCTGGACCAGACTTAGGCCACTTTAGGGTTCACTGACACATTAGGATGGCATAATTAAGGAGCTACATTTAAGTGTTCTTCAGATGAGTCCATTGGTACATTGATGTCACAGTTTTTTTGGGGGGGATGAGGGTTTAAGATATAAATATGTAAATGCATGTTTACCCTGATTCACCGCACAAGCACACTGAATGTGGTGGAGCACGCAGTTGTGTGGTGAAAGGGGGCAGAATGGGCAGAGAGTTAAGGAATAGAAGCAGAGGGAGAAGTGGGGAGAAAAAGATGGAGGGAGGGAGAGGGTGGTGTATACATTATTAACTACGACTTCATCACATGTTCCCAGTTTCTTGGGGACTTATTATTCCGAGGCGCTTTAATGAATAACAAGAAGAGAGGGCAGAGGGAGAAAAAGCGAAACGGTGTGATTGATGAAGCAAGTGGAGACACTGCCACCAGCTGGCTCGCACTAGTACTGCTCCACAAACCGCAATACCAGAGAGATATACTGCTTACTGTATAAATTTAGCCACAGAGGGCATCAACCTCCAAAGTGTCCCTGGCATTAGCATTTGACAAGGTCCCCACCTGCCACACTGCATATAGATTGGGATTTGCTTTGTCAAGGATACTTGTCAAGCAGATGCATGACAGCAAGATTTCATGAGCTCTGTGCTCCAACAGCGAGGTTGGACATTGAAACGGGAACTCTGTAAAGCCTCCCAGTGTGTGTGTGTGTGTGTGTGTGTGTGTGGGGAAGAAAAAAGCAAAGTATATTTGAGTTACCGAAAGTCTTTGTGTTGCGTGTGTTTGTGTTTGCAGGTGTGTGTCTGTGTCCTTCTGTGTCTATGTGATTGCAGAAGAAAATTGGAGGGTAAGAATCGCTGTATCCAAGGTGACCGCTGCCTTTTTTTTTCTTTCTAAGAGTGGGTGGGGGCATTTCTGATCATCAGTGTCCTACTTTCTAAAACTTTATCCTCTCACATAAGAGAAATGGACATTTCTGTGTAATTCCCTGCCATATTACTCACTGTCTGCTGGTCATTACAAATGCAGAAAAGAGTTAGGGGTGGAAAAGGAGAGAATTTAAGAGGGAAGAATTGAAATAAGTGTGCTTTCTTTGATAACCTGTACGTACATGTTTCTTGCGAACTTGGGTTATATAGATAGTTTATCCGATCTTTTAGTTATATTGTGTTTAATAGTTTTAGCATTGTGCATACAGGATTGTTAGAACCCTTTCGAAAGAGTTGCTTTTGAGCAGCCTGTGCATGCTGCAGGGCGTCCGAAAGAAAGCGAAAGCAAGCGGAGGACAAAGTGAGTACCTTTTGGTGAAGAGGAAAAAGAAGTGATGCGATATCAGAGGTTGTCAGGTTCGTTTACAGAGTGGTGTGATTCAGGACTGTGAGTTCCCTGCTGCTACCTTTCGTTTTGACTCAGAGGAAAAAGTGCAGCATGTGTATAGGACCACTGTAGGGAAACTCAGAGAAAAGCTGTTTTTACATTTTTACCTGATCCCTTCATCTGTCCAGCGAAGTCCCCAGACGTTCCATTGTGCTTTCTAACCTGTAGCTCGTCCTCCTATTCATATAAATGAATACACAGCAACATACGCCACATTAATGCCACCAACATATCCAAAACCTTTCATTGCCATTTAGAGTGAAATGTTTTCTTCTTGATAAATAAATATAATAATCAGTCACTCAATACATTTTAATTGATGTATTGAATAATTTATTGGTGCCCAACTAAGTGGATATTAGACCAGTTTTTGTGTATTTGTGTTGCAGTTTTATTGCATACAGTATATAGTGCTCCTTTTATCAAGACTTTACAGAATTGAAATTAACCAAACAAAAAATATGTTTGCTTTGTTGCAATATTTATTTTATTTTAAAAAATTCAATATATTCAAGAGCGCTTTCCAGTGTAAAAGTGCAAAACCTGAAATTTATATTTAAGGTGAATGGCATTTAAAGTACAGTTTAAATTATTATTGAGTTATTTAATTAGATGATCTTTGGTAAATTTATCGACAGCTATTTTTGTAATTTATTATTATTTTTTAACTATTAAAAGGTTTTCAACCAGAATTGTCCAACATTTTATAGTTGCAGCTTCTCATTTAATTTATTTGTCTTGGTTGATATTAAACTGACTAATTTAACTAATTGTTGAACAAAATAAGCAAAACGTGCCAAAAGAGAAATAATCAATGCATTGCACTGAAGAAAACAGCCTTAAATTCAATGACAGGTTGCATTAATAAGGTTTCATTGTTTTCTCAGTCATCACCTCAGTTTTGATGCCACTCCAGATCAGAGGCATTGCCGGTGGAAAAAGTTAGTGAAAGGTGACGTCTTGTCAAAACTTGAATACCAGTCACTCTGTAATGGGTGTTAGAGTTCGACAGTCAGTCTCCCACAAATGGCCACAGTCTGGCCTGGTCCTCGTCATCTTTATTTTGTAACCCTAACCTCATCTGCAGCTGTTTTTGCAGGCCTTTGATTCCCCCTTTTCTACTCAACAATCAGGTCAACTGGTACTGTTGTGCACAAACAGCTGCTACTTGTCCTCTCTGATGTGTGACAGCTTAACTGTTTCTCTGCTTGGTTAAGACTGACTGCAGCAAACAAGCATCAAAGTCCAAGGGATTCAGCTGGTGACTACCGACAGCCAGACTTCATAGTTGTGGCATAGTCGTGTTTATTACATGGGGTCAAAGGGCACATATTGCCTAATAACCTGGGCACACCGTTGCGGCTCGCTGAGTAGAAGAGGCTGTGTTGGACATGAGCGGCTGTTGCACTTGTTTCTTTAGAAGTCGAAAGGAGGGGAGTGCGTGTAGCATTTGAGTTTAAGAGTTTTGGGAACTGGGTGGATCTACACCTGTAACTTGTCACTCAAAATCTGTCATCACTGATCTCAGCCATTCATCATGTTCGTAAAATCATTAATCTCATTCCTCCCCAGGAGCAACTGGTTGCAGATGGGATCCATCCCTGTCTTGTTCCGCTAAGTGATACCTTCATCTGTTATGTCTTAATTCTGAGGCAGATCACGTCCACACTGACGTGTTACAAACAGAAGTTAAAGCCTCTGGTCACTCTGGTAAAAACTTCTCTTTTTTTGTCCCAAGGTTGTAGCACACACTTGCAATAAGCAGTGACATATAAATGTATCAGTGAGTTCTCCAGGTGATGAAAACCAGGATGAGTGCACAAGACTAAATCATCTATCATGTTGTCATACAAGACCAGACAAAAAGATCACATGCACAAAACAGAAAGCAATGGGTTTGTACACTGGCTGCAGCAGAGGTAATCTCCCGAGACTTGGCTTTATTGCCTCTCTCAGCCCCGTAATGATGTTAGGACTCTGGGCTGCTTTGGTTTGTCGTGCTCTGGCTCCCCAGCCAGCCTCCATTTGGCTTTGGGGAAAGAGCTGATATTGGCCAGACTGCATTGAAATTTCCCCTAACAGGTTAAATCTCAGTTTACTCTGCGCGCGCACACGCATATATATGTAAACATGATGAAAGTAAGCATTTACACATATACAGACATGCATGAAATGGGCTGTGAAGAAAATACTGTTTTTCCACCTAGGAATTCAGAAATTATGTATTATTTGAATATAGGCATTTACACATAAACACAGCTGAACTTACATTTAAAAACTTTTAAAATCTCTACTAGTTTTTCAAAGAGTCAAACTCAAGACTCCATGTTTGTTTTTTCTGAATGCACCACTACAAAAAATGCAAATTTTTGAGATGTCATTTAATACATATTTCCAAAAATTCTGACTTTGTTGACACTTTTGACATTTCTGAAACCTTTGAAGCTCTTCAATAACTTTTGGTTCCAGTAATGTTTGGCTGCACAGCATGAGTTTGTAATAACTGGCCCACCAACAGACTTCTGCTTGTTAAACAGTTTTAAATATGAGTTGAGATTAAAGGAGGACAACAGCATAACTTTTCGGTTTATTAGAACTTTGGTCTAATTTTTGTTGCTGTGCCCATCGTATCTAGAGGTTATGACAAAAATGTACTTACTAAAGTAATTGCTGCAATATGGTAATACTGCAACATTCCTGCAACAAAGTCCAAGAGGGCAAACACAAGCATGTCAGATGATCAGGGAGGTTGTAAACAAACTGACTTATTATCATAACCACTTCATTTGGAGGCAAAACTGAAAGTGAGCAGAAGAAAAAAGTATGTAATAAACTAAAACTAAAAACTGTGTGTACAGTTCTGGCAAATACTTTAGCTCAAAGTTGCTGGAACATGTTTTTCTGGGCTGCATAAAAGTGAATGTGTGTGGGTGTTGTCTGAAGACATTCTTGTGGCTGTTTCCTTTGCACTTGTACAAATATGAACATATTTTTTTGTCCATTTTATACTGTCCTCCTCCTCACAGATCAACCATAGAGCTTTTTTGACACACAAATAGCCACTGTTCATATTGTTGTGAGCTGCAGGGTGGTGTGGGTCATCACCTCTGCAAACTTCTGTGACCAGTGATGACCCATAGAAACCTTTACACCATATTGATGAAAAGTAATTTATGTTTATCATAAATGTTGGATGCACACAACAAATATCCCTCTAATAATTCTATTTGTTTTCTCTTCCCAGTGTGATTGGAACGGGGTTTATCTAAAACCTATTTACATTTTTCTTTCTTTGTTTTTAAAGACTTAGATGCCAGAATAATTAGATGTAGTTTTGTATTTGCCCTGATATATTCCTTTTTAAAATTGTTGCTGTGTTCCTTCAGTACCGGTAGTAGAAATATAAAGTTATTGTTACAAATAGGAATGATGAAAACTTTCCTAACTATTAATTGAGACTCTGGTTATATGAAACCAGAATTTACTTTTAATAACATTTTGAGGTTTGCGGGGAGATAGTGGGTGTGAGGGTGTTTTAGTATGTTACTGTTGCCAAATAACATAAAATAAATGATGCAATTACTAAAAAGGCGCTACACATCCCTCTCCCAAATTGCACAGCTGTGACTGTGTGTGTCTGTGTTTGCGTGTGGCCATTCGTTCACATGCTCTCAACTGAATATATCATGTCACATAAACTCATACTGTAGCTGCTAAACTCTTTAGGGACGCACAAAATATAAAAAAAAAATCACACACCTTCAGTCCCTATTCGAGGGTTCAACAGTTCACATAGTCACCTTGTGAACTATCCTTCAACCTCTGTTAGTGGTTCCTCTATTCTCCAAAGCAAAGGGAGGTCTAAAATGAAATAATAAATATCCACAGTATGGCTCCCACTTGCACACATGGCCACTCTGACCCCTCTCAGGACCTTCTAGACCATGCAGGAAGAGCCAGCAAGGGACAGGGAGCAAGAGGATGTAGGCGAGGGAGGGCTGCACGCTGCTCAGGTGACCGAGTAAATGCCTGGAAAAAAGTGGGGACCATCTGATTGCTTCATCAGGGCCGGACAGTTCAGCAGTGGTCAACAGAAAACCTGGAACCTTTGCTGAGCTGGATGAGCCAAGTTAAGCCAAGCAGCTGGCAGACATCACAGAAAATATGTTTGTGTGCTTTGGACAAAGCAGGTCAGGAGGGCTATGATCCAGGAGGGAAAAAAAGAGATGGAAGAGGCAATGAAGTGAGATAAAAGGAAAAATAAACAGTAGAAGACAACGCTAGAGACTTGCATCAGAGAATAAGCTACTAAGATAAACAAAAAAGAAAGTAATGTCTGCAGTCTACGCTTCTTGTTTTCATACATTTATCTTGACAATAACAAACTGTTCAGAAAGAAACATTGTGGGGTGTGATTTGTAAGAATAATGAGAAAATCTAACAAGTTGGTTCGCAAAGCACGACCCATTCCTCACATGTTCTTATTACGCATACTCACTCTTCCACTTCTTGGTATATCACTTCTAAGTATATTATCTTTAACAAGTGATATATGTCGACTCTTTTTAGATCCTCCAACGTGTCCTTGACCCCAAACAGGACACCACAGGAATGACGTCTACAGGTCCAGATGCTACAGTCTGTGAAAACACAGTGTGGGCGAGCCCCCTCTCTCTCAGGGCCTGGGTTCAGAGCTGTTATAACATGAGAGGACAGCAGGATTAGGTGAAAACCTACAGCTGTGACTGGATGAGTGCGTGTGAGGTTTGAAAGAGAGGACTCAAAAGATTAAAGGATGGGTGGTAGACTGAAGGATGTGTTTTGACATTGTTTGCAAGTAGGTACATGTGAATCTGAACATGCTTGCGTATGAGTATACATAAGGTGTGGAGAGTTGGCAGGTTAGCACAAGATGACTGTAATTGTACTGGGCATGTTTCTTCAGCGTATTGAAATGTGACTGTAAATCTGGGTGTTGGATGACAGTGACCAAGCTCAGGTGACATTCACTGATTGAGTAGGTACAGGTATTTGTAAATATGATCTAAAGACGATGTGTGAACACCCACACCCGAGGTACAGTGATACAGGTACAGATACAAGATATTTCAAATGCACGACACGACTTTGGCTGCCTTAACAGGACTAAAACAACTTCCCTTCAGCCTTGCATTTAGATGTTGTATAGTATTTCCACTTGCAGACAGCACATTAATTGGAATAATTAAAAGAAAATAATTTTGTGACTGAGGAAGAACAGTCGAACGACAGAAAACACGCCAGCAGCGTCAAATTGTCCAACACGTCCAATACTGAATCGAAGCCCAGCTGTTTGCCAGAACTCATGCCAGGAACCAAATATGCAACTATATCTATAGAGTCAACGTCAAACATCACATTTTAAGTCCCTGCTGAACTGTGCTATAAAAGTGGACTAATTCAAGTGAGGGAAACATGCCTCTCAGTTTTTTTATTCTTGTCTGCCATCATATGGCAATTATATGATCGACAACATTTTTGATATTTAACTTAACGAGAACAGTTTGAGTACATTTGCTGTCACTGATTAAAAGAATCTTTTACTCACAGCCATCAAAGTCCCTGTCTGCTTTCTTACTGTATCTGTCTTTCCCTTTGTCTCCCTCCTCCAAGAGGCATCCAGGGACAGGCTTCAGTACAGCGCATTTCTAAACAGCCTGTCTATGGGGGGTTAGTTTGTTTTACTGTCCCAGCAGGAGGGCTGATGGGAGTCAACCGGGGTCAGGGCAGGCTTAAGCTTCATAGCAGTACTTTGACAGAGGGGCGTAGCCTCTTCAGACCCCACAGATTGCTGGTTCAATAACGGCGCCAAGCACCGCTCTCGGGGAGTTCATATACCCTTTACAGAGGACAACTTTAATCAACCATGGTTGAGCTGTTTGTGTTATTGTTTTAAAGGTGTAGTAAGTCATTTCTGTTTTGTAGACTGTGTCAGGTTTTCATTTAGGTATGTGGGGAATGCAATTGGCTATAAAACTTTCCTCAGCTTTACACTATTTATGGACTGCACATGAGAGATGGAGGAAAAACGACGCCTTAACATTTATTTAAGCTAGGTTTTTTAAACAAAACACTCTTCTGTTCTATATGGTCAATGGTAATAGCAAAATGAGTGTCTTATTAAAAATTCAAGTGGTACACCGCTTTACTTTAGCATACATAAAGTAACTTTTTGTGTTGCGGGATGTATTGAGGCCAGAGTTTTTACCCACCATTGTCATTGTCTTGGGTTGTGATGTCCCACCCCTGGAGAATGCGTGAGAAGAGTTTACGGGCACGGTGAACAGCTCTTGGCAGATGTGAGCAGCTGGGTTCTGCAGAAGGGCTACTTAAAGAGGCCTTACAGGTGCGGTAATGAGCAGGTTTTTAAAATCTCCCCCCGTCGCCTCACTCCTAATCAGCCTTGGGGCTATTTTTACCAACCCCTACGGGCCCCTCGGGCTCATCCACTTTGAGTTGCTCTGAGAGGGCAGGTTGTTCTTACTGAAACACACACACACACAAATACAGTGACACAGCACACACACTCACGTACATGCAAATTCTGTACACATACCCGCACATTTACATCTGATATGAAGCTAAAGGCAAGACATTAGTCACATGCTCACACTGTGCTGGAAGATTTGTAGTGATTTAAAGTTTGTTAAAGAACTTCTATGTCCTGAAAAAAAAATCCTCAACCTCAGCTTTAAGGCTGAAGAACTGAATTTTACTGCAATTTAATGCAGTAATAAATATGTATACATTTACGTTTCAGACTGAGAAAACATGTTAGCTCTATATTTTCGTTGCCCAGTGTTCTGGAAGTAAAGACCTTCTGCATGTACTGCATAGGTAGTTGGGTAACAGAGAGTTAAGGCTTTAATGAGCATAGATAGGCAAAGTCCTCAGTTTGCATACAGCTGAGCATGATGCTTGCTTTTCCTCATTCCTGTCTTGCCTCATTTCTTGTCATTATCCTAATGTCATCTTTTCCTACAATGCTCAAAACAACTGAAAGTACATTTACATACACATACATACACATACATCTGTTTACATACAGGTCAGAAATGGCAGTTTACATCTTATAGTAACCTGATTTTTAATGGACTAATCATTATAACATAAACTTGTAGTATTCCTACAAAATGAGAAATGTTGAAGATTAAAAAAAGAAATAGTTGCTCAACAGAAACATCTTGTGGCGCCTTAAGAGACAGATGAAGGATAAAAGAACACACCAGAATAATAACAAACTTTCACTTTAGGAGTTTTTAGACCTACCAAGGCCACATTAGTTATTAATTAAGCAAACTGCTCTTTCTTCTTAGCAACCTCAGATGACCACAACTACAGCTTTTTCCGTCTTTTCCCCTCCGTGTTTCCAGGATTGACTGTCACTGTGGAAGACGACTACACGATGATACACGTGAACAAAACACGACACACGGCAGGTAGAAAATCACAGTCCTGTCACCTCCAGGAAAACGGCTGGAGTGCAGGGGGATGTTTCCATGGCAGCAGCTAACATTTGGCCTGTCGAAGCTCCGTTAGGTCATTAGTTTTCCGGTGCCTGGCTTAGAGTTCTGAGCTCAGAGATACCGGTAGACAGAGATGACTTAGTTAGACAATGTGATTCTTAAACACAACACACCAAAGTGGGTTTTGATGAATCTGAGTCAGAGTCTGGTGCTGGGATAATAATAGGGATGCTAGTTGTGCTTATTACTTGGTATTGGCATGTGTACTACACCCTGAAAAAATCTTTTGCTCCCCAGCTGTCTCTCGGTCTGTTTGTCAGGGAAAGCCATTTGTCTCTGTGTCTTCCTCTGAAACTTTTCCTTAGTTAAACAGAGAAACTACTGTGTGCATTTGGTCATTCACAAGTATAAAAAGAAAGAAGTGGTTTGGGATTAATTATCCATCACTGCATACATTTGATGATCATGGTTCACGGTTTAAGGCAGCTCTCTGCTTTTTGACTTCAGCATCGCGGGGGGGGGGGATACAGATTATCTGTAATGTTTGACTCAGGGTGAGGCCTTTGAAATTTTTGCAGACCAAAGAAATGCTCATTTAAAGGTCAAGTTGGAACTTTTTCCGCAGTTTTTTTTTTTTTTTACCCTCATCAGACTCATCCGCATATGTACTTTTGTGCCTACTTGTGATCTCTGTAATGCAGTAAACTCCACAAACCAGAACTGTTACTTCCAGGAGCTGCAGAGCCTATAGCCCAAGTGTTCACGTTTCTTGATGAAAAAGAGAACAGAAATAGGTTATTAATCCGGTGATTCATCCTGCAGTGACAGACTCACTCAAGATATCTGCACCTACAGCTGATGGAGGCACTCTCCAGAAGCCTGGGGCTGCAGTTGTTCTGACAATCGTACCTAATAGCCTGGCGTCCTATACACGTGAATTCCTGAATTACTGAGTACTGATTTAATCACCTATTCATCTGGAGTGTCATTTTTATAGCTACAGTGTTTAAGTACACAGTATTCATAATAGTCAAGAGACGTTGACAACGATTTGTCATAATGAAAAGTTTGGGGTCAGGTTTTTTAAATGTCAACATAGTTATGCACAGTATTCATAACTTTCGTTTTTTTTTTTTATTTTATTATCATGAAATCAAATGAAAAGATTAAAACCAAAGATGTGTCAATGCTGTCTGGCTGCGAGGCTTCTTAAGAGCCATGTGAACTGTAGTTTCTAGAAAATGTTACACAAGGACTAAATTGTGCATTGAACTATTTTCAACTGTGAATTGATATAGTGTGGGTGCTTTAGTGAATGTTTACAGCAGCACGACAGTGGATGTAAGATTGAGTCAAAATAAACTGCAGAACTGCTTGAATTGTAATATGTCATCCAGTGCAATTCTGTGAAAGTGTGTTTTTAATAGTTTCTCAGCAGCACTAACTCTACAGTATGGTACAGAGGAATAATCCGTATTTCACGCTTTGGTCATTCAGACAAGGGTGTTTTGGCATTTTGATGGGATTTGTTGATGGTAAAATTGACAGTTAATAAAATAGTATTACCTGGCTTTCAGTACTTTGTGTTGCATCTCCACTTTCTCTCATTCAGCTGTAGTTTTAGTACATTACTGGAGTAAAATTTCCAGCATGTACCAAAACACTGTTGTTTTTTTAACTTATCACCTTAATTCTAACATTCACTTCGTGTGACACTTCATTTGATGGCTGTATAAATATGCTGTGTACATTACATCTGTAATTAGCAGCCACGCTGCTCCAGCGTTGTTAGTTGTTGATGCTTTTTAAAAGACCAGCTCTATAGTAATTTCACTGATAGGTGTACTGAGCATCCTTGAATGTGGAGATAAAAACGTCTAAAAGTACTGTTCATTATTTCATTTTCTTTGAGTCTAGCTACACTTTCTAAATCACAGTATGATATAAACAGAGGTGGAAGAGTATATTATTTACTTAATATATTACTTAATCTTGTATACTTGAGTGTTTACTTCAGCATCAAGTGCTTGGCCTGTGGCTGAGGGGGCACAGTAAGTCATTTTGCGTGGGTATGGCCAGCGAATGCCTTCCCATGACACCGACTCCACCGACAGTAGCTTTGTAACATGATGGCCGTTGCCAAGAAGACGGTAATTGTCCCCAGGATTGAAACATTTAAAAAAAAAAAAAACCCACCTAGATTGAGCTGTTGATAAGACCATTCATTCATGTTCAGAACTCAGGTATTTTGTTACTTTACACTGGAGGGTACATCACTAAGCAACTAAAACAAAACTAAATTATATCTGTTTGTGATTGATGTTACAAAAGTGCTACTTTTTTTTTTTTTTTTTTAGATGTTCAAGGTGCATGGTGTTTCATGGCAATAATGTCAGCGTTGGTGTGACAAAGCGTAGAAAAGGCATCAGGTTCAAGGATGAAGCTGCACAAGCTGAGAGATGCAGACACACAAGCAGTCTGAGAAGCCAATTATTTTCCAGTTTTAGAGGCTGTGAGAATGCTTCGCTAATTATCGAAAACTGAGCTTGTTCGGTTGCTGAAAAGCTGAAGATACTCTAGAACAATTTGCTCCCATTGAGTACATAGGCTAATTAACGTCAGTCTCACATTTGAAAGAAAGTTTGTTTTTTTTATTCATCCATTTACGTAAGCTACTTTGATGTACCACCTTCACTTCAAAAGTAATTTGAGCAGCTGTGACACGAGTTTTACCATCGCTGAAAGGATATAGAAGTGTGAGGTGACTTTGAGTGGTGTGCGTCCTGTGGATACGTATATTTCAAATGTCAGCTTCTAAAGACTATCTTTCTGAGACAATGTCGGAGCAGGATAACAGCTATATTTACAAAAGTGATTTCATGCAAAATTACCACACTGCCAATAAAACATAAACACTGATTTGCTTAAGTACACAATACACACAGCAAGCACACACAAACACACATGTAAACAACTAACAAGGATTGTGACTGCAGACATACGTATATACTTGTGTATTTGTGAGATTTTTGAATTGAGCCATGGGAGGAAAGACTCTGGGGATATTTACCAGACAGGGCATGTTTGTCTTCACTCAGCTAGAGTGGACCTGGAAACCCAAAGGATCACCATAGAGGTCATTAACACACTGACCTGTTTCCAGCTTATTGTTGCAGGATAATGTCTAGAACAAAATGGAACCCGAGAGGTATAACAAAGACAGACAGACACACGAAGTGATGTCTGAATGGAAAAAGGCACCACATACTTTAGAGGGATAAAAGCTTGCAGCTTTGCAGGATCACTGTTTTTAAATTCCTCTTGTTCTTGAAAAACATTATGTTATAGTCATGGCTGTTTAAAAGGGTTTTCAAAATGGCTGCTGGTTCCAGAGACCGAGCCGTGGTTTTTGTCGAGGGGTTCTCCAGTTTCCTACATGCAGGACGTTTGGGCAGCTCTTTCCCAGTGAATCATCAAGGGACTGGCTCCAAAAGTTGAATATAGAACAGTATGTCAGAGAATACATATACATATATAATACATATAAGAATACATATTGTAATCAAAGCTGCATTGCATTTGTATTGTATATATGTATTATATTTTGTTGCCTGCGGGAATATGTATGGACATAGATTTACGGTACATCGAGATAACAATTTTTGTCTTTCTATTTTACATTAGAGTAGAAGATTACAGTCTAATGGATTCACAAAAACTGTGTAGTACATGCAAAGAAAATCCCAGAAAAACACATCCTTAAAAGTCTCATGTTGAGTTCTTTGGCATTTGTTCAACATGTGAACAGTTTTGCAATTTTCAGAAATGCAAATACAAGGTCAGCCTCCTCATTAGACAAATTGAATATAAAACACCTGTGAAACAAAATGGAGATGGAGATTTAAAATACAGAGGAGTGACACAGACATGAGACTGGGCAAAAAAGCATTCCCTGTGGAACAAAGCTTTTAAAAGGAGCAGGTTACGTGTAATTATGGGAGCAGGCAGCGTGTTGCAAGTGTAGGCGTATCTTGGCACTGTCAAAGGCAGGGGAATGAACGAGAAAAGAGTGAAATAATGGTGTGAAGATTATGAAGAGATCCGTGAGAGAAGGAGCCAGGCCAGTGAAGGGGACAGTGAATTGGAGGTTGAAGAAAAAGGAAACAAAGTGAAAAGAGAGACAGTGGCTGACTTTGAGCAGGTAAAGATGAGGCAAAGATGGAGGACTAGTTGGCAGAGACTCCAGTCAAACCAGCTGTTCCCTGTAACACCAATGCTCAGCAGTAGACTAATAGGCAGAGTGAGTCAGTAGCTCTGTCTCCTGTCTCCCAGGCTGCCTGGAGGGGCTGTATTGATAATATCCCAGCCTGCAAGTCTCAATCCATCCCCTGGGGCGCTCAGCGGCAAGTGGATGAAGAGTCCCTGGACAGTCTTTTGGGTCCACAGTTAGGCACTGCAGCAGAGTAAGAGATCTGAACACACTAGAAGGCAGGTACACGCATGCACAGACACACACACACACACACACACAGAAGCACACACAAATAGGCACGGCGCCCAAATGACTTCCCCATATCTAATTTATTCTCATTTTGAGTCTCCCCCTTTCACACTCGCTGCAGAGTGAGGGGCAGAGAGTAGTGATCACAGAGGAGGCAAGAAGGTGTACGAGGGAGGAGATGGAGAGAGGATAGAGAATGACAGCCTCTGTCGAAGATCGTTCTCCTCTCTTCTCTCCCATCAGAAGTGCTAATCCAGCCAGCGGAGGTGCAGACCACCACTCACACCTGCCTGCTCCTCTCCATCTTGTTAAGGGCCAGATGGGAGAGAAAGTGACTTCCTGCTGTACTTCCACCACAGGGCTCGTTCCCTCACATTAATACCTTTACTGCTCGGCTCCATTTGTTACACACACTCAAGACACACACTCAGGGGGAGCCCGGGGCTGTGAATGATGGCCATATGTAGAACTGTGCTCATCTACAACCCCCTGTGGCTGGAACAAAGTACAGTAGACTCCTTGAGTGTTGAAACCAAGGTTATGGTTTGGAAGTGATGCAGTGCGGTCTGATTCAGCGATACGCCCAGCCAGGGTCGACAGGTTCATAAAGGTTAGTGAAGTGGGTTTATAGGTATAAAGTCAGTGGTTTGAGCGTGTGTGTGTGTGTGTGTGTGTGTGTGTGTGTGTGTGTGTGTGTGTGTGTGTGTGTATAAAAAAGTCTGGTAGGTAAGGTGAACGAGTGACTCACTGACTTCTTCAAGCAACTATTGTGAAATGTCATGTGACCAGTGGTCACTGCAAAGCTCCCAGGTGTGAAAGTATATTTTTGGGAATGTGAAACAAAGCCAAGCTGGAAAGCAGAGCCACTGCTCTGACAAACTGAGTTAAAAATCTTTAAATATTTACTTGCATCTTGAGCTACCTGTCCGCAACCCAGATATACTCAGCTTACTGTCATGTGTAACAAAGAAAAGCTTCAATAACACTGAAACCAGTGTATATTTGCTAACTCTGATTTGAAAATGACTTACACATTAGATAATGAAATAGTAGGTGATGAACCAATAAATGTTATAATCTTAATAAACAAACACTAACACTACCAGAACTGATGAAGCCTTCTGGATGGAAGGCGAAAGACTTAAAAACAGTGTTATACCTGTTTTAATAAACTTCTATATTGTCAACAGACTATTTTAGGAGAAGTTAGCAACTGTGCTAATGTTTATAGCAAAGGTCACATTTTAGGGAGTCAGCCAGTTGTGTAGACCGTAACTACACCAACAATGAGATGAGATGTTCCTGCCTGATTTAACTCAGCAGGTGACATTCACTGATTAATCACATTGTACACACATGACTTTGTGGTAATAAATCTGGAAAAAGTCAAGGCAAGCAGCTATCTGGCTAAATTTCCTGTGAAAATTTAATAGTTTTACACCCTATGTGGTATTTTTACCTGATAGTACAATATATGATTTTAAAGACTATGCTTGGAAAATGCCAATGTGTTGCAGGGAAACAGTTTAAAGTTTGAAGCAAATAACCCAAGCCGCTGGGACAAGCTGAGTGAAGACCATCCAGGCTTCTCAGTGTGCATGCGTTTATCTGTTGGTTTATGTGTCAGTTACAGGCAGGACCCCTACTGTGAGGAAAGATGTTGTAAACAAGGTGCCACAGATAATGTATTGCAGTAGGTGTCATTGAAGGTGTCCCTCTGAGAATACACATCAAACATACAAATACCAGGACACAGAAGCAGGTGTGTGGCCTGGAAAACTAATAAAACACAGCAGAGAACATATGTGAACATGCTGAATATACACACACACACGCATACACATACAGTACATGGTAACATTACACACACAGTGGGTAGGAGAGATGCATAATCCACACACACACACCTTCAAACACAGGCTGTACACAGGCAATATTGGTCTGATAAGAAAGGTCACTTTTGTCATTTGAAAGCACACAAACCACTACAAGCTCCACTTTTAAAGCTTCAGCAGGAAGGAAAAGGAGGGCAGCCGTGCCTCTGGACACCTCACTCAGGCAGTCATAATTACAGAACAAATCACACTGCTCTTTTCCCTCCATGTCATTTGAAATTGTGGATTAAGAGCAAAAAAAAAGCAGATTTTTGAAGCCAGGCCATCTGTGTTTTGCACGAGAGCAAATGTGTGTGTGCGTGTGTCTGCTTTCTTATCTCATCTGAACCATCCACCTCTCACACAGCTCCCAGTTGGTCTTTTACTCTTCAAGCCAGAGAGGTCGGCTTAGGGCCCTGAATCTGGGTCAGCTGGGTATTGGTTAGAAAAAAAAAAAGAGTGGACACTGTAAAGCTGCCTAGACCACGTGTAGGTAGGGGAGTAAAGGATAGAGCTATTGGGGGGATGGGGTGGAGGGGAGTGACAAGTGGAAAGGTCAGGACAGTACAGCGGAGCCCCGTTGCTCGGGGAGATATTTTTGGACAGCACGACAGGATTGTAGCATCACACTGTCAGTCTTTTCTCTTGTCTGGTTGCAGGGGCTAAAGCCAAGGTAGAGGCCAGAGAGCATCGAGGTCACGTCCTGAATCTCCTCTGCTGACACAAAAGAGCAAGGGAGAGATCAAATGAGGAAGGATGGGTGGAAAGTTCTCCAAAATCTGGATACCAAGCTGCATTTATAGATCTATAAAATAAACCTGACCCCCTTCTTCGAGTGTGTACAGAAATCCTTTCTGGGCCCCTTTCATGTCAAGATGGAACAAGAAAGGAATGCTGGTTATACATCCTCCTCTCTGAGGTGAGTGACAGGTCCGGAGTGTCACCTGTCCACAGGGGCTATCTGCTGTGAAATGTGATATCACTCCAAGGTTGACCCAGATAACTTTAGAGCTGTTCACACAATATATCAGGTAGTCAAGTATCAAGTTTTAAACCCCACTGGACTTCAGCTCCCTTAGACTCACTGTTTATGATTAGTTCCACTTGATTTACCCTATTTATTAGTTTCCAAGCTTCTACGATTGATGCTCTCTAATTAATAGTTTAAAAAAATGTTTCCTCATCACTTACTTACTTGCTGGATTATAATTTAACTGTCTGCACTAAAAGTTATATACATCTGGGGTTCCCAGCCCCCTGACATGTTCTACTCTATATAATTAAGCACAAAAGTTGAATTATATAAATTTATAAGATAGGATTTTGCAGTAATTACCATTAAATTGGTGCAGCAGTATATGCAAATTTTTTTAAAGTGAGTATGTGACCACAATAAAATACAAACCAAGTGAATTATAGCTTAGGTTTTGTTTAGTTTCCTTTTTATGCATGGCAAATTGTCTTTACTTTTTTGTCTTAATACAAAGCAAATTGCAGCAAAAATTTGTGGATCGCTTATTTCTAATAAAAAAAAAAAAAAAACTTACAAAAGAATGAAATATGTTTGTTCAAACATTTTATTGCTATGTAAAATTAAAAATCGTATACTTCCAATGAAAAAAGAACTACTCTTAAATAACACAAAATCAGGCAAAATAAAAATATTTGGCATTGTGACTTGATGTTCAGTGTATGGGCAAATTCCATTTGCAGATTTAGTACAGCACTGCTGCTACACTTATTAGTTAAAACTGTTATCAATGTTAACTGTACTGTTTGTTGACAATCTACCATCTTTTAAAGTTTAGCCAATGTATCTGATTGGGTAGTACACACAGCCAAGTAAACTACTAAACATACAAGACGACATTTCTCCCTATCAACATTTAATACTGTATTTAACTGAGGTCCTACAGTAGTTTCATGACATATTTACCTTAATAAAACCCAACTGAACACATGAAGTAGACGTGCTTATTAGTGGCACATCCATGGTATTCCTGGCACTTCTACCTACAGTGGAGTGGGGAAGGAGGCTGTAGCCGCTTCTCCCAGGCAAGTCACCGCAGTTACAGTACAGTACATTTGGGCTGAGCCACGTCATTCAGTGTGCTGCACAATGTTACACAACGTATCCTCATTATCCTTAACACACCCATAATCAAGATGATAAATCTGAAAGTAAAGTGTCTTCTTCTGAGAGGCGCCAATAAAAAGTCCAATGACAAAGCAGAACTTCAAGTATATTCCAAACATCTCCTCTGTCTAACCACTACACCTGGGGAATAAAATCTAAGCATGCAGACTCTACTGTAATGTGCACCCATTTTTCTCTTTCTGTGACAAACTGCAATGTGCATATATTAGGAACTGGGTGCTCTCTGAGATTTACGTTTGGCGCTTTACACTGTGGCATCAAAGTCAGCTCATTCTCTAAGAGGCAAAAAGGCTTGGCTTTACTACAATGACATTCTAAACATTGTGTTGCTTAATAGTGCTGCACTTAACATCACACAGGTAAAACATGAAGCATTAGCATTCAAACGTTTTGAGTTCCCTGGACACCGCCTCTCTAACGTGGTTCCAAACTGAATAATTTAGAACATGAAGTGACTGTTTAAAAATATTTGAACATAAAGCCTCTGATATAAGTTGTTAAATAAATTAAATCAAGAAAATAGAAATAAAATTAATAACAGCCAGCAAAAATAAGCTTTTTGTTGTTCTTTTACATCCACTTTCTCAAACAATGGATAGCTTTGTCGATATCATTCCGTATGTGCATTCTGCATCAGCATTCACTGCAATCATGGAATACCTTACAAAATAAATAAGTACATAAATAAATAATCATTGCATTGTTTAGTGTTTGTTATTTTTTTCTTTTACAGTACCATGACTTGTAACTGTACAGTGAGAAGGTATAGTACAACAATTACAATGAGGAAAGTCTGGTGTTACTAGGGCTAAAAGGAGGGGTCAAGGGTACAAGTGGTTTGCTGGTCTGAGCAGGGCCAAACTAAATTAAACTGAACAAGGCCCTTTAGCAATCCCAAATCATCTGGCCTTTCTTTGTCGATCTTGCACAAAGGAACTTGAGGTTCCATCCGGTGTTCAGAACTGCCCCAAAATCAGATCCATACTGGGATTACTGAGATCAGAGTTTGGCTGGGTGAGAGTCAGGGGGGAGAGTTGAGGTCAAAAGGCGAGTTGTCAGAAGCCAGGGTTGCCACGGTGACCTCAGAAGTGGCCCATCCTGGCGGCGAAAAGGCTGCGGGAGCGTGGCATGGCCGAGGAGATGCGGCCAAAGCTAGACGAAGGCCACTTCATGATGAACTGTGAGGTCACTGGCAGCAGATACCTGGACAGACGGACAAGAGTGAGGGATGGAGGATTAGGGGAAAGGATGAATATAATGAGAGGATTAGATATGCAAAGGTCACAATGTAGAGGTTAGGGCGAATTATTACTCTGCACTGAGTCCAATATTGCCCACTTATGACATATTGATTTTACCATTTATGACCATCTCCATATGCATATTTTCAACTTTAATAATGGTCTGATGATATTACGACCACATCTTCCCCTTGAAAACAGGAATAAAGAAAGGAAAAAGGCTTATAGGACAGGATAGGATATGGGGACTTGTGACTGGTGTTTTGGCTACAACTAACAATAATTTTTTTATTATTTACCAATTATTCTTTTCATTTAATCAGTGTATTGGTCACTTGGCCTGTAAAATGAGAAAAAGCTTTTTTATAAATCCCCATTGACCAAGGTGACATCTTCAGATGTTTTGTCTGACCAACAATCCAAAACCAAAATGAATGCAGTTCACTGTCAGGTATGACGAAGAAAAACATCAAATTACATATTTGAGAAGCTTGAAACACTTTTACTTTTTAAGTGTTAAATAAGGTTAGATGCAGTATTTATGTATATATGTGCTCAAAAGAAATAAACTATGGGTCTAAGACTGACAGAAGCAGGTCATTTTTTTCTTTCATGACAACTAAATTTTCAACTTTGATCCTTAAATTTTTGGTATCATGAACAGAAAATCCTCACCTATCATTCCGAGGCACAGACGTCAGTACCTTTCTAAGACTTTTCTATGACACCTTCCACCGAGACAGAGCAGTGAGGCAGCTCCTGCTAACAGCGTTCCAGTACCTGAGAATGAGACCAGCGTCAGGTTGAGATAGAGTCAGGAGGGGCTGAACCCTGCTCCCATTTTCCTTAGTTACTGGAAATGAGTCAGATATGGTTGTCAGAGCAATGTCAGATGGGATGATCAAATCCTGGACAAGGTTAACTGAAGGTTATGCAAATGTTGAAGTACTGTTCAGAAGACATGAGACAGGGATAGTTTGAATTCCTCCAGAAAAATCGGTTAAAAGAATGACTTACATTAATGGGCTTTTGCAGAACACTTGTCTTGTTGTGTTATTATACATTATGTGACTGTATTGCACCATTCGCAGAAAAGATCTTTAACTAATAAACTACATCTAATACTCGTTCAGTTAAACGAGTACAGTAGCCAAAAGAAATAGTCCCTGTGGAGGCATTTAAGATGTGACAATATAATCAAAAGGGAGCCACTGGGGCTGAGGATTACAGAGTGAAGAAATAATATCTTCTTTTAAGCTGGTGCAGAGATATCACAGTTTTTCTCTGACAGCTCTTTCCTTGTGAAATGGCTCTTGGACAAATTAGCTGAGCAGCTTCTTCTAAAGTCGACCAGAAAGAGGCAAAAAAAAAAAAAGCATGTCGCTGAGGGCGTCCGCTTCAACAGAGCCCCACACCCAGGAGAGTTAGGAAAGAATCAAATTAACTTCATTTAGTCCAACAAGAGTGTCCTTGAAACAGCTTCAAGTGGGCCGTAGGTATCCCTCCAGCACATCTCATTCGTTTGTGACTGGACTCTGTGAACAAGGGCTCAGTCCAGCACTTCTTCTATCACACCTCCATTTAAACCCCAGAGAGGAGGGCAGGTTCTGCTTTGCATTCAGTCTTTCACATGTGCTTCTCTTAGGTAGCTCAAAGTGCAGTTTTAGAAGTGGCATTTAGTGATTTCATACAATAATTTTGTGTCACCCTTGGATTTAGTTCTGCTTCATTTCTTATGTTCTTTTCTCCCTGCCCGACACATTATATTCCATCACCCTCTTTTATGACATTCACTACACATCTAGTGGGAATTTTGTTCATGGATTGGTTCTATGATTTCACCTTTCTCTGCTCCAATTCCATAAGGTTATCACCGCAATCCACAGAAGAAAAAAAAAAGAAAATCAAATATTGAACATTCATTGGAGGATGAGTGTGTGCTCTCTAGAGCTCCTCTGCTATTCACTTTGAGAATTTTTTGCTCATATAAAGACTATATGGTGATGGTAGTGGCAATGGGTGGAGGGGTGGGAGGCTTCTCACGTCCAGCTGTCTGTGCAGGCTATATTTAATTGGACTCTCATTCGGCATCTTCCAGATTCTTCCTCCTTTTGATCGTGAAGAAGGTCTTAGCAACAACGTACATGCTTGGAAGCCAGAGGGAGGCTTGATCAGGCATTTGCGCTTTGCTTCAATCCATCAGTTGATAGGGAAACAGAGAGAGAGATACTCTCCTGCTTCATTCATGCAAGGCAGTTCCTACTGACAGGCCTTCCATGCCACACAGGAGACCAAACAAAATGAAATACCATGAGTAAGAACGGAAGGGAAGACTGACATGATAGCTGACGCAATCATAAACCAAGAGGTACAAAGAGGCTTGAAGGTTATCTGCAGTCCACATTCAGCTCAACACCCCAATTAACCCTAATTACTGCCATACTTTTCAAACAGATGAAAGTTAATAGAATCTGAAACTTTTGTCATCATGGGGAAATTGTCTTTGGGTAGTGACAGTAATTCCAGGCTTAACATAAAAGTCATTAGTGGAGCTATTTGGCTACTTCCTCTCATCTGCCCACACAGGCTGAAGGACTTTTCTAAGACCCATAAGGCTGTTGACACACCTGATCAGGGCACTACACACAGGAAAGATGGTTGAACAAGAGTGGGCAGGTGTGGTCAACAATGGAGAACTCAAAGACCCAGGCTAACAGAACCACTTTGACGTGTGCCAAAGGTCACCAAGTACTGTGCAAGTGTATGCGTTGTGTACAGTATGTGTGTCTTCTGTATATACACAAGAGACACTCTAGCGATGCTGAAATCAATGGTCCAAAATTTGCCTGAAATTGTGCTTTCTGATTTCAGTAGGTTGCAGAGTAGTCAGTTTAATATTATAGCAAAACTGGGGTTCCACTCACAAATTCTTTGTACATGAGAATCTATTAAAGAGTTATTGGAAATATTTTTTGTGCAACATCCATTTTCAGTCTATTTTATTAAAAACGTTTTGATAGAATTCAGTTCTTCTTAACTTATTTCTCTGTTGTTTATTGTTCCTACATTCACTGTAGTTGACTGATATTGACACTGATATTAATATGTCGGCTCAGTTGTCTGAGGCAAAAAAAAATAAAGTTAGTGTTTTTATTTTAAAATTCCTGATTCACATTTTCCCCATACAGTTGTAAGACAAATGGCCCTCATACAAGAACACTTTATATATTTCTGTCCTAAAATTTTCCATCTTTTCTCTGTGAGTCTTGTTTGTTCCACGTCAGAGGCTGCATGAAGTTTGAAAAAAAAAAATAAAAACATATGGCTAATGCAAAGCGCTCCATGAATGTGATCCAGTCAAGGGGATGACAATCACTGAGAATTAGATTGGAGAATACCCAAGCAAGTAGGTTACACTGTTTTATAATCTGACAATGACCTGCATTAAAACCCAGACACAACGAGAGGAGGGAAATTACTTTTTTAACTTTACTTAACCAACGAAAAGTAAACGTGCCAATGAATCACAATAGTCTAAAACACCTCTCAGTAAGTTGGCCAACCATGGCTAGTTAGTGAATAAAATATTCTTTTATTAGGATTTTGGTCTCCCATCTCTTAACATGAAGGTGTTATGAGGGGAATAAAAATGTAAACCTAAACTTCAGATTTACTTTGCATTTTGAGTTTGATTTGAACACAGCTCATAAATAGTTTAAGTTTAAGTTTGATAGCTGAGTGTGAGTCACTGAGGAAGGACAGTTCAGTTGTTACACAACATCAGTTGTGTAACAGTCAGATGAGATGTGCATGCAAATGTGTTCACTTCATCCACACACAGTTTACCCTCTCATATAAAGTTTTGGCATCAATGAGAAAAAGAAAATCCTAATTGCTTCACAGCTGTTTGAAGTGGCGACAGGTTACAACTGTTCTCGGCATGCCTGATGAAGAGATGCGAACTGCTTGTGTTGTGAAACCACACAAATAACCACACAATACAAATAGTGCCATTTTCTATCTTCTTCTGACAAGAAGAAACCGGTGCTTAGGTTGATCATGGCACTGATGCGGTGCAGGTGTGGCGCTCAGTTCCTACTGAGGCCACTCATTCTGAAAATGCACTCAGGGTAGGATGCTCTAGATAAAATCATCTTTATGGAAGGCACAATTTAGCATGTGGCAGCAGGGTGATTAGCTGGTGATGTACAGCAAGCTGGCCAAATGGTTGCAGTGTTGACAAACAGACTTCCAAACAGTCGCTATATGCTTCCTTCTCCTTTTGAATATATTGTTTGAAACTTTGTGGTACAAATAGTCAAATAATTTGAAGCACGTAAGTGGATAGGTCAATCCAAAGATCACTTTTCTGAATGTTAGTGAGAGAAAGGAGAGGAGACCATGCTAGACTGTTGGCTGTGCAGCTAAAGCAACCATCATTGGGCAGGTGGGACCAGGCCTTTGTTACAGCTGTGAAGGTGGTACGAGCAGCAGAAGGCAGTGAATAGGGACGGTGTTGAAAGATGGGGGGTTTAGCAGAACTAAACCAAGCAAAGACCTGCGTCGAGGGGCGAAGAGACGGAGGAAGAGGAGGAAGAAGAAGCAGCAGCGACAGCAGCAGGGGTAGAGCCATTTGTAGGGGCTGGTCCAGCAGCAAATGGCAAGCTTTTTTACAGACATATATAGACAAAGAAAAAATAAGGAGAGACAGACCAGTGCATGCTTAAATGGACTCTCAAGGATACCTACTGCAAATATATTGACACACCATTGTATCATTTTGTGCATGCTTTTCTTATTAAACCCAATTACAATTACACTGTATGTTAATCCTCAAATAGTCCACTAATAAATTTCTATCCCTGACTCTATCCTTAAAACAAATTGGTACAAGATAATGAAACACAATCAAAAGCATCAATGTCAAATTAGTAAAAATATTGTAGCTCTGCAACTGTACACAAATGCTTCACACTTTTTTAAACAGCTGAGGTTTTTATACTGTAGGCACAAAGTGATAGCCTGTTAAAATATGCGCAAGAGTTATGAATCATGTAAAGCGAGGCCTCAGGAAAAAAGGAGCTCTCTCTCTCTCATAAGGTCATTTGCTGCACAGGCTCATCTGGGCTCTAATTGAATTAAGCAGGCCTCGGGGGGCCCCGGGCTAACCTGAGCGCTAATCTGTGGGCCATTATTTCCTGTTAACAGCACACTCCCTCTCCTCACCCTCCTCCCTCCCTGTCTGCCAGCCCAAAGCATATGTGCTTTAAAAGTTCACTCACTCCAAACCTGAGCTGCTGTCTCCTGCAGGAATCAACCTTAAAAGTAGAATGAGGCTGATTTTGTGTTTGTTTATTTAATTGGGGTTATGTGATGAAGATGATGGCTTTAAGGAGTGAGAGGAGGTGTTTCCTGAGATGTTTTTTCAGTGAATTCTGAAGGGCATTTAACAACGTTTATTACTAAGAAACTCTGTGGTTTACACTCCTAACATACTCAGTTTTAACTGGTTTCCATCTGAACCTAAGCCACTTATTTATATTATGAGTCTGAAGATGTTATTTTCTGTACAATACTCTCTAGTATTTAACAGCAGTTTTTGCTTCTTATCCTCGAATCTTATTCAGCCAACCTGCCGTTGCAGCAGGAATGCTAGAAGAATCTTTCACAAATAGTTGCACTCATTGGGAAGACATAAAAGGGTTGGGTGTCCTTCTCACCTGGTGTCGTCCCATTCTGGGCTGAGTCCGGTTAAAGAGCCACGGGACTCTGACACAAACTTGTAGACGACCAATAGACAGTCTCGACACAGCTGGACTAAGCGGCGGCAGCACTGCAGCTCCTGTGGGGACACCAGCTCGCTGCTCTTACTGAAGATGGTCTCCCACGATGAACTTCACAACAAATAACAAGCCATACATACATTGTCAGAGATAGTGCTTAGCAAAGAAGTACACACACACATAAAGATCACATTAAACTACCAGTAATCAATTAACATAACCATGCATTTGTTTATATACACAAGTATACTGTATACATGGTGCACACCCACATATTAAGTCACATATGGTCTTATGTGTGACCTTTCCCTGTACTTAAAGTATGTGTATACCTTTACACTCTCACACACATCCATACCGGAAGACAGACAGACAGACACACACGCAGGAAGAATGAAACAAATCAAAGTACAGTTAACCCTCTTTACAACCCTGGACATACCCCTGACTGTGAGAGAGCTTCAACAACTGAGACACACAACCCCGGGGGGTTCGTTTGATGTCTACCCCTTTTCACTCCTTGGGAGGTGGGGGTGCTTCCTCTGAAAGGGTTCAAAACTGTGTGTGTTTCTATTCTCTTCCTCTAAGTCGTTTTCAAAGCCTGTTGAATTCATCGCCCACAATAGCTGCTAGGCTGTTTGATTGTTGTTAAGTCCCTTAGATAAAATATCAAACAAGAGACATAGGGGATCGGGGGGAAGTGTATGTGTGGGGAGGGGAGGTAGTCGTCCATGCATTCATCCATGTTAGTGCCACAGCCCACTGTAGGGAGAGGCCAGATGATAGGCTAGCAAGCTAGCTGGATGATCCAGTACACGCTGAGACGAGACAAAGGCTACATGGGGTGCAGTGTGCTAGGGGTAGCTGAGGCTAGGCTAGGCTAATCCTCTTGTGTCTTTACCCCTGTACCCAATCTTTTCTTTACTACTTTTACAACATCACTTTACTCGTAGTTTTTTTCTGTTACAGCAACACATCCCCTCTCTCCTTATCATTCCCTTCATCTCTACCACTTGCTCACTCCCTTCTTCACTCTCCCTCAATTACATCTGCCAAGCCAGAAGGGAGGAGAAAAATGGAGAGAGCTGTGGGCAACAACTTTAGAATACACCCTCTGAGCCTTCGGTGTTGAGGGAAACACGGCCACAGAACAACTGAACTGTAAAAAATATGGAGAGGAGAAGGTCAGACCTTTTCACAGACCAGATGAAAAGCAACCAGTGCAGCAGCTGTCAGGGTTGTGTTTATGTGTAGGTCTGTGTGAGGGCGCAAATGTATGTGTTTGAAGAAATAGATGTGTGGAAACCAACTTGATGCATCTCTAAGATGTCTTGCTGTGTGTGTGTCTGTATTTGATGGAAGCAAAATATATGTTTAAGAAAGTCACTGAACCGCTGATGGGAAACAGTTTCGTATGTGTCCGCTGTCTGTCTCGTTTGCCGTTTAGGAGTTTCTATACGGATATGATCAAATGGGCTGTCACTGCAGTGACTCATCTTGGAGAAAGCCACTTTCTGTCACATCAAAAAAGGGAAAATAAATAAAAAAATTACCACATGAAAACTCACTATCAGATAGAAAAAGTATCAGATAACAAACCAAAGTGAAATAACTAAGAGGTCTTCATTCACCTTCTTTCTGCTTCCATCCCTCCCCTCTCTTTTTCATGCTGCCACCTGTGAAAAAGCCCTGATTAACAGCCCAGATTTGTGACCTTAATTTGCACCTTTTCTCTACTGAGCAACATATTTCTTTCACCCCCAAGAGTTTTCAGAAAAGTGCAGCAGGGTCTTGTTGGTCTGTCACTCATTCTGTGTCATTCAGCTGGCTTCACCCTGAATAAAAATGGCAAATTGTCCCTGCTGTCACTGAAACTGGTACACTGAGGTAACACTAGGCTTAAAGACATAGTGAGATCACATGATGCGTGAACTTGTAGTTATGGAGATAAGAGTGAATAAATATAGTGGTAAGTGGCCTGCAGTTTGATCACTTACTTGATTCCGAAGAATTACCTTTCAGGGGATATTGCCCAAAGCAAGTTGGGCAATATCCCCTGAAAGGTAATTCTTCGAAGCAAGTTGGGCAATATTCCTTGATTTAAGTCATTAATTACATAGGTTTAATTTTTTTTATATAAAACGTGTTTAGATTTGCTTTCACTTTCACAGTCATTGGCTGTGATGTTTAACCCTCTGTGCCAGTCACAACTGTGGACATTTTGTGTCTGTTGATCCATCCCATTCTTGTAAATATGATATAACATGATATCTCAAGAACACCTTTGATGGAGTTTCTCCAAATGTGGCACTAATTTCCACTTGGGTAATACAATATGAGTCTGGACTGACATGCATGTAAACTACAACCTCACTACTGCAATGTAGTTCTTTTTTTTTTCAGTTTTTCTGAATCAATGATGATGGTTCCTCATATACAGAGGTTTTGTCATCCCAGAGCTAAGCATCCAAAAAATGCATTACAAAATTGATTGGATACGAGGGCAGGTACGATAATTGTTACATCTACATTTTAGTAGAGCTTTGCATCAGTATGCAAAGAAACGGCCTGTCAGATCATTGAGCAGCATCTGCAACCTTCACGCCATTCTGACATCAGAAGGAATGGGTCTGTCAATTTATGTCACTTTCTGATACTGACAATATGACAATTTCTTCCACCTTATACATATATGTACCCCAGTCATTACATCATCCTAATTTATGTCCCAGTCAGGTCCAATCTGGCCTACCCAGTGTTGGAGAAACAGTTCCAAAGGCCCTGTCCATGACTCCAGAGCAGGCGGTTAAAGACACGGTTGAAGAGCCGATAAAGGTGGAGGCTCTCTACATCTGGCTCCCTCCAGATCCGCTGCAGCACCGAGCGTACATTTGCACGTACAATGTCCAACACCTGGGTGACGGAGACAGTAGAAGAGAGATGAGAAAGAAAGAGTGACAGACATATGATAATAAGGAAAATTAATGCTGCAAGACAAAGGGTGGTAGCATTTATGATTAATATGCGTGATTTGGCATTTGTAACTCTAATATCTTTGTCTTTTTTAATTATACCTTAAATTAGCAATTGCCAGGCTAATGCATTCACTCAGTAATAGAGAGCAGGCTTAAATTTAGGAATAACTACAAAAAGATGCATGTGCGCACACAAAAGCACTAACGCATACACTACAGGCACAAAGACATTCTGAAAACTACTTTAATCAGAACTTATACACATAGTGAGGAGTGAAGTAGGTAGATCTCTCATTCATGATAAGGCATGTACACACATACAGTATGTGTGTGGGAGTGTGGCAGAGGCAGGGCAAAAAGTGCTGGGGCAGACAGTGGAGAGCAAGGGAGTGAGGACTAATTGCTGCACCAACGTCAGTCTCGGAGAGAAGGTGTCAGAAGTTCCCAGGCGGTCTGAGGACACCTGCGCCATCCTTCTATCTTCCATTGTTCGCTTTCCCATCCCTCCCCACATCACCGCCTTCCCTTCCTCCCCTTTTCTTTCACTTTTCACACTGCTCTTTTGACTTTGATTCCTCGCTCCTCATTACAGACCATCTGACCATGTGTTTGTGTGTTTGCGATGCAAGAGGCCAGATTCTTCTACAGCGATACGAGGTGAGCAAGATGCACACATCCTCAGACAAACTGATAGATGAATAAACACACACACAGATATGTTCTGGTATGGTAATCAGATGGCAGAGCAGTGGGCGCTACATTCCTGACCCCTGCCTGCTGCTCATTAGGCTTCTCCACTCCAAATAAAGCATCAGCTCGTTCCACCACAGCCCACAACACAGCTGAGCACAGTTGTGCAGAAAGCAGTGGCTGAGAGATCACATCATTACTGACACGCCTACTGTATGCCATTTTACATCTTTTTCCCTCTTCTGTTTTGTTTACATCCTATTGGGTGTCTCTACTTCTCACTGATACATGGTAATGACTGTCATGCCTGTCTTATTTTTTTACCTTTTCACTTGTGTTTGATTTGGAGATTATATACCTGTATTTAAAAGTTGTTCAAAAGCAAGCGAAGGAATGGGTAGGTGCAGTGACATTTTCTCATGTTCACTGCCTTTCTATACAAGGTGACTGTATAGACTGTGACAGCAGTGATGGCGAAATGCAATTTATACAGGTGTCAAAAGATTAACATGGCCCAGTTTTAAAAGTTTCACAATCAATATGCATTAAAATGAAGAATTATCTGTGTGAATAGTGATTGAAAATATATGAAAAAGTATTGTAAGGGTTCATGGCTATTCAGAGTCCGGATTTTGTAATTTGTTTAGACTTACGTTTTATAATTTTGCACCAAGACAACTTAAAAATGAGGTCCAAAAAAAAGCAAACAAGCATATAGTAAGTTCACTTTCAGACACACTGAGATGCCTTTATGTCATTTTACGCTATACTGTAAATCCCACCTTTTCTTGTGGGTATTTTCCACAAAAAAAAAAACTTTTTTCAAGGGCTTTGATTCCAGGTCCAGGTGTACAGAACCTCATGTATTGCAGATTTACAGAGAGATACTGGACCTGTCAGATCCTCCCAAGGTTGTGAAGTTTAACCATCTTCCAATTCTCTAGTGGAAAAAGACTGGCAGTAAGGACTCACCTTCCGTTGTTTGGTTGAGTCGAGCTTCACTAGCCAATAGGAGGCCACCTTTGGTTTATGGTATTTCCAGTTGTCGAGGATCTGAGGAAGAAATGTCTTAGTGAAAAAAGGGAGAAATAGTCTAATACAGACCACTATTCATGAAGATGTAGAATCACAGCCAAGCAGAAATATTTAAGAACACACTTAGAAGAAGTTATAGGTATTATTAACAAAAATAACAGAGTATTCTCCTCTGGCATTTTACTCCACCTGTGATTTCCCAGCAATCTTCTGTCAAAACTCAGGGTTACTACAAAATTCTCACTGTCACTGTGCTTTGCAGTTCAGTTGCTGCCAGAAACAGCAATAACAATGTGCAACAGGACTTGGTGAAACATATTCTGAAAAGGTTTCCTATCATACGACTCTGTAGCAGCTTGTCATTGCTAGAGCTGTTAAACTTGAAGTACTTTTACTATTTTAAAACTATAAGAATGTGTCAGAAATTGAGGATGAACATATGGATTAAGTCTAGAGCGCACACACTCATCCTGACAGACTTTCTCTTGAATGTCAGCCTAGACATTGATGGGTTCATCTTTTTGTTAATATAACGGGTTTTTGGCTTTCACACATTCTGTAGTTCTCATTATGGAAAGGTTCCATGTTTGAATATGACAGGACGTGATATTTGACATCTGGAATGTAATATAGCAGGCAACACAAAAAAGTATGGAACAAGAGACTGTTTGCTGCAATATACTGTACCACTAAGCTGTTTTGTTTTCCTGTCTACAGGGCATAGGAACTGTAATTTGCTCTAATTTATGTCTTTCTCATGACTGGGTTGTAATGTGACTGCTCTTATTCACACTTGAAATGTTAATTCACTTTTATTTTCAAACATGACACCTTTAATTAAAATTGGCTGAGAATACAATTGATGTCTTTTTGTTATATCTTACTGGTGGATTTAAGTGCAGCTGAAGTCAGTATATTAATATTATGAGTAAAACCAAGTTGCAATCTTTTCTTTTTTCCAGTGAAACCCTGTGTTTTGCTGCTGTGTCAAAAGTCCCAGGGGTATGTATTGTTATGTGCAACAGCTGTGCTGGATATCCCCATGCACTTGCTCCTAATGCCAACATCACTGTGTACCTACAGGCACTGTTATTGTTGCTCTTGTTGACTTAGTCTATATCTCCCTACTGGTGCACATAACCCTCTCACGTAACATGCTAGATCCCCTGCAAACAGCGATCCCATTGGGAAGCTCCAATATAAACTTCATGTGTACTCACAACCAGACACACGCACACAAAACAATCCACAAAGATTCGCAGATAGAGCACTACGGTATACAGTAAACACTTTTGTTCACTTCCTGGAAGTCACTTGTTTAGTTTTCTCTCTCAGCAAGAACCTTATGAACCTTGTGTGGTAAGCCACGTGCTCATTTGTCACATTTGTTTCATACATATACAAATTACCCTCAATTAAAGCACATAAAACCACTCGATATGTTTCACTTTTCAGTGGTTCCAACTGTGACAAAAAAACAGGTTTTGAGTGAAAGATAAAAGAGGTAATTAATCCAATACAAACACATCATTAGCCCAATTAGACCTCAACTTTAAATCAAGGAAAGCATAAAATGCCAAAGATTGTTTTCATGCCAAGTGAACACTCCTTGTCTCCTGAGGAAAAGAGTGAACAGTACAGGTGCAGCTGCTCATCTGTGTTTCCATGGTGTTCTCATTAGGGTTTGTTAACAGTACAGGTGTGGTGGTAATTGTGTCTCACGACCCAGACACACCCATATGTCACGCATACTGTACACATACAGATACTGGATCCCTTGCCATAACTTAACCTTAATCATAACTACATGCCTAATGTCAAAAAGAGATTTTATAATTAGATCATTATTAGAACGATATGCCAGTCTTCAGTGTTTTTTTTGTTTTTCATTACATTTATGAAAAACAAATAATGCTAATAATAATAAATTGTATAAGAGCTTGTTGCATAATCAGAGAACACTTAAAGGAAACAAAATTCAAAATTAATAAGAAGTTACATATTGTAAAGCTAAACACAACTGAAATTAAAGCTGCTTGAAGCTGTGATGTGTAAAGTTAAGGATCCAAGTGACGAATATACTGGTGACTGGTGCTGGTTCTGCCTGAATGTGACATGGAAAAACACAATAAGCAACTCTGATATACTTCTTCTAATATACTTCACTTGCAGCCAACTAACAATTTGTTGGTATTTTTGTCAGGAGTCATCCTGGTGAAGACGCTGTCATAGTGAAGACGCTGTCCTTTCAGCACCACAGGCTCTGTGGTGCTGGAGAGAAAGCTGGTTTTGAGGACAGCAATGACTGTAATAGGGTCAGAGCCGGTGCAGATGGGATGGTTTGATGCTTTTATAGTACTTTTGTATTTCTGGTGTGAATTCAAGGTGAGGCTCTGCCTGTCTTTGTCAAATTTTTCTGAGTTGGTCTTTTTTCTTCTCTTTTTACTTTGGCAAAATGAAATGTCCATTTCAGCCTTTTCTGTAAGGCAATGCAATAACACAGTAGCACTGCTGGCTGGTGGGTGGTAAAAGCTGCTGATGCCTTATTTTTAACAGATTCATGCTTACAACCATACAGTAAGTTTATAGTTAAAATTATTTACATGCATAAGCTGTGATAACCATTACTGATATGACTGAATTAACCTATAAGACTATTAAGTAGACTAATATTTTAGACATAAAGATTAATTAAAGTAACAGCTTTTGCAATAGTATATACATAAAATGCATAAACACAGAGATCTAACCAGTTTAATAATGTTGGAGTGGTGTGGAATAGTGAAGAGCTGCAGACTGGCTGACAGGTTGTCATTGGGGTCATTTGAAAGACAATGAACGCCACGCCAAAGTGGAAATTGATATTGTGAGAGGAGGCGAGGACACTTTTAGTGGCTACACCTGGCTACAAAGGGGGGCTCTGGGAATATAGTAGATTTTAATTTCTGTTCAGCATTTCTTTATATTTCCATTTTCTTTTTTTGTTTCTTTATTAGTTTTTCTATACTATAATCTCTGATGTTTGTATTTTGCTACATATAAACCTGCAACTCGAGCATCTATTTTATAGGTTAATAATAACACAAATACAAGAGAAGTTATGTACCAACCTCATCCAGCACAGACTCAGCCTCCTCCTCAGTTTTTCCAGGGAATCTGATCCTCATGGCGGTCAGTGCAGCCACAGTCTGACGCACCAGCTCTGCCTCCTGTTCTTTACTTCTTAGGTTTATCAGCGGATCACCCTTGATGCACACACAAGTATGAACACACAGCTCAAGAACCCATTTAATATACAAATACTGTACACATTCATATTAAACCAAATGTTTCACTGAACACTGTTGTGCTATCTCACACCTCTACAAGGCTCATATAGTCAGCATGCTATTAATAGCCATGGTGGAATGAGAAAACGTTCATGCAGCATTATTAATTACTAAACAATAAATTAAAATTTTCAATGATTATTATCTGTTAGAGGATGTTTTATAAACTGTGGTTTATTATTATTATTTTATTTACTAGAAATAAGTGTTTGTTAACATGTCAAAAATATAAATTGTATTAGTACAGGTTTTTATGGTTTATAATCTATATTAGTCAATATTTTTAAATTATCTGTGGTGCTGAATTAATTAATGTACATTAATTAAATGTAAAGGCATTTTCGCCTAAGTGCTCATTAATTTAAGATCCGGCTGCAGGACCATAACCAAAAAAATCACCAAAAAATAATTTTTTCTTTGCACAGCAGTTAGCAGAGTACAGTTTTAGTAACATGCAATATGCTTCAGTATGTCTAAAAATACAACATGCAATAAAAAATGAAAATTAAATATAAAATTTTATCAACACTAGCAATGTACTTTCATGTGTGTAAATTTATTCCCAAATTGTGTAATCCTTTACTTTTAATCATTATTGACTTCATAGTATTATTATTTATTATTTATTTACTTAATTGTATTATTTAGTCACTTCAGTATTTTTAGGCTTATCTACATGATTGCTTAGTTCTATTCTACCAGGACTGAGCAACATGAAATCAAAATAAAGAACCTTTAACCTTTGTGCATGATTAAAATCAGGGAAAAATAAATGTCTTTTTTTTGGTTTCTATCTTCAATGTTAAAAGCCATTCTTCTCCATTTTACTTCATTCCACTATATCCACAGGTTACCAGCATACTACAAGAAGGAAAGTAAATGGAGGAGGCAGGTGAAAAGCAACAGATGGCAACATAATAGAAGATTATTGTGGGCTACAGTAGGCCTGTGCGGTATTGAAGGAGCTGCTTAACAGATTCTGATTGGGCCAGGATACAATATATGCCACAGGAGGAGAAAAGCAGAGGGAAAAGTAAAAGCTATAATGGCAGAACGAGTAACTTTGTGCGTCAGAAATAGTGAATTCTTGATTGTTTTCTTTAAACTTAGTTTGAGCAGTGGATCAGTAGAGAATTGCCACATTGAGCAAAATGACAGCTTGACTATTTGAAAAAGAATGTAGTACACAGTTCTGTGATTGACACCTTATCTCACACATTGTGAACTGTAAAGAGGTAAACACTTTTGTGTGTGCCGAGTGTCTTACTATGTTGGAGTGGATGGTCCCCAGGCTGTTGCTGTGAGGCACACGATGGGCGGAGCCACTGCGGCTCAGTGAGTGAGAGCGTAGTGTGGCTGAGCTTGGCCTAACCAGGGGAGTGGCCATGGGAACTGTAGGGGAAGGCCTGGTAGCCAAAGCTCGCACCTCACTGGGTGATGAGAGGGAAGCAATGGAGCGAGGACAGGAGATGGAGCGCCTGATTGGCCCAGAAAGCGTGGGTGAAGCAGAGGGGGTGGGGTTGGTTTTGAGTGACTTGACTGGAGGTTTCCAGTGCATGCGACCTGTGGAGAAAGAGAAGAGAAAGAGAGGGATTGAAGACGAAAACTGACTCACTGTCACACTTCAGCTTCTTTTCTTCCCTGATTCTGTCTCAGTGCTCCAGTAACTGTCAAGCTCTCCTCTCTGCTTTCCATCTGTTGCCGTGTGGCTTTGGAGATGAAGTGTGGCATTAAAACTCCCACAGCCTTTCACTGGCACACTGGTCCAGAATAAGGGTGTGTGTGTGTGTGTGTGTGTGTGTGTGTGTGTGTGTGTGTGTGTGTGTATACACAGCATGTGTAGTTAAAACCAGAAAACTAGAAACTAAACAGTAGCCCTGTCTGCTTTGGGGATGGATTAGGGAGCATCTCTCTCTCTCACTGTCGGTTTCCGATACACACATTTACACACACACACACACACACACACACACACACACTAGACAAACACATAAGCAAAATGAAGCTGAAAACTCATGCTGACACTCTCCATCACCATTGAAATTTCTCCAGTTTGTCTAGCAGCCAGTATATTAGCGTGTGTTTTTTATTCCTGCTGTGTGTCTGTCTGTAATCAAGTATGCAAACAAGGTCTGTCTGTGTATGTTTGAATGTGTTTGCATGGCTGTCAACCCTTCCGAGGTTTGGCCATTGCCAAATGACAGCATTAAGGGGTTTAGTCCTAGCAGCCCTTTGGTGGCTTGGTATGGAGTAGGGCTTGGCAGTGTTGTTGTCTCTCTGCGCACACACACACACACTCATACGCATATTCAGATATTTGGTCCAGAAGTAAGGGTTTTTCATGGCTTTGTCCCCTATTTTGTGACAAATACAATGAGCTCATGCAAGGGTCCTCTATTGAGCAGTAAAAACTGCTGGCCCACAGTGCAACTACACTGTTTTTTCTTTCCAAGGTCAGTACATAAACTGCTATGAAAGGTGTCCTCTTTCTCTCTTCTTAGCGCTGAAAGTAAGTTGATGTATGTGACTTTGAATTTGCAGGATTGCTTGACACTTATCATCTCACTATAAAACAGGGTATATTTCAGCATTAAACTCAAGGTGTTTTCAAGGTAAACAACGAAAGGGGCCTTTTTGTCCTCCCCTTCACTTTACTTTCTGTTTCTCCTCATCTCTGCCTCTTCTTTCACCTTCCATTCACTGGAATTGCACTTTTTCTCTTATGCTTTTCAATGGCTCAACACTTTGTGCGTGTCTGCAGATGTGAAGGTAGGATGCTCCTTTATATAGGAAAGTATGTAAGATGCAAACAATTTTGTCAAATCAATAACACATACGTACATATTGGCACTTGAACATTTATGAACACTTTTTTTTCTATTTCTGCATAAATGTGATGTAAATAAAATCATGTCATGATCATTCAGTCTAGTCCTAAAACTAGACAAAGGGGAACTCAATTAAACAAATGTATACAATGAAAACAAATAAAATTAAAAATAAGTGTAAACATAAAAAAAGGTTTGTTCATTTTATTTATTGTAGAAAAATTATAAAATTCTATAGATTTCTGTGTGGCAAAAGTATCTGAACCTGTGCTTTCAGTAACTGGTGTGACCCCCTTTTGCAGAAAAAACTTCAACTCAGCATTTTGGGTAACTGTTTATCAGCCGTGCATGTCAGGTTGGGGGGATTTTAGCCAATTCCTACAAATAGCTTTAACTCAGGGATGCTGGTTGGCTTCCTTGCATGAACTGCCTGCTTCAGGTCCTTCCACAGCATTTCTATAGGATTAAGATCAGGACTTTACTCACCCATTCCAAAACACTGACTAACAGATGTATTGTATATCTCTTCTGCTTTAATCTTGGGTAGAACTACTTTTGTAGCTTTGATTAAACTGTAAATGGGCAGTAATGTTCTTTTTCGTGAATAGTGGGTTCCTACTTGGAACGCTGAATTTTGTTGGTCGACCACTCCTGGGGAAGGTAACAGAGATAACAAAATGTTTTCCATTTGTACACAGTCTGCCTGACAGTTGACTGCTGGTGTATATAATTCTTAATTCTTTTGTAATCGCTTCCATCATGGTGAGCATCAAATTTCTAATTTCTTCAGGTAGAGCAGTCGCCTGCCAATCGTAGGATCGGTGGTTCGATTCCCGGCTCCTCCTGTCATATGTCGAAGTGTCCTTGGGCAAGATACTGAACCCCAAATTGCCCCCGGTGTGTCAGGTCAAGCTGCATAGCAGCTCTGCCATCAGTGTGTGAATGGGTGAATGAGAAGCAGTGTAAAGTGCTTTGAGTGCCAGCCTAGGTAGAAAAGCGCTATATAAGTGCAGACCATTTACCATTTACACTTCAATTAGATGACATAATCTGAACTGGAAAACGTATCCAAATAATGTAATCAGAATGCGTTTTTCAGCTAGCAGTTAGAAATCTGGTCACGTGATTGTCACTCTAGTAACTGAAAAACCTTACTCGAATTTCTACTCCAAATTAATTAATCTAAATCATAATAAGATTTATTAGGTTTTATGAACACGTGCTTGCAAGAAAATTGTTTCCATAGATGTTTACATTTGACATACAAAACTGTATTTAGCATTGGATCATTTTCCACAATAAATGAGTATATGTAATGTTTTCTAACATTTGTTTAATTAGCTTTTTTTTTTTTGGCATAAATATAAAAGATTTTAAACAAAACTTCAAGCACCACTGTACATACTGGCGGGTTGTTGAACATCTGTAATGTAGCCCCGTCTGGCTCTCACCATCATAACCTGCCATTCACTTGTGTCAGAGAATGTGCATGCGCATGTGTGTGTGTGTGTGTGAGCATACTGCAGGTACTGATCAAAGCAAAATTCTGAATTTTTATTTTTAAAAGTGTGTGTGCATGTAAATGGAAATATGTGCTGTACAACTATGAATATATTTTTTAAACTACATAAGTGAAAAGTATACCCGTTTGGAGTGGATGTCATGTGCTTGCAGCATTACAGGCTCAGTTACAATTTCCTTATTCCAAGATTATATACATTAACACTCACTATCTCGCCAGTCCACCACTATACACTTTCAATGTCAAATAAAATGGAAATGTGGGTGGAAATGGAACAGAAATCTAATAATGTGTGTATATACTGTATATGTAGGTGTCTGGTTGTGCACATTTATACAGCTTGGTTTGTTTGAACAATTAAGCTAACCACTATAATTAGATGGATGACTCCAGCTAAAAATGAAGAGGACATCAACAAACACAGCAGGTGGAAAAGAGAACGAGACAAAATGAGGAGAGGAAGCAAGCAAAAACAAAGTAAACAAGAAAGAGAAATTGCAGGAAACAACATTCCTGTCAAAATCCCCACACTTTGGCTTCCTAATAAAAATATTTTTAGACATTTTTATACATCCTGCTGTTTTACCTGAGCGCTCAGCCAAGTTCTTCTCCTTGCTATCCCCAAGGTCGTAGGAAACTTTCTTCTCCCTCTTCTCTAAGCCTCTTCCTCCTCCTCCCGCTTTCCTCCTCTCCTCCTCCTCTTCATCTGAGGAGGAGCAGGAGTTGTCAGCGCTGCTGCCGCTTGTGAAGTCAGCCAGGTAGTCTGGTCGTTGACGTCTTGGTGTCGTACTGCATTCTGGCATTGCGGTCATGGACTGTTGGGGACAAACACAGATACAAGCATTCAAGACAAATACATACTATATATGCAGAAGACATACACACACAGAATGCGAAGATATAGATCCATATATTGTAGGTTTTGTGCACATTTACACAAATAAAACGGATATCTTTCTCTACACACAACATTCTTCTACATTTATTCTCATGGGATCTTACACTGATGGCCTTTACTTCCTTACACCAATCCATCCTAACTAACCCTTATTTTGGAAAAATTTCTTCTTCAAAGGGTCTAAAATTCAACCAGCCTGTCACAAGGACATAAGTACAAGAATAAACACACAGACACATACCCACCAAAACATGAAGATGTTGAAATGTTGTCAACCTCCCTCAGCCTTGCCTCACCCTTAGCCCATTACCATCTGTCAGTGCTAGACTGAGTGGTGACACTGTTAGCCTACGTGCTTACATATGTGTGTGCCTGCTTGCAAACTCATTATGCACAGATGCTGTACACAATTACACATGTGCTTATTTATAAGCCTGGCTGTCACTATAAATAAGAACATGAGTTCCTCCTTCCCTTGAGCAAATTTGACTTGATTGGATGTATAAGGTTAAATTCAAAGTAAAGTTTTTTTATTTAATACCCAATGTTTTACATATTTGACAGCTTGTGTAAATGAAAGCGAAAATTTCTTTAAACAAGGAGAGTTAAAACCTCTGATAACTGCTCTGATGTTCCTTCTTTGACACAAAGCTGCTGTATTTCTGTAACACCGGAATTCTAAAACTCTGCATCTCATCTTTAATATGTATTTTTTCAATAAACATGTTTGTAGGATTAGTAGCCGACTTTTGTATGTATGGAATCATGTTCTGATTTCATATGCACACACTTTTCTTTTGAAGTTCATTAAGTTTGTCTGTTTCAGAAAGCAGTGAAAGGGGACACACTGGTAGCATTAATAAAGCATTAATACATCTGTTATTCAATGTTCGCTCGGGTTGTCAGACCACCCATATTAATGGGCAGGAAGTGATCACAGGGCTTAGAAAGTCACCAGCGGGTAGCTGAGAGGGTGAGTGATGGAGGAGTATAGACAGAGAGAGAGATTAAATACACGAGAGGAGAATAAAAGGGGTGATGGGAACATCAGATTGATGAGGAGAGAAATAAAGAGGAGGACAAGGTGAATCTGAGTATGGAAGCAGGGAGAAATAAACGGAGAGGAGGCACTGAACATATGGAAAGAAATGGGAGTGGACGCACAGAGAGAGAAAAGAACACTGAACATATGAGTGAATAGAGGAAAGAAATAGAGAACAAGACAAGAAGAAAAAGGAGCAAGAGGGCCAGACACTGATGAGAGAGAATTTTTACATGTGCCAAATGAACAAGCTGGAACGATGAGCTAAAATCAAGCAAAATGTTGAGCTAAAGAGAAAGGTGGAGGAAGAAGGGAATGGCATAGAGAAAAAAATTTTAGAAAGATGTGAGCCAAACATATCAGAAGTATATAAAATTAAAAAATAAAAGAGAACAGGAATGTACTTGTTAGAGCTCCCTCTTTGACTCTTTGGCATTTCCTTAGTTTCTTAGTTTCTATGTCATGTCCTCTCCATTTGACCTTTGCCTCCATGATAAACTTTATTGTCCCTTCTTTCCGCCAATTTTCTTAATTCCCTTACCTCACACCTTTTAACTTTTCTACAATTACTGGTTGAGTTTCACCAGATGGCTTGTGAGCACCACGGGTCTAGGAGTGAATCAACCACCGCACTGTATCCGCCACCGCTCTTTCTTTCCTTCCTCTGCTCTCAATATCTCCTTCCACACACTTGGCAACATTGGAAGTGACAGGACCCAAATGAATTTGGACAACACTGATTGTGTCTGAACAAGTCCTCATTCCAGTTAAGGCCTTTCTAATGCAGCGCTGAACTGCCCTGTCGAGTCCCTAACACAGTCTTTGAGTGTTCCAGCCAATTTAGTCCTCGAATGAGGGATGGATGTAGATGTGCAGGGAGAGGAAAGGGATGGAAAGGTGAAGGGAAGGGAGTGAAGCAAGGTGATGGAGGGAGTAATGTGCTGTCGTGGGAAATCGAGGGGGCGTATGGGTGCATGTGACAGAGAAAGAGAGAAAGAGAGAGCGTTAGACAGAAAGAAAGATAATATGGAGAGGGTGAGAGAGACAGCCTGACAGCTGTCCCCTAGGGGAGTTTGGTCTTTTCTTTGGGCCTCCTTCTGATTCTTCTCTTTCTCGCCTAACCTGCAACCCCCCCTCTTTATTTTTCTGAATCACGTTGTGTGTGCCTTCTGTGGGTGTTAGCTCCAGGCATCTGCCTACCTACCTTCCCCCTTCTTCTGTCTTCCTCTACCTCTCTGACACTCTCTGCACTTGTCCCATGAGGCATGTGGTCCCTATACTCCCTCCTCTTTCTCAGTTCCTGTTTCTTCCTATCTCTCACTTACTCTCACCCACCTTAGAGCCTCGTTGCCTGGAGGATTTGCCCATCAGCTTCTCGTCGTCCAGTTCACACTGCTCCAGCAGATCTAAGATGTCCTCCTCCTACACACCAACACAGAAACAACACGAGATAGAAGATACTATGTCAGAAGTGGATTTTGTTTGGAAGTAATGCACAATATAAAGCATCATCAATTTTTTATGACACACTGATCAGGAATCAATACAATGCTTTGATTTGCCATATCTCTTTGTCTGTTTGTTTTGAAGTCAAACTAAGGTGTAAGAAAACATGAAACATTTTTTTAAAAGAAAAGAAGGGATGAAAAGTTTAACCTCACAGGCATATTTGGCGTATCTGGGGGTTAGAAATAAAGGACCTGGCTGAACATGCATTGCTCTTTGGCAGCACATATAGAGGCTGAATTTAGAAAAGCCAGTGTCATGGCCATGGCCAATATGCTGGGGCCTTGGCCATTTGGCCAAAGCTGAAATGCAGGCAAAGGTGATTAATGTTGCTTCACAGTTGGAACATAAAAAGCTCCCACTTGCCGCTCAAATAGAGATGAAAAGTGATTGTTTTCTCTCAGATTAGCCACGAAGCTGCTTTCTGAGGTCCATGAAAAGGTCTGTGTGTCCCTGGCTTTCTCTGCTGGTGTGTGTGCATGAACGTTTGTGTGCATGTACATGTGTACAGTGGCATTTTGCCAGGTCTGTAAGTCTTTATATTTCTGTCTTAACATATGCATCCATGAGCTTTCTACCCATTTTTCATGAGTATTTGCTTTTTTTTCTTCTAAATGATCTGTTCCTGTGGAGTGACTTTTTTAGTTTATACAGTTTATACTACTTATGCTATTATTTGTGATAATGTGACTGTCCATGAATTTCTGTGTAAGTTGGAGTGAACCTGTACTGCAGTACTTGTTCCTAATACTGCAGCTGTTAACTTCCCTTAGCAGCAGCAATATTCAGACAACCTCAGAAGGTATATGAAAAAAAGAATTGTGCATAGCCTTTCATTAATGTGGAATAGTTTGCTTTAACATATTATTTGTGCAATTGCTCCCAAGCAGATCACATGGATGTATTGACATTTTAAAGAATGGAGGAAAACTGAACTGTCTGCATTAACATTAATTTCAGATGAACTCAAAAGTATTTACTTTCTCTTTTGTAAAAGTGCATCTACATCAAACAATGCACTTTTTTAGGATGCTCAGTGATCACTGACCTCACCATCATGAACAACATTTCCCAACTTGGTTATATTGTGTTTTTTAATGATCACTTTCAGCTTGCATATTACAGTGTGTGGCTGCCTTTCAGTGTACCTTGCTATCGCCAATGTACATGTCAGCTCATAAAATATATTGTCCTAAATACTACACCACCAGAACAGTGTAGTACTGTATGGAGGTCTTCAAAGCAATTTTTTCTGTTGTTGGTAGCTTTTACAATATCATGGCATTCTTCAACTCCACATTTCTCTGCTATTTGACAGATGATTCTGCATTTCTGTGGTAGTCAGACGCTGACATTATAGGTATAAATAGGTGTGGGGGAAAAGGCCTTACATATCTCTAATATCCCTGTGCTTAACAGATGTGCTTGCAGACCACATTGATAGGATTTGTACTGACTGTGAAGTGCTCCCAGACAATACCTGCAGGTTTTGTACTTGGCCTATTCTATTTTATTGGTCTAGCGCTACAGGCCGACTGTGCATGCACCTGCTCAACATTTTTCTTATTTATTTTTTGGTATCCATATAAGAAAAATGAATGGGGCTGGATAGCTAACAACAGAACAAACAATTTTATGCATACCTGCCAACCTTACTGGAATGGAAATAGATATGGGGGTGATGCAAACCTTGTAGAAATCAGTGTAACTTGTGGTTGTGTTGTCTGGAGCACCACTGAAGGCAGGAAGGGTGCCCTGTAGAGCATCAGCATGTTATCACTAGGATTACAACACATTCTTTATTTTCTTTGATATTGTGGCAGCCCAAAGATTTTTTTTTCAATTCATGGTCCAGAGAAGCTTACAAAGGCAGCAAATATGAGTCTTGTGGGCACAGTGTCTCTCAGAATAGACAGATATGTTGATGTCATACTGGAAAATTACCTCTAACCCTTTGCAACAGGAAAAACTTAACAAACAGGCAATGCATGTCAGATAATGATTTATGCATCGCTCCAGAGTTAGAAGCCAAAGCACTGTGACTGGTGCACAAAATTATAGGCTGTGGCATATTGTAGATTAAGAATTGTTATGTTTAGGTGTAAGCGGCGTAAGTTTATCACTGTCAGTTTCATACTTAGCTACTAAACAGAAGCAAGGCAGAGAAGCACAAAGAAACCTCTGCCATTTGTCAAGTAAATAACTCAACTCACATTTTATTTTTGACAATAGATAGGCTTGAAAATACACCTCCAATGAGGAAATGCAGTTGCAATTATTTCTGGTCTGATGAATATCATATTCAGCATAGTAACTTACCCTTATTTATCTTAAATGGCCAAGATTTATATCTTATCCTCTGTCCATGAATAAAGACAGCCCAGTTGTCACTCATGATCATGTTGGTAGATAGCAAACTCTACAGAGGGCCTTGTTCCCATCATCTTTCTGCATCCGTACTTTGAACAAGATCTACATATGTGTGTATTGACTAAATTAAGCTGAGCTCTGCATGGTGTTTCGACTATGTTTCATCTTTGATTGATATCTCTATAAAAATTCACTGCAGAGAATCGACTCTTGAAAGGACACAATAACTTTTTGAAAAACAAACTAAAAGAGGCTGTAAAGGTAGGTTTGTTTCTAAAAAAGGTGCAAAAGCCACATATTAAACCTCCCCCCAGTGCTTTATATTATATTATATTATATTATATTATATTATATTATATTATATTATATTATATTATATTATATTATATTATATTATATGTTGTAGAATTGGTAATGTCAATGCTGCTGTCAAAAATATTTAGTATTCACTATTCACTGTTATTATTCAGTTGTCAAAAGTAGTTAGGATTGAATTTTGTTTCATTTGTATCTTCCCTACTTATCAGCGCCTCTTCTCTCTGTGTATTTAAATATCACCAATGCCTTCCACTGTGTATTTTTGTTTCATTGATTTGTTCTTTCTGAAAACATCACCAGCAGAAACAGAAAATTACCTCTTTCTGTTCCTTGTTTTTATGGTATACTTAAGCCAATGAAAAAGTGCATTTATAAAAGATGTCTGTGACGGTACTTGAGAAAGTATTTCACAAAAAACTGATAAACACCTATTTCTATTGAAATCTCACCATCTTTTTGCTTTTACTTCTAATCCTTTGTTCGTGCATCATTAGAACACTCCACACTCTCCATACCTCTGTCATCTATAAAGTTGTATGCTATGAAAATTCATGTTGTCTCTTCATAACTTTACTTTAAATGTTCTTTCTGATATTAAATTTCTCTAATACCAGAAAGGCATTGACATTTTCAGTAACAAAACAAGCAATGGCGCTGTATGCAGTATACTGGTTTTGAAATGTGTATTGATGTTCACCAAAGTCACAAATGTCAACAAACATAATATTTCTAAACTGATAAAACATTATTGGGTCTCCTTTGCTGCATCTGGACCTGAACAGCTTGCCATTTCAGAGGGGGAAATTACTTCCCAAGTTTATCAAGGTATCCTAAAGGATAATCAGTCAGTGTGGTTGTCTGCAAGCTGAAACTCAGTAGACGTAGACGTTGCGTGATGCAGCAGGGTAATGACCTTAAACATCAGGTTAGTATGCTACAGAACGGCTTAAGGGACACAAAATCTACCTCTTGGAGTGGCCCAGTCAGAGCCCAGGCCTCAACCTAACAGAGATGCTGTGGAATGATGTCTAGAGAGTTGCACACACCAGACATCCTAAGACTATGGCTGAGCTGAAGCAGGTCTCTCCACAGCTACAGGAAGCAGTGATTCAACCAATTATTAAACCTAACCAACCATTTATTTTTCCAGCATCACTCTGTATGTTTAGTTGGTGTATTTAATAAACACATGAAATATGATGGATGTTTTATCAGCTATTCATATTTATGACTTTAGTAAAGATCAGATTACATCATGACCAAGTTATGAAGAAAACTAGGAATTGTAAACCCTGCCATTACTTTTCTTGCAACTGTATATTCATTCAATGACATATACCCTTGTAAAAGTCATTAAATGCCTTATACAAGGGTATATACTAGAGGTAAAGCCTGTAACCCATAAGAAAGCTAATTCAAATGTTTGCATAAATGGTAAACAAAAACAAAGTCACTTAGACAGTAAAGAAATAAGACAAAAAAGAAAGATAGAGAAGGAGGACAAGGAAAACTGGAGAGAGTGTCTAAATGTAAAGAAACAAAAATGACATTGTTGTGTGGGATTTGATTTGCTTTAAAAAGCTCATGTACACAGCACAATAAATATTTGTGGAGAGACAGAGTGAATGACAGTGAGAAAATGAAGCAGATAGAGAGGAGAAGGACATTCTGTCAGACATTTTAACAAATACAAAGGATTGTGGTACACTTTTTTGCATTATTTGCGCATCCTTTTTTGTCTCTGTGGGCAGAATCTTAATAGAAATGTGTGTGTGTTTCTTTTCTTTGGCATGTGCTTGTCCAAAAGTGTCTGCATATTGTGTGTATATGTTTGTGTGTGGGTCTCTAAAGGTTTCTATGAGGTGTGTGTGTGTTTGTGTGTGTGTGTGTGTGTGCGCATGACAGTCTGCCACTGATGTACGTGCCTTCATTCGTTTCAGAGGATTATTCATTTCCTTTTGAAGTGAGGCAGCTCGCCCGGCGAGGAAGGTCTGAAAGGCGGCCGAGAGCAGGCTTTCATACTTCTCCAACAGCAGCTTGTCGTCTGGGGGGTAAATACGTCTGTAGGCCGCAGAGACACAGAGAGAAAAGCAAGAAGAGTTAGAGTGATAGAGAAAGACAGGAAATGAAAAGGTGAAGAAGGAGGGACAAATGTAAAAGAGAGGAAAAAATTAAATATGGGAAAGGAGAAGGAGAAAGAGGGTTAGGGTCACAAACTGTGAAAAACTGAAAAAATAGATGGATTGCATTCAGCAAAGACAGATGTGAGGTGAGAAGAGGAGCGGTGACAGAATTGGGGGGTGGGCAGTGATGGATAAAAGACAGAAAAATGTAGACAGAGAAAAGGTAAGATAGGGGAGAGAAAGGGTCAGAAAATAGAGAGACAAAGAAAATGATTGAGAAAGAAAGAGAACATGGATACACAGATGGAAAGAGGAGAGATTGACAAAAGAAGAGGGAGGATTGAGGCACAAAGAGGTCGAGGCACAGCAGGTGAGTGTGGTGGATGAATAGAAAAAAAAATAGCAGGAGGGAAACAGACGGAGAGAATTATAAGTATTTCAATTGGAGCTGTGAAACAACAGACAGACAAAAGAAAGGTGAGTGGCAGAATCAAGGCAGAAAAATTAAGGAGGAGGGAGCAAACTGAAAAGAAACACAGCACTATTAACAGAGACCTTGAGTTAAGATACTGTACAAATGTGTTCATGCACAACTGCCTTCCACACACACTCCAGAGAGGGGTTATCCAGAAAAAGTATATGTTTATATTAATTCACTGGTTTGGGTAAAAAAAATGAAATGAAAATAAAGTTTTAGATGGACAGATAGATGGACCTTCCTCTCCACAACCAAATCTAAGGCTCCCCAAATCTATGTCCCTGGCACAAAGCCAGCCTTCCTGTTGTTGATAGGTTGTTGTAACTGGCTCTGATAACCTAAGACCAGCCATCATGCAAGCCCCAAGCATCCAGATACAATCTGGATGAGTGAGTGATGAGGATCAGGTTTTTATTTGCCAGTTTTGGAGAAAACATAGCTCAACTGTTAGGGCAGACGTCTACTAACATGGCTCCTGGATTCCCTGGACAAGACACTGAACCCCAAACCCTTAACGCTTTAAATGCAGCTGTCCACAAGAATTTCCCCAAGGGTAGTAATAAAGTATTAATTATTATTAGTAGTAGTATTTGTAGTAGTAGCAGTATTGGTCATTCTGGGTGTAGGTTTGCAGTACCTGACTTGTGCAGAACTCTGACACACACATACATTCTCACTGAGATGTGCACTTTCCCGTTTGTCACAGTCTTTGCTAATGTGCCTGTTCACACATTCCACATAGTTTTGTGCCCTCAAGACTAAACTAACAGTGCTCAGTGTTTATCTTAGGCCTGAGGGGATTAGGAAAATGTATAAACCTCTGCCTGGTTATCCTCATAATACATCTCCAAACTCCCCCCAAGTCATTGCTTCAGCCATCAAATCAAAACAATGACAGTGTTATAATTAAAATAAACGTTGGCTAGTGTGGAGTGTAAAAGCAGGGAAAGGTTTGGCTTCTACACATATATTTAAAGCCAAACTCCCCCTGAATTGGCCTTTGAATCAATGTGAAGCTAAAAAGAGCGCTGACAAAAGTATAGACCTCCTTTTAAAAAGATAGAAAGCTGGCTTTAATGTTTACACACCAGCAGGAAATTTTAAACAATGGCAAGGTGACAAAAAGAGTTTTCTAAATATTGATTATGAATCCGCTATTACTACTAAGCTATTCACACATTTAAGTATTTTAAGTTATAGCACAATGCCAAGTTTATTCATGTTTACATAATTTCACCGCTAAACCTTCTACTGCACCACATCTGCCTTGTATCACTTTCATTACAGATATTCTGTTCTGGATACATGATATCTATATTGTTGAGAAGTTAACCCAGTTATGTGCATTACTGTAGTTACTGCAGTTCAAATCAAGCAACTAATGAATGCTCAGAGACCTATAGCACCATCCTATACAAGGTTTTTGTGACTGCCACATATTTTTATCACCTTTAAGGTACACGGAAAACATTATTTTCATTCTGTGACGATAACTTTAAAAATTGGATCTTCATAATGTCCATATCAGCTGGACTGAAATGATAGTATATGAAAAGAGCCAGAATTTGCTGATCTGATTTAGGCAAAACTAATATTCATATTCCATTTACAGCACTATCTTCGTTTTGGTCAACGGTATCTGTCAAGCTTCTTGATTCAAATGGCTTAAAAGATTAACTTAGTAGCAACAATGGCTTCAAACAATAAAGGTTTCCATGCGATACCAATTCTGGCTGGTCTGCACCCAATGCAAGTTTCATCTAGTAGCCAAATATAAGTAAGTTCATTATCCAAACTCATCTAATGAGAGGCAGTGTGTTAATCAGACTCCAGGGCTGTGCCGGGACACCGTTTGAATGATAAGAGGTCTTTATTAGGGGTGCTCCAGACAGACTTCAGCCTGTCTGATTGACTGTCTGGCTGCCTGTCGGAAAAGAGGAAGGAGGTGACAGCACTTCATGCAGCCTGGGATCAGCTTTCTAACTACATTCAGTCAAGTGATGAGTCAAGAAGTCACTTAGGCTTGGAGAGACAGCAAAACAGTCTGTCTGTCTGTCTGTCTGTCTGTGTTTTTGTGTGTAAGCTTTCGTACGTGCAAGAGAAAGAAAATCACGCCTTGCAAGTGTGTGTGTGTGTGTGTGTATGTAGTGTGTATATGTTGGATAAAGACAGAGGCAGGAAGAGAAACTGAGGGAGTAAAGGAGCATTAACAATTTACAAGGGACAAGTGACAAATCAGAACTTGGTGCTGCTGAGTCATGCTCTAAGGTGGATCTGCTCTGCCTGTGAGGTGACTATTAAAAATTGACACACTCAATGTGTCCCAGAATCCCAGCTGGAGTTAGAGGAGAATAGATAGAAGAGTGGGCGATAGAGGAGATAGAGAATGGCTTGCAGCTGTCAGCCAAAGTATACGTGCCCATTTTAATTTCTGAAATTCTGAAAAGGTAACATTATGCATAAAGGAGTAACAATGCGAACCATGCAATCACACACTAAGGCTGATTTTCCTCTCTCTTTTCTGCCTCATGTTCTTAAAACATTAGATGTTCTCTTTTTTGTTCTCTTTGCTGCAGCATTATTTATTCTCCTAAGGGCCTGACATTCTGCAGATGACCCCATAAATATAAGTAAAGCTGACATGATTATAACCGGTAAAGTTGTTGGAGAGACAGACCCCTCTTTCCGCCTGTTTGCCTCTTCCTTACCTGTAGTTCCCCAGATGCTGCTTTTCATGCTCCTCCCTGGAGATCTGCTTGCGGACCTGTGCCAGTCGCTCTTTCTAGGAATAGGAGAACAGCAAAGAGAAAAAGGATAAAATCTTTTACTTCGAAACCTACTCCCTTAATTTCTGCTAAAAAGAGAGAGAGGATGAATTCTTATAAACCAGAAGACAAGAGGCGAAAGAGTAAGGAAAAAAAAGTCTCACCCATCAGTGACTCATAATTTAGAGTTATTTTTCCATCTCCTCTTATTAATACATTACAAAGGTATAATTGTAGGGCTCAGTGGGCCAATTTGGCATCAGAAAGACAGGGGTACACTTGACTACTGGCTCGGCAGTATCATTGAGACCTGAGTGATGCGTGCCATCAACAGACCTGAACCTGGTCTTCCACTTCAGCCATAACAGCACTCAAAGATGAGGTAGTGCCCTTTTTAAAACAGCGCTTCTGTGCCATCTTTCCTTATTCCCATATATTACTGCCAAGGCTGATCAAAAGACTAATCAAAGAGGGTGGGAGGCATGAAGTACTAGTAACTGCCACTTTTCCACATATATATGAGAAAAGCTCCCCAGACTCCTTCATTTCAAAGAGCAAATAATTAAACGGTATGCTTGTCTCAGAAAACTTTGACTCTTTTGACGTAGAGTAAAAAGTTTTATGCTCAGGCTTTTTCAACTTGTCTTGTTTCAGTCCTGAGGAACTGTTACTTTTAGTTCTTACTAAATATACGATAATTTCTTTAAATGCAGATTTGATGAGCACCTGCCCATTCTACTGATTTCAAACCACTGTTCACCTTTTCTGGTGTGGCCAAAAAAGATTGAAAGATATCGTGTGACTTATGATGGCGTCTCACGACTGTATAGCCATAGTTTTGAACATCTCTGGGGAAATTAACGAGTATCGCTTTCAACCCCGCTGACTACCATTAAGGGGCACCATGTTTTCCAGGTGCCTAGCACCCCCCACGCTCCCATGCAAATCAGAGGCCAGCAGAGAAGATTATGGTTTAACTAGACAATAATTTGGGGAAGTGTAACTGTATAAATGTGAAGCACATTTTTAAAAGCAAATTTCCTCAGCAGATCTTTCATAAAATGTAATAGTTTATTTTTGTTGTTTGTACCAGCTCTTCTCTCCTTCGCTCCAGTGTGTGACGTTGTTTCTCCCAGTCCGAGGAAGCAGCTGAGAGTTTCTTCATGGAGCCGTGTCCGTAGAGTCGTCTCTGAGCCTCTGCTTTTTGCTGGGCCAGGTTGCGCTTCTTATCACTAGCCCTAGATCAACAACAAGTAGAGTCATCACAAAGCATAGTTGAAACATAAGGAAAAGCTCAGACTCCAGTACAAGTATAGTAAACTAAGATCATGAATACAGATTTTTTGTTTCTTCCCAAAGAAGCTCACAGATAATTTTTATTTCTGTAATCATTTCTTTGACTTGTTTTCTACATTCATGTACATGTGCGTTTCTCTGCATGTGACTAAATACCACATATATAATCTGCAGCAAATGTTTTCATGAATGCTTTAAACCATGATGAAGTATGACAGCATGCAGGTTGTATGCTAACTGATGGACTGACTGGAATCACTGTGGTGTAAAAAAAAACATAAATGTCACAAAACATTAAACAACACAAAGATAAAGATTTAGCTGAGACACAAACATGCCAACAACCCCAGGATGAACAGGACCAGACAGCTAATTCTGAACAAGTGGGCAATTGAGGTCTGAAGAAAGGGCAATTCATTTTAGTCAATCGCTGGCCCTTTAAATTGGATATTGAGTGCTGTTGGTGGGCTGAGGTTTATCAATGTCCATGCCCGGCTGGATCTGAATTGATCCCATGTTGATACAGTTGGTGTTGCAAGCAGAGTCGAACGCTGACCCTACCTCTACACACCAACAAACCCTCCCTTTTGGGAAGCAAAGCCATTACTATATAAGGAAAAAGTGAGTGAAGTAGAACAAAGCCCTCATTCACTCCAGCATGAACATAAGCAGTTTGTCCATTGGATAGAGCTCCGCACCACCTTTCAAGTCCTCCTACGATTTGATCGAAATAATCAAATCTCCTCTTTAATCTGCGGGAACACAGCAAACATCAGCCATGAAACTAATCATTTTGATAAGAGATTTGTTTGTACCATCTGAAGCTATGCAGGGGGAGTAGAAGTGAGTTTTTATGTGGGATGACTGCACCACACTTGGATAAACTAGATCTATGGTGCCGCATATAATTGATCCATTGTGTGTGTGTGTGTGTGTGTGACTACTAGAGTTGATACTATATTTAGACTAGTAAGAGGAGGACAAGCACAGAGAGAAAGAGAAAAAGAGAGCAGAGATCTAGAGGTCTGGTGTACGATGATCAATCAGTGGATTCACTGTAGCCAAGGGACAGAAAAGCATGCCAGCAAATACACAAACCACATATACAAAAACTGCATTGCACAACCAGAACGACAGTATGCACAACCTAAACAGGCAAACAAATACACCCACAAAGCACAAAGTAAAAGAGCAACACAGGAAGTTTGTGTAAATACACAGAGCAGAGTAAACAGAGTTGACTCAAATCTACAGATAACATACTGAAAATTAAAAAAATAAATAAATAAAAACATTCAGACACACTACCGTGGGTCTGACTGAAGGGTGCACAAAGCACACAATAGTGGCACAGCTCTGTGCCTTGGCCATTATCTGTCTTTGTATCCACTACAGCAACACCAACACCCTCATTTGGAAGGACAACACTTTTTTTGTCCAAAGTTCAAGCCTCCTGTTAGTTCTAAACTAAACTAATGCCACTACTGTGTTTCTGTGAGTCTGAAACCAAAAGAAGATAAAGGCTGAACTGTGCCACATATCAAAGTAATTCCAAACTTTGTAGGGTTGTCAAATAAAAAACATCAAAATAAAAAAATCAATTGACATCCTTAAATATTCAGAGCCCTGTAAAATAGAGTTCGACACAAGCTTTGCCTGCATCTACAAATGAAACTTAATGATGCAATTAGCATGTCTATCAGCATGCATGTGCGTGTGTGTGTGTGTGCGTGCATGTATGTGTGTGTGTGAAAGCCCTAGACAACAATACCTTATGTTGAGAAGTTTGAGCGCATTGAGAAGCACCCCTTTCTTCACGTCATAATCAATCTTCTGATCAGTCCCGAAGCTCGGCGCTCGATTGATCTGCCAGAGAGGAGAGGAGAAAGACATTCAAAGAACATTCTTTGTCTAATTTTTCTTCTTCTTCTCTATTCAGTAGATAGAAATGTTACACAATTACAGGAGTGGATTTCGGGCATCTTTAAAAAAGAAAAGACATCGGTTCCCACAAGAAGGACAAGAAAGAGAAGAGAGAAGAGATGAGAAAATGATGGAAAGTGAGGGTTTTATTCTCTTTGAAGGACACTTCAAACTGTTAGCCTTTGCCTGGGCATAAATCCTGTCTGACACTGATGTGTGTATGCTTGTGCATGAATACGAGCCTATGTGTATAAGTGCGTGCATACAAACAGGCTGTGAAGGTTAAACTGTCACCAGATAAGTGCCCTTTTAGCCAACCACCAAAAGCAGTTCATTATTCTGTAATCTACTGTACATTTGCACACCACACCCAATACTCATCCATATCACTGCCAGCAATCATCTCTTTGTGAGCATCAGCGAGTTACCACCACTCTGCTCAATTCCATCGTATGGAGCTCTGAGAGACTCAACTGAGCAAGAACAGAGTAAGCCACATGCGATTTGAGGTACAAAAGCCAGTATCACCGAGGGAAAAATTCAAGAGCAGCTTACCTTTCTTAACAGAACAATTTCCACCACCTGTGCAAGGTATACAGATATCAGTTATTATACCTGACACAACAAATCAATTCTTCCCTTTTACCCTTTGTTATGTTTCCTCTGTCTCTCTCCTGAGGTGAAAAAGAGATTGTGTGAAACAACAAAAGGATCAGCAAATGGAGAGAACTGCATAGGGAGGGTGACTGAACTGGCAACCGTGATTAGAATAGTGTCTTACTACGAGGCAACTTCAAATGCAACAGATGCCCAGCGAAAGCCGGCTCAGGTTAATAAACCTTGACTGTTGAGATAAGTCAAAGCATTGCTCAAATGCTCATACTGCTGATTTCCTTTTTAATACGTGAAAAACAATATGTGTGGCTCCTTTTGATTAGATTTATAATACCTTTAATATTAGTTTATATTTAATTATGTACATATGAGAATTGTGTATTTCTTAATCACAGGACAGGATATCTGACTCACTGAATCACTAGCAAAATTCAGACAATGCCCTGGAAATTCTTTCCATTTAGGGGCCTTTATAAGGCAATAGGAATGACAGAACATATTTTTTCTAGTTAATGTGAGTATTAATTGTTAATGATTTGAAAATGTGATGTAGTAGTAAAAACAAATATTTTGAAAAATATTTTTACTAAAATAAATACAGTTTATATAGGCACAGAGATTTGGATAACTTTTATGTATTATACATTTTTATTTAATATCAATTTGTTTTTTAACCACATCCCATAACATATGGGATAAAAAAAACTATTAATAGTTTTTTAAGTGTACCTGGAATTTCATCCTTCCCAGAGCCTTAATCTGCAGTCAGAGTAAGTATTTGGTGTCAGAAACATTATTCGCCTTGTTCCTATCTTCCTTTGGAAAAAAAGTGGTTGGATACAGTTGAACACATCAAAGCAGCACAGCAGCCAATCGCGAAACGTGATTTCAATTACAGAGCAAGACTGAGGCAATCGGAGGTTTTAGAGCACATTGCAGATCCATTCTATCTACCAATCAGGAATGCGGGTAAAGAATGCTCAAAGACGCCAGTGAGAAAACAGACTGGTGTGCAACATCCGGTGCACCAATCTTGCTAGTGAACCATAAAGACTTTTGGTTGAAAATGAGCAAAAAAAAATCCAAAAGCTCCTTTACAGAGATGTGCAAAGCATCTCAAGGGTCGCGCAGCAGCTCTCAGTAACTCCATCCCCCTTTCTCTTCCCTTCTTCTGAACTAGCCATTACTAATCCTGACACAAAGGTGCTTAATGCTGTGTGGCAGATTTTGGGAACAGTGCAGCAAGATAATATTTACATCACAACCAGGCTCCTAAGAACTGAGAAAGCCAGAGAATTTGTTGTATTTCCAACAATGGATCGTGTAGCCCCAAAAAGAGCGGTAATTACTGAAAGGTTGTTTATCCACGTCATAAACCAGCTGTAAAAAAAGAAATCTGGACAGGCTTAAGTGAATCAACATCACCAACACACTGGCAACCGCATCCCAAATACCTATGAACCTTGTACATATAGTTATATAAGGAAGCTCACATTTTAAAATGCATGTAACTACTACGTGCAAACAAGAATAAGACCACGCAAGCTGAACGAAACTTATCCTGAGCCGTAACTCTCTGTATCTATATACCCTTCTCAAGCCTGTTGAACTGTCACTGCTCAAGTCTCTTCAACTACTTCAGACAAATATCACAAGTTAGCTACTAAATCCACACCAGGATAAGGTGGGTTTATATGGACGTGCCTTAGTAAGACTGGGTATGCACTCACATGTGTTTTTCCACACAGCAACCATTTATCTGAAAAGGGCGGGGGGTGATGGATGTTTTCTAGCACAAAGAGAAAAAATGGAACAGAGACCCTATGCAACGCTTTGACTCAATAGAATGAAGTCTAAAATACATCCCTCTGTGTTGTGAGGACAGAGCTCCACTTCAACCTATGATACCTCAACTAAGAAAAAAACACTACAAAAGAAAAGGGAGGAAAAAGGTCTGTTTTCATTTAAGAGTTCTCCAGATATGACAGCCACAATGAAAAGAGTATAGCTTTAGAGTGTCGTAGCCTATAGGTAACAGCCAGACTGGCAGTGATCCTGATGACGGTTGTCTCGTTACTTGTCTTCATTCCTGGTTTGATTTTTTTGGTGTCAAGCTGTCACCGGGTAGACTGGCATCACAGGACTTACCATTTCTTTTTGCTCTCCCTCAATCTTTCGACTCTCTCCATCTACTCTGTGCCTGTCGCACCCCTTTTCTCCTGGCTAGTTTCTCTTCCCACTATGTTTCTTGCAATCCCTATTTTCTGTCTGGTCACTCATTCACCCCCTCCACTTGCTAGCCCTCACTCTCTGGTCATTACCTCTCTTATTCATTCCTCTCTCCTTGTTTCTGTGTTCTCCTTTTCCTCTCTGGCAGAGGAAGTTGGACCAGTCTGGTCCTAATGAACCCCTGCAGGCTCCCAATCCCCCACTCTGATTTCCTTAAGTGACTCTGGCAGGGTTTTAAAGAAGCCCTTGGTTGCTCCAAGACACATTTAATAAAAATGTCAGATGAAAAGATTAGAAATTCCTTTTTACTCATGCTTTGATTCTGTTCAGCATCAGCATTTCATCAATGTAGTCCAAATATCACTCAGTCAAACAGCAAAATAATCATGTAGGAAAAGAAGATATCAGTTTGTAATTTTTCACAGGACAGGTTTGTCCTTATCTGATCATCCAATTAAACATAAAAAGATAAGAAGGTAAGCTGCAAACCACTAACATGCTCTGTACAGGACATATAACGCTTTTATTTTCTGCACCTGCAGGTGTGTGACTGAGATGAATAAGTAGCCCCCCATTGTTTATGGAGGCAGTTGTGACAACGTTTATGATACTGGGTGCCTTGCATTTTTTCATCCATCCATCCATCCATTATCTACCGCTTAATCCGAATTCGGGTCGCGGGGGGTGCTGGAGCCTATCCCAGCTGTCTTCGGGCGAGAGGCGGGGTACAGCCCGGACAGATCGCCAGTCCATCGCAGGGTTTTTTTTCATTTGGTTTGAATTGTCTATGAATGATGACTGCTGATCTTTACTGCAGGTCAATGAACATATTTTACGTTCCTTATTTGACTTAATGTAGATTATTCATTTCCAATTGGGAAATTCTCACCAACCTTTGGTTTGCACATAGGGACTAAACTCTATGACATTTTGCACATTGAGATAGAATAAATTCAATCGCATTACTGAGATCCTGATTTTCTCTAAAGTTTTTGTTTATCATTTTAAATATGAAAGATCCTTACAATGATCAAATGACTCAATTATTATGTGAAAGGCTTGAAAGTGTAATGGGAATTCAATTTTTTGTGTCTGTGGCCACTGCTGTGTCACACTGACCCTAATAACATACCAACAGCAATAGATCGGCAACATTCAGCTGCTTTCTTTCCGAAACAAACTGCTTCCCCCCATCAACATCTATTTTGTGTCTGAAATACTCGTCAAACAAGTGCAAGGCCTGCTCGTGATTAATCGGTTCAGAAAAACGACCCCCTCTTATTATTCTTGGCAGAGTGTAAACAACCACTGCTTTGACAAGCCTCCCATTCTGCCCTACACACTCATGGGTATCAGCGCAGTTCAACTGCTGTCAGAAAGGAGTGTTTGTTGGCGCACAATGGTGGAATGAGAAAGGGAGGCATAAAGTGAGAGTATGAGTAGTAGAGGGATAGAGAGACAGACAGCTGGCCGCCCTGTTAAGTCGCTCTCTTGTTTCAGCAGTCTTATCAATCACTGTTTTGTTCTTTTTGAGGCATTTTTAGTGGTCCAGTCGGTCACAGGAAACTCTAGCTGAACATGCTGTGTTGCTGGTGAAGGTCCTGGGAGTCAGTGTGCCAACACTTAGCTTAGCCACCAGTCATTCTGACCTGCCTGACTGGCTGGTTGGCAGGGTGCAAGGAGTGTTTTTTGTTTTTTTGATGCACAGAGATATATAATCAGACACAGCCACAAAAGCAATAGGTGCTTAAAAGTTGCATGAAAATAAAAATGCTGCCACACACACAAGCACGCCGATAATTTCTAGCTTATAGGGCTTAAATATGCAAGAACATATAATCAAAACACACCTAAGTTCTGAGACGACCCGTCTTAAATATTAAAGAATATTTATAATATTAAGATCAGATCTCGGCCAGTTCAATATGTCACTCATAAGCATGCAATATATATCTTCCCTCTCAATCACATGCATGCACACAAACACAGGGACACACACACACACACACTTACTACTAGTACTGCCATACATGCCTGATGATAAATGACTAAATGTTGGGGGGTGTTTTCAACTGCCCCACATACAAGGCCTGTGTGCTTCTAATTTGATACTTATTCCATGAAATAGTCATGTTGGGGGAAAATGGATGTGGATAGAGACAGACAGTCCCATACATCATTCTAATTATTCTTTAATAAACCTCTTATATGCCAACGAGTGGCTCGTAGGTAACTACTGCCACCTAGGGTTCACAGGGAGAATGACGCCCCCTCAGAGCTAACGACATGGACATTTAAATAAGAATGAATCCCACTAAGTGCCAAAGATTAATCAAAGGCAAAAGGAGAATGAAAGGTGGAAGAGGGCAAGAGAGACTCCAAAAGATAATTGAGTATCTCAAACTGTATGCATTCTCCTCCATCGTTTTTCACCCAAGAAAATTCAATCATGAGGGGATGAAAATTATTTGGAGAGCACAGGTAGCAAGTAAATTCCTCCTTAATCACTCTGAATACACAATAATGTTCGACTCGGCTGTTGTAGGGGTTAGAAAACACTTCTCAAATTTCCTGAGGACATGTCTGAAAGGCAGGGTAACCTCTAAATCCTTCATCCAAAAACAGATACACTTAAAATGGCTACTATTTAGAGTTTTATGAAATGCTATAGGGACATCAAATTTTCATCTCATTCTGCACTGATGAAATGGAATTTCAACTAAAGGCTTACATAAGCTTTTTATCCCACATAGGAAATTAACAGTATTTTCATAAGATGTAATTCTCACACACACACACACACACACACAAAGTGTGCTTGTGTGTTTTAGGAGATGGAGGAGAGTAAAAAATATCTGCATGTATGTGTGTATTGCGGCATCTGTTTACACTTGCCAGCACAGATTACGCCCAATAAACATACCCCCAACGCAAAAACATGCAAACTTGCACTCAAAAGAAAAGGAGGTCTGGATTATGTTGGCTCAAACAGATGGACAGGCAAACCAAACTCATCTTGAAACAATTGGGCACAGAGCCCTGAAAGAGAGGAAAGTTGCAGGAAGGGGTGAATGGAGAGAGGAGGGGTAAAAAATCACAGCCCTTGGGGGAGCAGTCCAGCTGCAGTCTGTTGTTCAGTTGTTGTAATTCCCATTCACACACAAACACACTGAGACACAAACAAACCCATGCCACAGATGACCTAACCATGCCCGCCTCATTAGATGCCAATCACTCTGCACAACCCTTCCTAAAGGGGGGCACAAGGGGTAGAACGAAGGAAAGAGATGGATGAGGATATAACGTAGTTAAGTTGCAGCCATCAATAAATCAAGTTGCCTAAGCTCCACCGTGTGCTGGCATCTTAATACTCAACAATGACATGTAAAACACCAAGAAAGCTGGCAAACAAGGTTTCTTCCTCCTCACTTTATTCTGTTGCTTACTCAACTGGTATGTCTGTGTGTTTTAGGCAGGATTCCTCCTCCTCAGACGACAAACGGGCTGCCTCTCCAACTGGATGAATAGACAGGCTGTGGGCTGGAGTTTGATGGTAGGCAGATCAGAGTGGCCAACAACACACACACGCCACAGAGCATTATCCCCAGAGGGACAAAGATCACACATCCAGATACACACACAAAGTAGACAAATTCACAAAAAACATAGAAACACATGCAGCAGTTTTCATAGTGAATACTGCATGTGTGTTTCTATTGCAGGCAAACACATATACAGTACAAAACACTACACATTGACATGGTGTAAATCAAGTTTAGATGCACGCACACACTAACTTAAACTCATTTGCACACATGCCCCCCCCTTGCACACTAACTGCGACCCTAACAAGCAGGCCAACCAGCCTTTGAGCTGCCTAGAGCCTGGCACTAGAGAGAGAGCTTTGCATGAACCATGCAGGTTTCTAATTATTCATGCTCACTACAAACACTTGTTTCTTCTTAGTTAGAGTTGACCAGCTGGAGCATTTTTTTTCTGCTGTGTGTGGAGGAACAACTAAAAAACAAGAAATAAACCGGAGACTATAATGAGGCTGGGCCTCAATCCACCAATCCTTGTGCTGGGGTCCAAGGACAACCATCAGTACCTCATCAGAACGATAAATTGTGCTCTCTGTTAGGTTGTTAGGTTCTGTTCTGACATAAGGGGTAGAGAAAGTATTTGTGTGTATATACAGTATATATATTTATATATATATATATATTCTTCTTGTCCTCGTCCATCACCCACCAAAACTTCAGTAATATTTTCTTCCATTTTACTCACTCCATTTGACATTATTTGTCATGCCGATTTAGAGTACATGGGCCTTGGATATACTGAGAGACGAAGGGGGTGCAGGGTTGCTAATGCTGTCCCATTGCTATATTTTACCATGAAGTAAATGCACTCCTTATGACTCATACTAGATTTGGAGACGTCTGCTGTTCTTTTTGACCCACACACCAGTTTTAAGGCACCACCATCTGCTTGCAGACTTAATGCAAGAGTATTATGAGGCAGTTTCTGAACTAAGTTAAATGTATGTGCATTTCTGTATCAATTATGTTTTCTCTTGCAAGTTAATTTTGCTTTTATTTTCCTTTCAAAATACAAAGAAAACACTTACTCAAGCCCTCAAATCAAAAGCCTTGATACTGACAATACAAATCACAGTCTAAGCAGAATGTGTGTCTGTGTGAATGAGTACTTGTGCATGTGTATGTCTGTGTGAAGTGACGATCATGGTTCAATGACATGCCTTTTCAATATGAGACACATGCTGTCTGGGCTGGTTTAATGAAAGGGAACCAGTCCAGTATTACGTCAATTGAGCAAGGATGCATGTATGCGCCTTGGTAGTTCTGATGTTTTGAATGTCAATAGGAGGCAAAACTTGTGTTGAAAACCCTGCTGAATTAACATAAGGATCACACAAAAGCATATCTCTCTCTTTTCCCTTCTCCTCTCATCCCCTTTCTATACTTGCTCTGAACACAATGTGCCTGTTTGATGCCTGGCCTTGGTTTGAGAAGCACCACTCTTGTCTTGTCTGTTATCAGCGCAGTGACAGGCTATTTAGCAGGTGTGTGCTGGTCTGTGGATTGTTACTCTTGAGTATCCGTATTTATTATCAGCATATTTGCAATGATTTCTTTGTGCTTGTTTACGTACAAAGAGCCAGTGTATTGTATTTGCTGTGGAGGTTTTCTTGAAAAAGCAAGACAGAGGCACATGTGTCCTGTAATCACAGGCGCTTGGAACTCTACTAATATATTTTGAATGTCCTGTTAAAAAACAGAGGCTATTTGGAGAATGTGAGAATATTCCTTTACCATAGCCATCCTTCTACACAAACAAAAATACAAATACAAGGAGCAAGACTAATGTAATTTGAAAGTTTCTTATATATGATACCATCTAGCTTTCAGGTATCCAACTGGCTTTAAGTTTATACAGGTTGAACTTTCATTTCCTGGCTACTGGTTTGCACGTCCAACAACGAAATTTGACATTTTAAAAAGTAAAAAAGGAAGACATTGTCAGAACAGCAGTGTGGTTAAAGCCCAGACACAGCGTGGCACACATAATTCACAGTGACACAAATAAGGAAACCTGAGAAGTGAAGTCCACCAGTTCAAAACAAACCTGGAAGACCTTGATTGTGTTTCAATTCCTGACACAAATCTTACTGTTTTGGGGTTCAAGTTGTGTGACAGAAATAAAGAAATAAAAATGGTGAAATAGGATGAAATAGACTGAATTTACAACAAAATATTGCAAAATGATCTGCTGAAAATTTTAATTTGGACCTGAGGGCTTGCCATAGGGTACCATTTGTTGCAACCAGCCTATGGGCCCAGCTGACTGCATGTCCCTGCTGAATAGGAATAAACGTCGGCAGGCTAAAAAGTGGTAATAAAGTTATTTTCAGGCTTGACAGCATATGCAGTGAGGATTTGCGAAGGGGTCTCTATGCTTGCTGCTATCCCCTGACTAATCAGTTGAATTTTGGAAATAAATGATTGTTGCTGTAAATGTTGCATGAAAGAGAAGCAGGGTTGTGTGTGTGTGTGTGTGTGTGTGTGTGTGTGTGTGTGTGTGTGTGTGTGTGTGTGTGTGTGTGTGTGTGTGTGTGTGCAGGATGTTAATTGATGAGAGTTATAGAGAGCTGCTAGTAGCACAAGGGGGATCATTACCGCTGGAGTGGAACAACTGCATTCACGGCTGTTTGCCATGTCTCATACACATTTATACACACACACAAAGTGCACACATACTGTCACAGTGCACCAGAAGTCAAAAAGAACGCTACTTTTGCTCTCTCTTGTACATCGTTTTGTCATATAGTACAACTGCTCAACCACACAAAAGGAGTCAGGTAGGGTAATTATAACACCCTAATGCCATTATAACTCTTCTGAAAACACCAACCAACTATCAAATGTCACTTTTTTTCTACAAATCAGAGGCTTTGGAAATTTTTATTTTTAGTTGGCATGATGGGGAAAAACAAACAATTATCCCAGAGGCATTTCACATTCTTGAGTCAATTTGTGGAAAGAGTGGGGGAACACACAGCCACTTTGGGTTAGGATTTAGGTCACACTTTAACTGACTAGCTGACATCAGAATGGTGAGACAGAAATCCTGGAATGGACTCTCGACTGAATCCTTCTTTCAAATAACTGACACTTCAGAGACAGATACTGAGTGAAAAAGAGGCGGGTTTCTTGCTAGTAAACCTGCCATTCTGACCTACATTTTTTATACCATGTTTGTGTTTTGTGCGTGTGTATGTGAGCATGCGCGCTTTGTGTGGAACTTTGTATGAGGAGAAGGGGAATTTGTCTTATATGTACGTACGTATGTGTGGGTGCATTTGTGTGCTTGTGAAATGTTCCTTACATTTTACATACAAATGTGTATCTCCCTGTGTTCAGAGGTGAATAAATACATACATGAGACTGTGCCTGTGTTTCCGGCTGCTTCTGTGCACTGGGGACTGAAGTGTGTAAGAAAAATCAGTGTGTGTTTATGCTTTCTGTCAGTGTGTTGCTATGTCTCCCTCTCTGCTGTTGATACCATGCTACTTCAGTTTAGGAGCTGCTGCCACTTTACTGGCAATATAGACAGGTGAGGCTGCACAGAGTGCAGCCCTCTTCTTTCTGACTACATATACACAACCTTGAATACATTTTCTATTTAGACTCTTACTATAATTAATTGTATGTTTTTACATAAAATTGAAAAAAATATATTATAATTGAAATAAATTAATATACCACACAAAGAACAAAATGAAAATTCAAATTAGTAAATGAAATTGTCCCTTTAAATGATGTATTACACATATTTACACTTATTTTTCAAAAATTTTAATTGAAAATGTATTTTAGCAAGAAAAGGAAAATAGAAATTATAAGCACAAATTACTAGAAAAATGTACACATACTTGCTCTTTCGCACACACGGCACACACGGCACACACGCACAGAGTTGTACCTCTAGAAGCCAGGGTTTGAGTTTGCGGTCCAGGATGATGTCAAAGCCTAGGACCTCAAAGCAGACACTGTCGCTCCCTGGTGGCTGGCCAGGGCGACACATGCGGTAGGCATGCAGCACATGGGGCTCAGCAACTATTAACGTCTTCACCACCAGTTCCTATCCGGACATGGAAAAATGTAGAGAGAGAATTAATGAGCTGAGCAGACCAAAAAAAAAAAAATCCTTTTTTATTTAGTCAGTCTCATTCATCCTAAAAGGCCATAAGTTACAACTTTTAGCTGCTGATTGAAGGTCTTCTTAAACTGAAAATGGTGCAATTAAGAGCCCCGCTTTAATTGCAGGCTGCAAACACAGACAAATGACAGCGGATTCAGGATTAAACTCTGACAATGAATAAATCATGATATATACAAGACCTGTAACCTACAAACACACTACACAGAAACACTATAGGTCTACAACTAATATTATTCCTAAATTCTCCTGTGTCTCAAGATATTCTATTTGTTTAAAATATGAAAAGAAAAACAAAGTGTTACTGGCACACAGCTTTTGGAATTTCTCTCATACACAGACAAGCATAACAGTGTTGGTGGTGATCCATCTGTGTGGCCTGTGCCTCTCAACCTGTGTGCATGTGTGTGCTGACACGTATGTTTGCTGGCTGCTACTAGCCTGCGTGTTCTCAGTGTGTGACTGAACTAAACGTGCTCACTCAGACACACACATACTCATTCACACACATACATACTGCGCAAAGCATCCCCTTACCAGTCAAGCCCTACGCAGCGCTGCTGGCCTGCAATTTGCCCAGTTCACTCTGACTGCTGGGTGCAGGAGAGGGGTAAGGTGGTCTGGCCCTGGCCTGATAAGACTGCACCCCCCTTCCTTTTCTATGTGTCTGTCGCTCAAACACCTCAGTCCATCTGTCCATCCATCCATCCGTCTGACCCACAGGCTGCCCAGCACAAACACCTGCTCCCACTTCTGCTGTTTATGCCTGAAGTACCCAGCACTGGCTGGTATGTGCATGTCTTTGTCCCTACCCCGATCACCTCCCTCCTTAGCCTGAGCCCCCAGCACTGGCCACTACCTAGTATTGTGCATGTGTGTGCTTGCGTGCCTCTTTTTTGTTAGCTTTGAGCTAAAAAGTTCTCTTTGATTTTGATCATTTTACTGTCTCCATCTCAATGTCATATGTTGGTATATGTAAGCAATTTTGTATGCATGGAAAATTGCATTTTTTTTCATATGAATTTAAATAGCATAACTACTCTTTCTTAGTGTGCCAGCAAAAAACAAATGTCCTGGTTTTCAGAGAAGTCCTCCGAAAACCATACGTTTCTTGGTTTAACTGACAGTTAAACTGGCAAGATTAAGATGTCAAATAAAAATCTTAAAAAAAAAAATCTGAATCAAATCCATCTATTTTTCTGTCAATATAAATATACAGTATATACAAGAGAACTTTACAAAACTATATTTTCTATGCCATGGAACTCTGTATGACTTGGGAAATTGTATTTTTTTCAAGTGGCAGAAAAAATAACTGAACATTTATTAAAAATCAACAGATCTAAGAAATCAGAAAAAAAGCATGTATGTCACTATAATGGCTTCTGCTGAATAAAAAAAGTATATTTTATTAATAAATAATAACCAAATGAGAATTTCTTAACATTTCTAAAATGTGTGTATATGAACAGACATGTCTGTGGACAACTGCCAAGGACCAAGTGTGTGTGTGTGTGTGTGTGTGTGTGTGTGTGTGTGTGTGTGTGTGTGTGTCTGCATTAGCAAATATTTAAAAAAATATAACTAGCCAATTTGTAGTCAGACACTGCTCTCAAACCTGCACCCACACAACAAAGCAGTGGCTTTACTGGTCAAATCTTGAATACTCTACCCCATACAACACATCAATAATACCTCAATAAGAAAGAGATGTCGGTGTTTCACATGAAAAAAGTAAATAGACGATGTTCTTAACCCCCACAGACAGTCTTTTGGCAAACAAACTATCTGACTATGCAACCATGGCTGCTGGCTGAAAGAGTCAAGGCAGCCTACATCTGTACAGGAATAAAATGTAAGAGGAGAGATGAAAAGAGAAGAAGAGTAGTGAGTGAGCAGAGAGCATAAATAGAGAGCTGAAACAAAGCACAGTGTGTGAGTGTGAACAGACAGCAATAACACCAAAGTGGTGTAACTTCTGAAGAAAGACCAGAGAAAGAAACAGCGAGAGAGCAAGAGAGAAGAAGGACGGTCTGGCTGAGTCAGAGGGTGACAGTCTGGTCCAGCACTGACAGACAAGAGGGAATAAAAAAGTGAAAAGTGAAAAAAAATGGACAAATTTTATTGCCTTGAAAAAATGGAGCACATCCAAAATGGATAAATGAAGAAAATAAAGAAAAAGAAACTTGCATGAAACTTGTGAAGCCAAATAGCTACCGTAGTCTCAACAGCCACTTTGTTCAATATGAACATAAAGAAGTGAAAGCTGAGAGAGAGAGAAAATAAAAGATTGCCATGAGGAGAGAATAATAACCAGTGGGATTTGATTTTGAGATTGTACGCTTGTAGCATGAGAATGGAAAGTAAAATAGAGAACAACCACTGAGGGACCTTACAGCCCACGTTCCTACGGACAGAAGGACAACAAGTCAAAGTCAAGCAGAATGAAACAGAAAAGAAAAGAAACAGAATCAAATACAAAGAGAGACTGATGGAGGAGTATAAGTAAGAAAAAAAGAATTAATCAGGTACAGGAGTTGAAAGACATTTAACAACGTGAGGGATGAGCTGAAAGGGAGAGCTCATCCTCCAGGAATGATGTTTCCACCAAGCTCTTCCTGGAGTTAAATAAAATACTGAAGCTCACTGAACTACTGTCATAACAAATCATATCAACCTTTGCTGGTCCACTAGAGTTTTCTGTGGAGCATGTGTTGGATAGTGGAAAGAGCTTGTGTGTGCTGAGAGATTACACGTAAGAATGTATGCGTGTGTTGTTTGCATATGTGATGTGCTTTGTTAGCATGCCGCACATCCTTATTTTTGTGGAAGTACACATCCCTCATGATCTGTCCATATGTAACTGAGTAACGGTGGACTATCGACTTACAGAGACATCTCCCCAGAACTTGGCCACATCATAGTCATTGGTGCGGAGGAACTCAGTGAACCAACTGATGGACCTCTTACTGCCTTTGTCCACTGTCTCGTCTCGCTCAAAGTTCTCATTGTGTTTGTTCACTGAATAGTTGGTCAGATGCATGTACAGCTGGCTCTGTAGAGACAAAATGGAGTTAGGAAGGGTTTTCGCTCATTGCACATGTACAAATGGATGTTGACATCTTTCAGTGACATTTGACATCTGTCACATTTATTTAATTTAATAGCAGTACACCCACTTCATGGGGTATGTCCTATATGGGAACAGAAATCTATGCAAAATTGGCTAATTTTAGATGCTAAGTTGAATAAATGGCACTACTAGCATAATGTTCTGAAAATGAAACTAAAACATGCCTTGTCTGTTTCTTTAATACTAAACAATAAAGAATATCTGACAATTTGGTGGGATAGCAGTAGATAGAAATCAAAGTCAACTTATTGTTATCAAATACGGTATTACAACATTGAAAATTTTATATAGCAGCAGATCATATTTGCTCCATATAGCACATTTTGTTTGTTGAATTAAAATGATTCCTTTATTTACTACACCTATGAAAAAAATAGCTTTTCAACTGCTTCCTAATACCATTTATATGTATTCAACTTAATACTAATTACTACAAATAACTCTACTGAGCAATGGGTATAGCAGTGTCATGGTAAATATAATGAAACCTTAATTGTACTTAAATAACTATGGTACCTGTGACGGTCCTCTTTTGTGCAATTATACCATTGTCAGTTATAATAATCATCACAACAAACAACAACCTCTGGGGTTTTAATGCTTTTATGCCTACAGAGGCCCATATCCACAATCTAATGTTAAACATTTCCTCCAAAGTACTATAGGTAGACAAGTATACAGTAAAAAGCAAAAATATCACAAACGAGTCCCTTGACAACATCTAAAGCTGGTGCAGTGAGAAAGTAAAGAACAACTTGGTGGCTGTATATTAAACATGTTTCTTAGATTATGCTCTTATGGGAACAACTGATGATGAGTGAACAGCAGAACAAATTTACACTGGCAGATCACCAAAATATTAAGCACTGAGTGATAAGAAGATTCACAGTGGCAGTGCCCCATAGATCCTACAGTGGAAAAACGTGTCATTGTGTGGTTGACTATAACTAGCCACACTGTTATATCCCTCTCTTTAAACACTATCCCTCACAGTTTAGACGGTACATCCATGTCCTTATCCTACAAGATAATAACACTGTGACCACAGGCCACTCCAGCCCCTGATGGCTGTCTAGGAGCCACTCTCTGTGGGATTGAACATCCATCTCCATGGCGTGACTCACTCCATCATGTGTCACAGACTGGATAAGACAATACACACTTTAGTCACAGGAGGGGTCCAGCCTGTGTGCATGTGTGTTCATATTTTAGATAAGCATCACGCTTGAAAGGAAGCTGTGTGTGTGTGTGTGTGTGTGTGTGTGTGTGTGTGTGTGTGCGTGTGTGTGTGTGAGTGTGTGCGTGTCTGTTTACTAACACTCACTCAGTGCCTGTGTATCTTGTAATCCATTACATTAATATTGACCTGTAGCACACACAACTAACATCCAGCTCGTCTCTACTGTATTTGACAGTGTTTCTTTCAATACT
>JAUYWH010000020.1:12981459-13021453 GCA_034779795.1 Ctenopoma multispine | reverse complement strand
TCTCGCTTGAAAGGTAGCTGTGTGTGTGTGTGTGTGTGTGTGTGTGTGTGTGTGTGTGTGTGTGTGTGTGTGTGTGTGTGTGTGCATACATCCCACCATCAGCAACAGACTGTGCTTCAGCAGGTGCAAAACCTCAAGGCAAATATGAGTGGCTTGATATTACGGGAGACATCTGGCATGTGGACATTTCCGCTCAGCTGTGTGTGTACAATATTCTAGCTCCATGTGTGTGTGTGTGTGTGTGCGTGTGTGTGTGTGTGTGTATGTGTGTGTGTGAGCACATTTCCGCACTGTAAAAACTGACTGGTCTTTCTAACCTCTAAGGGCACTTGGAGGGTTACAAACTGGCTTTAGAATTAGGTTTAGGTTAAGGTGGGGGTAAGTGCTAGGGAATGCAGTCATAGAAATGCATGACTGTGTGTAACTATGAACAACATCAGCTGGTGACTGTGTGCACGCATGCATGTTTTTTGAGATCAAACAGAGATTTCACTAACCTTCATTAGCTAACAGAGTTTCCCAAACTCTTCCCAAACTGCGTCTTCCTGTGTTTCTAATTTGATTATGCTGAGTTCCAAAAACCCCATGGTTGTGTTTGTGTGTAGTGCATTTCTGACTGGGACATTGGCTATTGTACATATATATATATATATATATGTGTACCCTAACCCTAACCCTAACCCTAAAATATTTAAAAAACTTGAATAAAAGAGTGAAGAAACTTGATATTATAAAAATGCTGAGAAGACCCAGTTGATTCTGACTTTGGGTCAAGCTGACAAAAGGAAAACTGGCTAGAACTTTCAATAGGAACATTAACAAAAGTGACATCTGCATTTAAATCTATGGGAAAGACTTAAATAAATAGGACCAAATATTATTAGATAAATATGTATCTACTGGTATTAGTTACAAGGTATATGTCTATGAGCACCTTTGTTTACAGTGCGTGTACTTTTATTTTCCTCTGTGAACTATTTTCTAACTTTGGTTTGACAAATACTATGCACATAATGTCTGTTACTATTGTTATTAGCAGCTTTATTGTTGTTATGACTCACCAGGTTGGCCTCACTGGGTGCGTGGTACTTCTCTGTGCCCATGCGAACCAGGCCATCATTGTAGAGGAAAATGCGAAGTGGGTCACAGGAGGTGACTAGGATGTAAATGCGCAGGTCAAACTTGTAGCCCTCCATAAGAAAAGGCTTGTCCAGGTACTCCTGAACAATAAAGTGCTCCTGGGCTGGCAGCTTCTCACAGTTGCGGATAAGCGAGATCCTGGATAGACAGAAACTTTATTAATCCTCGGGGGGGAAATTGGGATGTCGTCAGCAGCATTATAAAATACGGCATTGTAAAGACAAAAAAGATAATTAAAAAAGTGATAGATGAGAGCATAGCAGAGACCATGAACATGACTGATGACATTGGCACTGTCTTATATACGTGTTGAAGCAAAAAATTGATCCAAACAGCACACAGATTTTATGGGTTTCAACACAGTATTTCATTTCAAAGTCATCTGGAAAAGTTGGGGACATATTTCTGGGACACCAAATCTGCCTTTTCCTGTGATACTCCTAATCTTCACATCCCAAGATTAACTTTGCCTTGATTCTTTTTTTAAATAATGGATAATAAGTATAATAATCCACAGGAGCAATAGATACAATGAGAGAGAGAAGAGAAGTCCTTAATATGCACCGAATGACTCATACATTTATTTTCAAATTAAGTCCTGAATGGTGTTAAAGGGTCAGTGCAACAGTGTCCTCAGATACTCATGTGACCTTCCACTGCTACAGAACCTTCACTGAAAACATATGTAAATGTGTGCACTCAGCATGCTTCAGCTCTAGTTTGGTTCTGTGAGGCTTCAAACATTTTCTTTATTACCTGACTTTCTGAGTAACCGCTGCAAAACAAATGTACAAAAAACAGGCAGGCACAACACAAATACTAATCTGTCTAAACCATACTCTGCAAGCATCTGGAGAACATTGTGATTTTCTGAAGCCAAACTGTCACAGTCTGTCAAATGTTGTAGCAGGGTATTTGGGCTGTGGGCAGGTTAATAGGGGCAGACATTGTGCTCTGTTTCAACCTCCACTCTAATTCATTTGCTTTGGTCCCATGTCACTGGCACTCAAACTTTGTAATACACAGACCATTGCTAGCTGGACTCAAGAACGAGTTATGTTTGTTTGTGTGCATCCATGCACCCAAACGAGGGTGAGGGGCAAAATTGAAATGTGTATGTCTGCTCCTATGTGTGGGTGTGTGCATGTGTGCAGGAAGAGTGAGGCTGTTTTTAAACAATCTCCCACTATGTACAACTTATATCACCATCACTCATAGTTAAGGCAGACTAGGACTAAATTGGTTACATGCACAGCCTGGGAACCTCCATTATGCACACACAAGTAGGCACACCATACACACGGACACAATATTTAGCCAAGATGTAAAGACTTGATTGTTTAAAATCTATAGTTTGAGGTATGCAGATATTGTGGCACCAACCCTTTAGAGGGAAAACATTGTTTTGCTCTGTGGCTTCTGTAATCACAACCAGAAAATCCAGTATCCTGGGAACAGTCTATACTGTTGTAATTTAACCAAGGAGAAGTAAAAACACTGGGTCATTGCTATTGGGTTTTTCAAAAATCAGAGAGGAGCAGTGTGGAGCTAGATTGAGATCAGGTATTGCCTTATAGGTTATGATAAAATAACATATTTGTTCAGCAGTCCTCCTGTCAGAGGTTTGATAAATCCTTACCAGTTAGTGTAATGTTGTTGTTACTTTAGATTTAGTCTTGCTCCTACCGCCTAAAAGACCACTGTATTATAGAGGAGCACTTCATTGTCCTGTTTATCACTCCACTTCAACAAAAAAGAACAGGGAGAAGTTGACGGGAGACTGACCGGCAATGTGAGGGGCCTCCCTGACAGGCAGACAGCAAGCTGAATGATGAGGACAGGGTTAACAGTGTTAGTTAGTCGAGAAGGAGTAGCTGAGGAGAAGACGACGTGATTGATGAGCTGGGGTGTCAGATAATCACAGCCCACTCTCCCTTGCCTATTTAATTTGGCACCAGAGGGGATCTCACCATTTTAAGCCCTGCACACGCTTTTATTTTGTTTCCTTTATAACAAGCTGCGCTTCAGACACAAACAATAACTTCATTTAGTTGGCCGACGGAAAAATAAATTACAGGGGGTAGATATAACTTAATTTCCTGCCGCGTCACACCATGCAAAAAAATAGAGAAAAATCTAATCTTCTGAGCCGCCTGCTGTTGAGTGGTCGAGCTAAACTCATCATCTTTCATATTCTTAATGTATTGCAATAATTCAACCTTTGCTGCCTTTTATTCTTTAATAAATAAAGGCTTAGTGCAGCATGGAGTTATAAGTAATGCTCACATTATACCAGAAAGGACAAATTCAAAGAGAATTAGCGGGAGAGGTGAAGCAGACAGAGTCATTTGTACTTCAATATCCCCACCTATTGGTGTCAGTGATAAATGCACTTCACACATATTTCTTCATACTTCAGGGATAATTTTTTCAAAGAATAACATTTGAAAAAGTATAATTAATATGTTTTGCAATCTAAACAATATTTATGTTTCCTGGAGTGCTCAACAGACCTATGTGCAACATGCAGAGTCAAAACAAATTATTCTATTACATAAAGCCAGGCCCACTCTCTGTTGTGATGTTTTCCTGACAGGGGAGGTGAGTTGATTCTTCTTTCCTGGTAAGTTTGTGGATTGCTGTTACTTATACTATTGTATTGGATTGGATTCTAACTATGTGATTAAAAAATACAGTACTTGAGCTGAATCAACACTTCTTTGAAAAGGCCAACTATAACAAACACTATAAGATCAAAAAAAGTTATTTTAATGATAAAACTTTGTATCTGTATTGATACCTAATATATTGGTTGTGTATGTAGGGTATGCAGACTATGTCACTAAGCTTACAGCTCTGGGAAAAAAATGGATTTGATGCCAGTTCTCTTACATTCTCAACAGTCAGGACATTGCAAACATACCATGGAAATGTGACATCACAACCTGAGATAGGTTTCTACCCCATGGGACTGCAAGTATGAAATATGCATTCAGGTACCACAGCCTGCTCATCTTTTGATAAAGAGTCGCTACTGAGAGACAGATTCCCCTGAAGCAGCCATCTTGGTCCATTTTCTAGTCAGACTAGTCTCTGCTGATGGTGCCTCATAAAGGAATCCAATAATCACATGCAGAGACCTTCAGGGAAGAAACTACAGTAACTGCCAAGGACCAAGTGTGTGTGTGTGTGTGTGTGTGTGTGTGTGTGTGTGTGTGTGTGTGTGTCCTCCACAGGCAGTGATAACCTCTGATTTATGTAGAGTGTGACCGCGAGGACAATGAGGGCAACAATGAGATTCACCACACCCTCTTAGCTCAAATACTCAATCTGGTCCCAGCCATAATGCTATATCCATAGACACCTATATCAGGGTCACAAACCTCTTATTGCCTTGTTTTGTTGTGCCTGTCCTCTACTTCCTCTACTACTAATTCCCTCCTTCTCTCACTCAGTATCTTGCTTTCTCCCATCTTCTTCAGTCACTCTCTCTTTCTCACACTTGCCCTGGTCCTCCCTGTTAGTCTTGTTGTCACTGTGTTAGATTAATTTTAGGCACTTGCTAGCCTCTGGCCTACCCGTGACCCATGGCTCCATTAGCAGGTTTGACGATAAAGGTCTTCTGCTTGCGTTTCCTGCGTAGCTCTTTAACATAGTTCTGAAACTGAGTGTACTCGGCGGGGAAGATCCAGGTTTTGGGTATGAAGCTGTACTCTTGAGGCTGGCACCTGATCATTCTGGAGTAACAAAGAAACAGAGTGTGTGAGAGTAAGATGATTATACTGTACATATCTCATAAAAACAGTTAGATTTATTGTTATTGTGGCAAAAGACACATTTACAGCAATGCCTTTTTCTTATTTGGCTTGCAATGGTGGAGTGCTACAAGTATCCAGTTGTAACTTTGTCGAGTGCCAGCTGGATAAACGTTTAGCTTTTAAATGTTCTTGCTTTTGCACTTCTGCAACTGAACCAAAGTACTCTCAATTCTCGTGTTAAGAGAGACAGAAAACTTACTTGGACATGTTTCTAGCTAGGCAGTCTTTCCGGCAGATTTCACCCATGCCAGGGAAATGGTTAATTCTCTGCAGAGGGACATGCAGACATAATAATGTTGTCAGAGCCATTACGCCACTCAATTCCACCCCCACCCCTTCATAAAAATGAGCACATTAAAGGTAGCAACCTGAAGTGAGCTTACAATGTTCTGACATTTATGCCCAATTATGGACTCAAAACAAAAAGGTGACGCTGAGACCTTTCTCAACCCGTATTTAGTTTACTATGTTTTTTTCATACTTTAAAGGTTGGGGAGGGAAGAGGCGAGAAAAAAAAAAAAAGATCAATCTCAACTCCGAGGGGCCGAGGTAATTGGTTCTGCATCGCAAGCTCCTGCAGTGACAGTTGAATGAATTGCTTTGAATGTGCCGAAAGGGGGTGGGGGGTAAAGGAAAAACTCTGGGTTTTCTGTATTCTTTGACCAAATGAGCCTGAACAGGGGCGTTAATTAGGCTCATATGAACTGAAACTTGACAGCAAACTCTCACAGTACATCACTGAAAGGAAAAAACGAAAAAATTAAAAGAGGGGGAGAGAGAGAGAGAGGGGGAGAGGGAAAACACAAGAACACAGAGTGTAAAAGGAATCCATGATTATTATCCAAACGAGACAGACGTAATTAGGGATTCGGAAGAGATTGCACAATTATGCCAATGCCGCGAGACGACGTGGCTTGTGAGGAGAAATCAAAACCAATTGTTGAGGGACTTCTACTTTTCTTTTCAGAAATTATCTCAAAACCATAGCTGTGTGAGGGAACAAGTGAAAACAATTGACAGCAAATCACCAGTTATATATGAAACATTAGCCATATTGCTAATGTTAAGCTGTTAAATTATTTGTTATAGTCAGTGTACTTAGCTGAACTCTTCTTGCCCCTATACTAACAAGCCATACTCTTTCTGCCTAGTCTGTGATTTAATCGATCATTAGTGCCCAATCTAATCAAATAAGCACTCAGGAAGATGGATGGCTAAAGCTCGGAGCTGAGGGGGTGCAGCCAAGTTCACTCACCAGGACAGGGAGGTCAAACAGAGGTAAGATCACTCCCAGACTAATACACAGAACTCAGAACAGCCCTTGTTGTTCAGGCCTGTCTTATCGACATCACCAGTGACATATGAAACCTGCCCCCCACCCCCTGCTGCTCACAACTTGTCAGTCTACCTGTCAATCTTTCCATCTGTATCTGTAAGCTCTGTTGTTCCCTCTCACTCTGTCCACCCCTCTTTTCTATTTGCTGTTCTCTTCTCTTACCTCCCAGGGTCTCAGGAAAAGTAAATGGGCAGATTTAGAGTCTTCTATCCATCGTTTTTCTTTACTTCTATGCCAGTGCTGTTTGCAATCATTTATTTCAACTTTCTGTTTTTTTCAGGTGCTCCATGCTATTGTCTCCCTTTTCCTTAAACCCATTATTGTACCTCTAATGGGGACAGGAAGACAAATATACTGTAAGAAAATATATTGGTGTGCAAACAACAAGTGGGCACTGGGCAGCAACCTGAGCCATGTCCTCAATGTTTTCATAAACCATGTATAGTGTATTTAAATTTTTTCCAGACTAAATGTGACTAAAGATTGTAAATATAATTTAAATAAATATAATTTCATGAGTTTTGATCTTCTCAACTCAACATGGGAATACTTCTAAACATGGCATGTATCATGTTTATATATTCATCACATTCAGGTTATTAAGTAACTAACTCAACATAAAATGACTATTTTGTTGTTGCAGAAAGAACGTGTCTTTGTGTTGTTTAAATTATTCGTATTTGTACTGGCGTTTCATTAGGTCAGTCATATTTTGAAAGTTTTATGACTTATGGACCAAACAATTATTTAGTTAGCTTTTTAATTTGCTCATATAGAAATGTATATGGATGTCACCTATGAAATAGGTGGGCAACCATGACAACATATGGAAGTAGATGTACGGTACTGTGGAAGAGTCTTTGGATTATCTATTGTCTATTGAATTAGTTTTTCAGCAATGCTATGACGTCTAAACAATTTTTTTCTCAGTTTTTACATTAGAACTAGAAACACAAAAACTGGTTCCTTGGCTGCTCTCCTTTCACAAAGACCATTCCTGACCCTGTTTTTTTCAGGCTATGTATGGATCAACTTGGCATCTACATGAAGCTGCCAAATGCAGAGTCAGGTCGTTGCTGGACTACTTAAGGTTAAATAATTAAACGTTTTTCAAAAGGGGTGAGTTTTCAAATGTTTTTTAAAAGGTGGTGATAGTCTCAGTTAGTCGAATGGAGCAGGGCAAGTCATTCCACCAGCCTGGGACAACAAAGGAGAATAGACTCGATTGCGATCAGAGACCCCGTGAAGAGGGAATTTTTAGTCTCCTTTCATTTGCAGATCGAAGAGGGAGTGTAGGATTGTAGCTTACTAATAGCGTGTTGATTTAAGAGGGTGCACTTCCATTTATAGTCCTGTAGGCAAGCATCAAGGATTTAAACTCAATGCGAGCAGCTATTGGGTGCCAGTAGAGAGAGGTGAGAAGAGGTGTGACATGGGTGTATTTTAGCTGATTGAAAATGCGCCGGGCTGCCACATTTTGGACCATCTGGAGGGGTTTGGTGGTGAGTGCAGACGCTCCAGCCAGGAGAGAGTTACAATAATCCAGTCTAGAGATGACCATGGCTTGGACGAGTAGCTGTGCAGCCCATTTTGAGAGAAAAGACCTAATCCTATTCCAGGATTCAGGTTTTCCGGATTAGTCCAGAAATCTAATGTAACACACTTTTGGTCTAAGACTTTCTTCTCTAACCTATACCATATAGGTTCTCTACCATAGTGTGTTGATTTGACAAGGTAGTTATGCAGTGTACCTGATAATTCCTGAGCTCAGCAATTTTCTCATGCTGCACGGCCGAGTCATTCCAAATGAGGTTGGCAGTTTCGTCATCATCCCGGGTCTTGATGAAGTCCATCTCATTGATGACTATACGAACTGGGGGAAAACACTCACGTTAGGTTATATTACATTTATAGAATACACAGTCATTTAAATTAAATCACTTTTCGAATCCAAAGTTGAGCCATAATGATGATGACAAAGCAACTTGCTGACACAAATGCAATATAAGAAGCTATGACTCACACCCATAAATCAAATATTTCTGCTTTAGAGATCAATGTTTCACTCAAATTTCTATTTCTAGGCTAAATTCAATTTTTACATATACTAAGAGTGAAATGAATCTAGGAGATTATAGATCAAAAAGCTCACAGCAATATTTACCATTCATGGAACGGTTGCAGAGCAGCCAAACGTAATGTCTGTCTTCAAAAAGATAAATGAATTGTCTGTAATGCATTCAAATCCCACTGGAAACCTCATAGTATGAGAGATAGGTGGCAAGTCCATTTGGACATTAATCCAACAACTATTCATTATTCAGTGAGTAATGAAAAATTCATATGCCCTAACGAAACGAAGTATTAATTAATTTCTTGAAAGCCTTCACAAACCTGGAAAAGGCTTGCCTAATGTTGCATGATGGCACTTGAATGGGAAAAAGATGTTTCCGATGCAACTTCTGTTAATGTCAGTAGAGGCTAACGGTGTTTTGCTAACTGGAACAGGGAGGGTTTACATCACAGCAGGACTGTGCTTACAGTTACCAGTCGGGTCTTTGTGTACAAAGATACAATCAGTCCTTTCATACACACATAACTAAACAAACATCCTTAGGGCCAGCACTTACATTTCCTTCTCAGTGGGTGTAAAGCAAATTTCCAACATTGCATCTCTGACCTTTAACCTTCATTTCTAATGTTATTAATTATGAAACAAAAAAAGACAGGCGCCAAAAAGGCAACAGCAAAAATGAGCCATTCGTCTGGCCCTTAGTGTTAATTTTGCTTCAAAATAGCCCTGCACTACTTTCAAAATGACCATTGTGTGAGTCTCGTCACAGCTAGCAAACTTACTCACAGCTAGACTCCCATCTACCTACTGGATACCAGCTTCCCCCAACTTCTACTTGCTGCTGCTGACTCCTTAGTTTCATAGGTTGTAGTTCACCCCTGAGAGCTCTGCTGCCACACAATATACTGAACATGTGCAGAGTGCTTACTATGCTCTTTTGCCCCTTCTAAAAAAAAACCTCACTTCCAAGTTATATTACCTCAATAAAGATTTATGTATGTACATAAGGCCGAGCTGTCTGCATGTGAACTGTTTCGATGGACTGCACTCTATTAGGTTTAATTTAAGACATTAAATAACAAAGGCCTCTTTCAAACAATCCACCACAGCAAATTAGATTTTATTATTGAGACAACATTGTGATTGGATTTGCAGCCTTCTGAGGGACTGACTGAGGCATACTGAGCTGTTTCCAAAATGAATAAACAATTCAATGTGTCACAGTACATTAACTTCACCTGCAGGACCACCAAAAATGATGGTCATTCTAAGTCATGAAATTTTCATGAAGAAAATCAAAGTACAAATTAGGAAGCTTGAAATTGGAGGCTTTGTATTTTACACAGTGTCGCTGATATGAAATTAGCGACAACTTCATTAGTGTTGCTTGTGTTTCCCACATGTCTATTTACTGGCATCCTAAAAAAAAAGATTAACAAAATTCATCCTGAATACTATACCTGCAACTACACCCACGGTCTCAGGCTACTCTCCTGTGTTTCAACAAAAAATATTAGTATGAGGATATGTATATATGTATATGTATATCAAGGTGGTCAGGTTTTCACCTATCTCGCAAAAAGCGTCTTTTTCATCTTACACTCACTTTTAAGTTAAGATGAACAAAAGGTATTTGATCTGTGTTCTGTAGTGTAAATGTTTTAGCTCATTCTGAAAGCTTTAGTGAACTTTTTAGGTTGCCTTTACTGTAATTTCAAAAGCATTTTAATATCATAAAAAAATGTATTGTACCAATCTCATATTTGGTGCCAGCGACATTGGCGGTGATAGTGCCTTTCTTCTTTTTGGTGTGCACCTTTCTCTTCCCACTGCTCTGGTAGGAGCCCACAGATGGCCCGTTCACAGGGGATGCTCCTTGATCCTCTGGAGGAGGAGACAGCATACAACAAGGCAAGATACAGTCACAGCTTGCGCTTCAGAGGAAAGGGGTGGGTGGGGTATGCAGGACTTTGTGGAGTCTTAATATAGTTTTCTCATTTCTGCAGGGAATTTTGAAGGGTTTTCTATAGGGCTAGAGTGTAAATAAATTAGGCGTCTAGTTTGGTAGTGCTGCATGCTCCTTTTATCATAATGTGTGTCTGTGCATGTCTGTGTATGTGCATGTGTGGCTGTATGCACAAGAAAATAATACTCATTAAAAGGATATACATGTATATGAGATGTGGCCAGATATATTTGTGCATAAAAGAGTTACAGTATGTGTGTACTAACCATCAAACAGAATAATCTATAAGTCCTGAGAGAATTGGACATCTCTTACTCACCTCCATCATTAGGAGGGGAGGGCATCTCGGGGGCTGGAGGAGCGAAGGGACAAGCCAAGCTTTCTGCCAGGCTTGGCAGGCAGGCCTCGCAGGTACTCACTCACACCCTCCAAGGGGTTTCTCACAGTCACACTAGTTAGTCTTCCCTGTCTTGGGCTGTGTGGATGATGTTGTTCAGGATGACCCAATGGATCATCTGAGCATCTCCTTTGTGCCTTTCAGCAGCATAAAGATCAGCAGTGTCTGAGTGGGCAGGGAATTTGAAGAGGGTTAGCAGTGGGGGGGAGTGTAGGAGGGGAAGGGGTAGGGCCTCTCAAGGGTCTACACAGGCTAGTCCAGCTTATTTACAGCCCGAAGAGGAAAAAGGGAAGGAGGGGGGTGGACAGAGGGATGGATAGGAATGCCTGTGGAGGAGAAGAAAAAGATAGTTTACAGCTGCAGAACAGTAGTAGTAGGCTGACTGGCTCAGAGGGTGACAGAGTGTGTATTTTCTCTCTGAACTGGAGTTCATTGGACATGCTTTTGATGTAAAGCAGGAGCAACAGCAACATACAGCCCTATCACAAGCTACATCACTCAATGTGACACTAACCAAGCAGTTCAGTGAGAACGCTGTACCATTCTGGGACTGCAGTAGTACTAATGTAATAATCTTAAGTTGTGTGATGTCTGCTGGACTAATTGGTATTCCATGGAACCATTGTGAAATATTAATGTGGCTGTCAAGTAAAGGGTTTGCAGCATCTCATTGTGTCTTATGCTTGTGCCAGCTGGGTTTCATTGTATGGCTGGAAGGTCACTTCATTCAAACAGATGGCGTCTTTACAGTGGTTTGTTAAAAGGATGCTCTAGGCTACGAACAGTGTGGGAAATTAACACCAGTCACCAGCCAAATTCTGTTATTGTTTGGCTGTGGTCTGTGTGTTTCTGTGTCTTTAAACCACTTCTGGAGGTAATCAACCAGTGTTGAGATGTCCCGTCACATTAATTTTTTTGCTTGCTGCAACAGCATAGTGACTCAGATGTTAGCAGTGTTGCCTCACAGCAAGAGGAGAATGTGTTAAAGTTCCTATCTTCTTTGTGTGGGTTCTCCTTTTGACACTGAGGGTTCTCGTATCAAGGTGCTCCATAATTCCATATTAAATTTATATAAAATTTTCAAATTTCAAATATAAAACAGTCTTACAGTGTATTTGAGACTATTTCAACTGTTCATGTCTCTTACAAGTAAAATAATGCATTGTGGCTGTTAAATTTCAAGTTGGCAGTGACAAATTTTAATGGACAAAGGGGGTCACAAGATAAATTTGAAGGACTGTGAAGATAATTAACTGGAGATAAAGTACATATATCTGTTACTCTAAACTTGTTATATATTTTTTTCTTGTTAATTACTTGATACTTTTATTGTGCAAGTCAATTCAGCTGAAACTGGCGTCTACCACCATATCGAAACCATTAGGTGGATTTAAATGTATGATTAACACAGCATAAATCATGACTATCGTACACTCTACCATGATGCCTCCTTTGCATTTCATAAAGAGACCAACAGTAACCTCTAGTGGTGAGAATATACTGAAAAAGCCCATTTTCTATCTACCAGTGTTTACTGTCACACACACACAAGATACGCTTGTAGGTGCACACGTACACCTTGCAGGATATGCACAAAGGCTCCCTTGAAAAGCAACCCTATCGATTTGATCAGCATTCTCTGGACAAATTCAAATGGGGAAACAATCCGATCGCATTACCCGATCAATCAGTAGTTTTCAGCCTCTTGGTCTTGCCTATGGTAAGCACAAGGCATTGATCATGGGAAGGACAGATAGTGGAATGAGATCAGCAGAGAGGGGGAAAGCAACAACAAAGAGTCAGAGTGATAAAGTGAAGCAAGCTGTGCTGTTGACAACCTGCCCCCACCTCCCAGTGGTGTACTGGCTCTGTGTACAAGAGGAGGCGGAGATTACTGTCCCAAAAGAGCACCATACCTTGGTGTCATGTAAACCATCTAAAGCAACCAAAACCTACTAACACACATGTATAACTACAGCACATGTGTATTGGAGGTCTGAAGTTAGTCCTATTTTATAGTCTAAAGATCACTTTTATTTTTTTCTTTGTGTTTTATCTCACTTTTATCTCACTAACAATTGTTTTATAATAGATATTCAGGGAAAACTTCAGAGAGCTAATATTTTTGTAATAAGTTTGAACTCAAAAATCTTTAGTCACGCTACCATAATAATTCAAACAACCTATCTGCAAATAAAGATTTGGTTTTCAAAAATCTCCACTGATAATGTGATTGAGTTCCTTTAATTCCCCTTAGAGTAAAATAACTACACTGATTTCTATCTAAGCTTGTTTGCCTGGCAAACATATACATGACATGTTGAGGCACTTTTGTTGCAAACTAATGGAGGAGGTCTGAATTAAGCTCAGTGAACACTCCTCGTATCCTGACATAAAGAGAAAAACATCAAAATTGTGTTTCCACTACATTTAACTGTTAGCACTAGGAAGCATATTGCAGTGAACTGTTTATCACTAAATCTTGACTAAATCCGTTGCACTGTGTTGAGAACCTACCTGGGTAACTGTCTGATGTAATGATGCCTTTTGTCCAACAGAGTGCGCCAGAGTGCCACCACGGCTGAGCTGAATGGACAGAGCTCCTATGATGCTGAGCTCATGCACTTCCACTCTGCCACATAAGATAGAAAGGCTTCATTGTAGAGAGTCAGCTCTTCACACTGCTTTTCTGCATCCCTCTCTGTTTCACTGGCCCTAAATCCATGACAAATACATGTCTTAACTAAATCCCTTCCTGTAATGCAGAGTCTTCACGTTATTATCTTGCTGACGTCTGTAACACATTTGACATATTGTGTCATGTTACAAACAGTACATCGTGGATCTTTTTTTTCAGGAAACATCAGAAACTAAGATATTTGAAACAATGTCAGGAAGTAGTTCTAGTTTTTATTCATTCATTCATTCATTCAAACAGATATGATGACCAGTACTATAAGGCAATGACACAAACATACTTTACTCCCTTTTGTATCAAAAGAAAATCCCCAATGACAGAAAACACTTCTACAATACGTGTGCTAAAAGAAAAGCTGAACCAAAGCACTGACTTTATACTTGAGAAGCGGTGTCACACCTATTACACAAGTCCCTTCACCAACTAACGGTACGTCCCTGAGGGGTTTGTTTTATGTTCACACTGCCTTACATGAAACTACATCTTAAAAGCAGTTGTCAAATAAAGAATCAATAGAGAGGCTTGGGGAATCACCGCTGTGATGCTGCAAGAGCACGATTTGCAGACACAAGTTCTTTTCTGTACAGTGCATGCATTATGCCCCGGTCAGCCCCCTGCCATCACAGCAGTACCAGGACCTCAGGGTATGTATGACCATTCAAAGAGGCAGAGAATGGCTTGATGGAGATACATTTACTCTCGTTTTGCAGTACATTTATTGTATACTATTATACATCTTTAACTGAAAAGCAGATGTAAACAAAATAATATTCAAATAAAAAAATTACCTTTTTGTCATAAAAATAGTATAATCCATTTCCATTATACAATTTTCTGAACTACATAGTCTTCAGGGTTTAAAATATATAGTCTACTTGCAAGATCCCTTTTCTAACAACTATTTATACATCAGTTTGTGATTGCAGACCACTCTCACAGGAAAGTAGCTGGTTTAGAATTGCCAGTGGGTCTAAAATTAGCTCAGACCAGTGACCCAACTCTGGCTTTGTGCCTTCTTCCAGATATGAGGAGGAACAAGTGTGGGAGCTGTCAGCCCACAGGGTACTGAAATACACCAACAAACAGCTGAATGTTGAGGTTAACTTTTTCAGAGACAATCTACAATAATGCAGCAAAATGGCAAATTGTAAAATTCTGCCACTGCTGTAGAAATGCTATTAATCATTTATATAAACTACAGTTTTGGTTTACCTTGTTTTTTGTAAGACAAAAGACCAAACAGCGTCTGACTGCTGTGCTGTACATAGCTGTTTCATCAAAAGCACTCCTTTGCTACAATATGGCTGTGTATTGTCAAACATATAAACATGGATTATCCTGTTAATCAAAAACCTTTTCTCTGATTCTTATCTATTCCTGTCTGACTAGACCCAGGTGAGACAGGGTTTTAGTATGTGCTCTGTAATTGGAGAACTAAGGAAAGGTCTGTAGATATGTCAAAGAGCATCAGAGCTTAAATATGTAGATACAGTAGATGTAATTTTGCAAGTATGTTATATATTAAGCCAAAAACCGCAGGAGACCAACTGCAGCCTGTATGAAAATAAAAGATTATTCATATCATATCCTTCTTAAGAGCCTTATCTCTGGGATATGTCCAGAAGGCAGGATGCCATACAGAACTCATATGTTATGCTGTTAATATTATGTAATCCATCTGCTCTTTTGGGAATGGTCATCTCCAGGCTGCTTTATCAGCATGTGGTCTGTAAGTGGAACACTGAACTACAAACAAACCAGACTAAATCAAATGCCAATTTAAATGCCACATTCCTGATGCAATTAATCAGGTTCACAGCACCCCAAAACCTAACAATAGGTTTGCACTTCAAGCAAGATTCCCCAAGGGTCCTTGCAAAGCTAGCCTGAGCTAGGAAGCTATGCTATTAAGAGCAACGAGGGGACCTAATGCTGTCACAGCAAAGCGGTCAATATGGTATCTTCCAGATCACTGTAAGGACTGCAGGCCATCCCCATTTAGATTTATTGTCTGTATTTCAGGATTCAGACAAACTGGGTTTATTTACCTCGCATGTAATATCTGCGATACGGGGGCATTTTAAGCAATTGGTTGTGCTTCAAATTAAACAGCATAAAAGCAGGTGTTCTGTTGCTGTAGTCTGGCTGCTAGCAAGCAGTGGCTAACGTGAGATGGCTAACCACTTGTACAGTGTAGGTCAGGTGGAAGGATCAAACAGGGAAACAGTCTGACAGTGTTGATATACAGTCAAGTGGCTAACATTATAGTTAAATATAACAACGTTAACGTGCAACAACCCCGTGAGTTTATGTGTTTCAGTTCCATGTTGCTCTAAAAGGAAACAAAAGGGTGAAATGATTCAAAAGAAACATAACAACCCCCCCGCTACAGTTAGCTTAGCCGCACTAACGTTAGCCAGATGAAGGATGGAGAGGCGAAAGCGAAGTAGCTCGTTAACGTTACCTTGTTTATTCCAGGCACTGTCTGTTCGCTGGTCTCATCCCAACGACACTGCCTCCGTATGTCTAACACAGGGGGGTCTCTTTTAAAGAAAACGTCCAGTCCCGAGAGTGTTTTCAGGTCTGTTACTGTGACTGTGTTGTGTAACGGCGTTACTACATAAAACTGACATTGGTTCACAGACACTCACACACAAAAAAATCAGAATCTTGTAGTCCTCTTGTGTGCTGTGAGTGCTGGAGCGAGTCCACGGGCAAAACCATTCGCCCTGCGAGAGGGGGAACCTGTGCGAACTGCTGAAGTTTGCATTCTCCAACTGGTACCAGCGTGACATTTAGGGGTACTGTGGGGCTTACGCGTGAAGTCAGCACATATTATTCTTACCTGTTCACTAGCTACGAGAGAAAACAATCGTCTTACCACATGTGCGTGTTGTATTTCCCGCACCTTCAGGTGATCATTTAGCGTAGGTTTCGGTGCAGCTCTTCCTCCACAACTCGCCGATACAAACACGGGGCAGCTACCTAGCAACCGTGTCGCTGACCATGGTGCTAAAAGCAGCCCTGCACTTTAATGGGTGCGTCTCGCTCAGAGGTCATTAACCTCATTACTACCTGCACTATTCAGCACTACAATAACATGGGTGTAATCATCAAAATGTAAAACTTCAAGGACTGGTGTTTTCCTACTCAGATGTTTGTGAACTACATAAAGTGCAAGCATTTTAGGAACTGGTGCAAGACCTTTCCAGTAATTGATCTGTGAATAAGTGTACATGTTTTATTCATGTACATATCTACCTTAAAGAAAGAAGTCCAGAAGTCCAGCTGCCATGACTCAACCTTCAGACAACTTAGATAGTAGTATTCAGCTGCCCCCCTAACCCATAACCCTAACCTTTGATGCTGAAACAGCTTTCTGTTTCTCTAAACATTCCTCTTGTTAGTATAGGTATTTCTCCTTCCAAAAGATTCTTCCTATATACAGTAAGTGATGGGGCCCAAAATCCAAAGTTCTCCATATGTGCAAAACTGTTTTAAAAAGTTTTTTTCTAAATAAAAGGCTTCAATCATCCTAATTAGTCACATTTTTACACCTCACACAACCTTTAATACAAAATTTAGCAACAGCAAACAAGAACAGTGGGTGTTAGCCACCATCACTTACATTTAGAACATTACATTGTTTTAAGACAGATTTGATTGGGGTCATTGTCATGCTGCAGAATGAATCTGAGACCATTCACACACCAGTTTAAACAAAACTATACTTGACATGAAAACTCAAGTCTCAGACTTAAGAAAGCCCTCTGGAATGGAAGGGTGAAACATAGTCAAGGAACTTCAAGTCAAGGAAGTCCAGCTGCTATTGAAAAACCTTTTTTCAAGATAAACATGACCTGGATGACTTAGAAACTTCACAGATATTTAACCTGCTAAAACACTGAGTTTGGATTTTTTTTAAATCAATCATCTTCAACTGAATATAAGATTAAAATATCTTCGAAATCCTCCTGATTTTGTAATTGCTTGTTCTGATTTGTCCCTGCCAATGTATGTAGGTCTATTTTTTTAGTAAGTCGTTAATTTAGTAAAAAGCACAGATGTCTGAAACTATTCTGTTTCACAATCTCATCGTAGATACGTGTGAACAACTGGGTCTTGATGCAAAGTGTTAGCCATAAAGGTGATAAAACTTCCCCCAGGTCTTTGTTATAATTATATCTTCACACTCTGTTGTGTCCTGTGTTCTTAAGGGATCTTGTACCTCCTTGGGGATCTGAGGTCATAACCAGCTACACAACAGTAGAAACAGGAAGACCTGCACCAGTTTTCTTAGGGCATATTTGTGTAAACCAGTAGCTAGTGAGTATCAGTAAAGTAAACATAATTTATGTTTACAACCTAAATTTGTAAATGCGCAAAAGCTAAAGAAAGGTGCGTAAATATAACTCTTGTTGTTCAATAAATTTAAATTAGTGACTGGTTGCCCTGTTGCGTGATTAAAATGGCAGTGTAGCTAGCTACCATAGCCTGACACGTACGTCTACATAACGAAATATTCACACAAAACTGCGTGTGGTCAGCTGTTTCATAACATAATTTTCCATAGCTTATCTGCAAAGTCCTAATTACCGCTCTGTCACGAAAATGCTGCATTCAAGGCTTACGGGAAACACAGAAACTCTAAACTCTAGCTTTAAAACATGATTCACTCTTACAAAATTAAGAATTTCGTCTGTAATTTTGTGATCAAAGTTGTTAAATATTTGACCATTATCACGTATTTTCACTGTGGCTAATTTTCATTTGCTATATTAAAATCTATTGAAATATACAACTTCATAAGGAGTCTCAAAATGTACTTAAGGTGTTTTAATTTAGTAATTAATTTAGTTTGGGCTTTTAATTCTATTTGCTGCGTTCAGGGTATTTCTGAAAACATGAGCAAGACGGCTCATGAACATAATAGATGATCATGAGAGTTTCCAAATCTGCCCACATTGTTTGAGTGTGCCCTCCCTGTCTGCAAACCCCGAGAAAAGCACGCAGTCACGGGGAGAAGAGAAGATTGCATTTTCCAAAGTCAGACTGGTGACTTAATTAACATTAGATACTTTCAGATCAATTTTGGTATGTTGGTAAAATAATGTACGTTTTACTTTGAAAAAATAAAATAGATATTATCATTAGAATATAATAACAAACAACGAATCAAAGAGGCAACGACCAGTTAGGTAAATAACTGCTAAATGTGATTTCTATATATTACACTATAAATCATAAATAAATCAAACAAAATTAACGAGTGGTTTGGATTTCCGACTGGGACATGAATGCACCATTTCACCTATCAAGTGAGTTGTATGATTATTCCCACATGACGCGAACGCAGCACAAAACGACAGCAGGCAGAGGTGAAAAGTCTGGATCATGTTTTCATTCCAGCGGAGGAATACTTGAACGACAAAGACACTGTAAATAAAGATTAACAGAGCAGGTAGCAGAGCACGCTGAGGTTCTGTCCACACTGAGAAAACATTGATGTTGTTGTTAGCTAACCAGCTAGCACAAGCTGAAATTTGTTAGCTAGCTAACGGAGGACCCTGTTAGCTAACCGCCACCATCATCGCTTCTAGCCAGCTGTGCATCGACCTGTCCTCTTACGATGGGAAACGCAGCAACTGCCAAGAAAGGCAACGAGCAAGAAAGCGGTGAGCACTTGAAAACCATCCAAATTAGCCTGTTAGCCATCTAATGTTGCCTACAGTGTAGCGTGAGCTTGCTTAATGCAAAGTCAGTGGACAGCAGCTTTCATCAGCTGTTGTGTTAGCAGACAGTAACGCACAGTAATACAGGCTACAGAGAAGAACCATCTTTGGGAGGGCAGTTTACAAGCAGTATTAGCTCCCTAGTATTGATTTGTGTTTGTTTATCTCTGTTGGAAACTGCCAGAGATGATGCAGCTGGCAAATTATTGAAAGTGACTTATGACAGATGACAGTGTGGTCACAGCAGCAGTGAATGGAAAGAAAGGTCCTCGACACGACAAAATGAAGGCTTTAATAAACATCTCACACTGCAGCGTTTAACTGAAGTTTTCAAGATACCATGTTTAATTTCCAAACAGCTAATATCAGCCGCCTGAAGCCAGATAACGTTAACAAACATTGGTTTCCATTAAAGCTGCAATACAAGGCCTGGTTACTGCTTACAACAGGTTCCTGATAACGACTACACACAAGTATACAAGAAGGCTGATTGATGTTGTTAAACCAGGATAGTTATTGTAATAAAACAATATATTTTTTTTTGTTTCTAATGTTAGTGTTTATTTTTCTAAAAGTGGGTGCAAAATGGCAATAGTTTATATACAAATAAGTTAATACTGATATGTTAAGTCAGCTATCAAGTTTACAGTAAATTAAAAAGAAAATAATGTGATCATGGAATTCTTACAGTGACATTGATATCCTGTGCTGATGCTACAGCATTAAAGCTAGCCCTCCTAGATGAATTGCACCTGTTGATGAGAAATTTTGCAGCGCTAAGTTCTCTGTTACCCACTACAAAGGAGCAGCCAGAGGACACCGTGGTGAGTTTAGTGTGCAGTATTGACCACTCTAATCCACTAGACTGTACCCTGTCTAGTGGTCTGTCTGGAGAGCACTGATCTTGACCTGGTTTTTGACTGGCAGTACTCCACACAGTCTCTCAGCTTTGCTACTCTAGCCAACTGTGTCTAGTGTTTGCAGGGAGCTACTTAGTTGTTGAGTGCGAAATACTGTGATGCAGACATCGAGTTGTTTATTTGTTATTTATATTTCTGTTTACATGTTAGATATTTAATGCTGGTAACCAAATTGGCCATACTGAGTGCAATACATCTCAAAAACACCACCATTTAAAAAAATAATAATTTCAGTTCATAAATGTGACTGTTAGCATAAGGGAAACTCTCTAAAGTGCATTGTTAAACTTTACCACCAGAGTGCATGATAACTTGGAGATAACTTCTCTCTCTTTCAGTCAGTGGGTATTACAGGTTCACATTTTCCTTATCAGCACTCTGAATGCACCACAGCAGTGAATTTTTTTTTTACATAATGTTAAGAGGCTGGCTTTTTGTGTGCTTTGCTAACATTATATACCTATGTCAGAACAATATCACTGTTTGCTTAGGACATTAAGTGCTTACAAATGACACCACATAGAAAAAGTAGACATGCAGATGACTGCTGAAACTGAAGCCAATTACTTGAACAGGAAGCTCAACTTATGTGGTTAGCCAAGCATTGCTGTGCATTTGACTGTATACAGGAAGCTAGTATCACTCATTCCTCTTCAGTCTGAAAACGGTTGTTTTGTCTGTGAGCCATTTCACTCAAAATGGCCCAGGGAAAGGAGCATAATTCCTTCGCCATTCGATTGTTGAACAAATATCGTAAGAGTAGCCAAGAGCCGAAAGGAGAGAGTGAGGTGCCTTCTGTCTCTGAGTTCACCACCATGTGGGATAAATTGAGTAAGTGCAGTGTTGCTTTTACACCTAAAACTATTCATAGTTCTCAGCAGGACGAGTCTTAGCTTGCATTTCACATTCTTGCCTGCGCTACAGCCGTTGAATGTCATGAAATAAACCAAGAGGTTGATAGGTTTAAATTGTACAGGTCTTTGCTTTGCGAGAGTTTAAGTTTGATTTATGTAATTTCTTAAAATAATACTTTTCACTCTGTACTTGGTCGTCTTTAGTCGTGTCTACATGAAAAAACAATCCAACTTTTATTAATTATACTTCCTCCTTATCCTTCTCATCTGGTTTTACAATTACTGTATTTTTGCACCGATAGATAGATCAGCTAAACACCTTCAGGTATAAATCAGCTATGGCATAACACTTTGTAGAGCAGGCATTTTGTGGTGCTTCAGTCGCTTACATCATCTTAATACCTCTGTGCTGTCACTTTGTGTAATGTTTTGCAAGTATGAAACATGTTTTTATGTGTGGGTTTTATGTATTTTCAATCACTATTTTTTTATCTCCTTTGTTTGCAGCTATAGTTTAGTAATAGTTAATTCAGTGTAGGATAGTAAAAGCTTTACCCAAAAGTGCATAGAAAGAGTTGGTTCTAAATATTCTAGATTATCTACTGTCACAATCAACGAAACATCACTATGCACTTGTTTCATAATTATAAAGAACTGATAAAATATATTTTAATGAGTGCTGTATAGCAGTTTATGATAGCCTATCATGTGATTACAGATAATAGAAAAAATAAGTCTTCAAATAAATAATCTTATTTTATTGAACAGTAATGTAATCAGATTATACTTGTGTTAAGTGGTGTTCTTCAGTGTCATATCGTTGTGTGTTGCATTTAATCCACTTAATTTTCAAATGCTCTTGTTTATAGCACTTTTTAAATGTCTCTTCCTCTCTTTCTCTTCTCCATTATTTCCATCCATGTGGGTGAATGTTCCTGCAACTCGTTGGTGAACTGTAGAAACTTTTGGTATGCTCATTTTTCCACGAGCCATCCTCAGTCACAGATGGAAAGGTTTAGGTCTACCATGGTTGTAGTACTATATACATACATTACCAGGTTAAATAGATAACAAAGTTAACATACATATTCCACATATGGTATATATATAAAGTATACCATCCTCTAGACTTAAGACACCCGCTTTGACTCTGTGACTTTGGACATCTCATGTCTGCTGTGACTTTCACAGTGCACTTGTCCTTTTTATGCCTGCACTGTCATGTTGTGCATTTTGTTTTTCTCTCTACCCATTACTACTGCCTCCCCCTTTGCTCCTACTTACCCCTGAAAGAGATGCAGAATAGCTTGAGTTTGAATTGGCTGATTCTGCAAATTCACATTCAAGAGCTCTTTGCATCACTTTATGAATTGAATTTTCCCGCTCAGGTGTGTGGTTTTAAGTTTCATTAAGGAGGGTTTTTTTTTTTTTGCTGTTTTTGTTAAGTATAGTCCTGCCTCCCTAGTACTTGACATTTGCCTGACCTTAAAGTGCATTTGTTCTCTTCAACTTGTGAACGGCCTTTGTTTATTTTTCTAAACACGTTTACTGCACTAGGTTATTTCCCTTCACATGTAAATTGACCTTGTGTGAGGACCTGCTGTAAATGTTAGTTTAATTCCATTTTTTCTCTCTTTTTGTAGTGAAAGAGTTCTTAGCTAAAGCCAAGGAAGATTTTTTAAGAAAATGGGAGTGTCCACCACAGGCAAGCTGTTTCTTATGAACATTTTCATATACAGATTTAAAACTGTTGTTTATCTTTGTCACTCTGCTTGTTTGTAAGGAAAAATTACTTTTTTATGATAGCGCCTAGCTTCTTCCTGTCGTTCAGAATGTCATAGATGTTGTCGTCTTGAATGATAGATGATTGTGTAATTGTTGTTGTGTAAACTGTATCAGTAAATGACATTTACCTGAAAACATATTTGTCCAGCATATGTGTTTTTACTCTGTGGTACAGGAAGACAAAATATTATACTAGTGACAGCTTTAACAACACTTAAATTATAAATTTGCTGTCTCACTTCCACTGATAATGTGTTTCCTCAGTGCACAACAGGCCTGGACGACTTTGATAGGTTCAAGACTCTGGGCACTGGCTCATTCGGGAGAGTTATGCTTGTCAAACATAAAGGAACAAACCAGTTCTACGCCATGAAGATTCTGGACAAACAAAAAGTAAGTGTATGGTTTTAGAGTTAAACAGTTTACCCAGTTCAAAAAACACTGCAGTAGTGTCATAAATTAGGGTAGCCTGTAAAAGAGTCTTGCAGCTTCACAAATGCTGTGACAAATTTTACCTTGTCTCATGAAAGGAAATGGAAGCTTCCTCGGTTTTCTGCTAGTCTGTTATCACTGAAAACCTCAGAGGCGCTTCATGAGAGTTTCGATCTTTAAATACTGATGTGAAAGTTGTAGGAGGAGATTAGCATGTCCTCAGTTTTCTGCACACAAAACCTAAAAAAACCTTAACATGAACTTAAACCTCTTGTCTGTTCTTCAAACGTTTTCTGTGTGTCTGCATTAAAACATTGTGACACTGAGGGATGACATTCTCATGACAGATTTCTTAATGTCATTATAGGTGACCAAAGGTAGCCAGGTAGCTGAAGATACAGTTGATAATTGTTAACAGTAAATATTGTGACCAGTTGTTATATCATTGTGTGGTAATTCAGTTGAAACTGCGGACTGAGTTAATGTCTGACGCCTCAGTCTGTGAACACCAGCCAAATAAGGAATTTCTTTTTTCTGACAATACCGCTTTTGTTCCCAAAGCTGTTGAACGCAAACTGTCAGAATACAAACTCATGAATTCACCATTCTAGCAGACATTTCAAATTAACTGTTTTCATGTGGTCAAAAATCAGGATGCTTGCTTTATAACACACTAATTATCAAGAACATAATATTCTTAATATATCCTTAATGCTTTACTTGTTCCCTTTTTCAGGTGGTGAAGTTAAAGCAGATAGAACACACACTAAATGAAAAGAGAATACTACAGGCAGTCTCTTTTCCCTTCCTCGTCAGATTGGTGTACGCTTTCAAGGTACATGTTGACACCCACCTCTTACAACCTGTTACATGGTTACCATAGTGTTTTAATGTTTCACCAAGGAATCCTAACAATAATAGCGCAGTACAGTACATCCTAAAATAACCAACCAAAAACAAATACTGACTCAACTGAGTACACATACCCAAAACGTAGCAGCACACAAATGAAGAGCATTTATCAGTCGTTATGTATCAACACATTTCTGGTTATGTTTAACAGGACAACTCAAACCTCTACATGGTGATGGAATATGTACCCGGTGGAGAGATGTTCTCCCATCTCAGACGTATTGGAAGGTTCAGGTATATTGTACATTCATTTTTTAATTCATTAAGTATTTTATTTTTCATTTGGACTGCTGTGTCAGCCACTGGTTGGACAAATACTTTCCAGTTTTCACTTAGCTGATATGAGATGTTTGAGCTTGCTTGACTTGTTCATATGCCCCAATATATGACTATGTACATCTCTGTCTTTCAGTGAACACCATGCACGATTTTATGCAGCTCAGATAGTACTCACCTTTGAGTACCTTCACTCCTTAGACCTCATCTACAGAGATCTGAAGCCTGAAAACCTCCTGATAGATCAGCATGGTTATATCCAGGTACACAATCTATGTGAACATTATAATAGAATAAGTGGATATTTTTCATTAATCAGAGCTTTGTAAAATATTAGTTGTAGTTACTTATTTCTATGTTATTGCTATGAGAAGACAGGCAGTAGTGATATGTCGATCTGCGAGATATGAATATAGAGCTGGAAAAACAGCACAACTAACACACCTAGTCTGCTAAATGAATAATGCAAAAAAAATGACTTCAGTAAAACTTTTAGATGCATGGTATGCATTAACTTTGCTGTTAGATATTCACTCCTCTTATCATGCTCTGATTGTTCTCCTCTCAGGTCACAGATTTTGGCTTTGCCAAAAGAGTAAAAGGCAGGACCTGGACATTGTGCGGAACTCCTGAGTACCTGGCCCCAGAGATCATCCTCAGTAAGGTGAGCTCCTCGTACAAATCACAGCCTATATACATAATAATATAATGTAGTCAGAAAGTATTAAGACCGTAATATTTATTTTCATTGGTTATGTACGTTACTCCACTGCATATCTGATAAAACAATGATAATAAGATGAAGGTGTTGATTTTCAGCTTCAAAGGTCTTCACACTTATATTGAGATATTAAAAAAAACTTGTAGTAGTTGTAGTAAAACCAGTTAACAGTTTTAACAGATAACAGTGACAGCATTTACCTAAACACAGTGGCAATTGTAGAGAGCAACAGGAGCAAAAGAAGAAGGGCAGAGAGACAAAGTCCTTTAGCTAAGATTCGAACTGTGGGGATTTAAATTAAATATACAAATATACAATTTCTGCAAATTATCAAGTTTATTTAAAGATATACAAATTAAAACTACGTATGCCTTAAATTCTGTGCTGTGTAGCAGACAACCAGCACAATAGTGCAGTTATGTCTCCATCCAGCCATTTGTGGATTAATGAGTTTTTCTTTTCCTTCCAGGGCTACAACAAAGCTGTGGACTGGTGGGCACTTGGAGTTCTTATCTATGAGATGGCTGCAGGTTACCCCCCTTTTTTTGCAGATCAGCCTATCCAGATCTATGAAAAGATTGTGTCTGGCAAGGTACACAGAGATACCCATGGGAAAAGCCGTAGAATTCATATATTTTCTATATGAATGTGGTCTTTTCTACTTCAGTCCAATATTAACTTGTGGATTCTTTTCGCTGCTCTTAGGATATTGTCCCTACTGAATGAAACAATGAAAAACACAAGTGTTTGTTCTTTATTCCTTTCCTTATAGGTACGATTCCCCTCTCACTTTAGCTCTGACCTGAAGGATCTGTTGAAAAATCTGCTCCAGGTAGACTTGACGAAGAGATTTGGAAATCTAAAGAATGGTGTGAATGACATAAAAAATCACAAGTGGTTCTCCACAACAGACTGGATTGCCATCTATGAGAGAAAGGTAGGTCAGATGCACCTATCGCAATAATAGTTGGTTGTTATTGTGAAACTGAATGAGAAGCTGCAGCAAAAATTGTCCATTGTGATTTACTCTGTGGAAATATGGAGCTGTAAAGCTTTAAAGACATAATGTTAATGTTTATTTACACTACTTTGTAATAACAATAGGGCTGGGCACGCTAACGCGTTATTATCGCGTTAACGCAGTTTTATTATTATTATTAATTGTCACTCACTTTGTCTGAATACACAGACATTTTCATTTTAAATCTCTTCCACATGGCGGAGTTGATAGAACCACAGTTATTTGTAACCACTACAAAATTAAATCACTGGGTTCAGGTTTGCTGTGTGTGTGTGTGTGTGTGTGTGTGTGTGTGTGTGTGTGTGTGTGTGTGAGAGTGTGTGTGAGAGTGTGTGTGTGTGTGTGTGTGTGTGTGTGTGTGTGTGTGTGTGTGTGTGTGTGTGTAGAATAAGTATCAGAACACTGCGATTAATCGCAAAAAAATCATGCGATTAATTGCGATGACAAATTTTAATTGTTGCCCAGCACTAAATAATAATAATTGATACTTTATTAATCTCCTTGGGGAAATTTTTGTGGACTGGCTGCCCCTTTGAGGCACTAAGGGTTTGGGGTCCGGGGGAACCTGCAAGCGAACCACCAACCCTGGGGTTCGGAGCCTACTGCCCTAACAACTGCCTCATGGTCGCCCCTAACAGACCCCAAAATGATCAAGAAATCAGGCGATCTTTTGTGTTTTTTTTCTTTTTTATTTCGAACTACTGAAAAGGGTTTATGTTAAGATCAGTTAGGTCTACGTATCTGGTGTATGGGAAATACAGAAATGAACACTAACTTAAGTTAGTGTTAATTTAAACACAATTAAAATCAACTTTTGTTTGAAACAATTAAACACTTAATATATTCTTCTGTGTTTTAGGTGGAAGCCCCATTCTTGCCAAAGTGCAGAGGACCAGGAGACACAAGCAACTTTGACGACTATGAAGAGGAGGACATTCATGTCTCTCAAACAGAAAAGTGTGCAAAAGAGTTTGCTGAGTTCTAGTGTGTGGGCAAGAGTCCCATCAGGGCTCACATGTTTTGGGATATTTGCACTCTCTTGAGGGTTAAGGTGGAACTGAGGCTGTCATGCGTTCAAAAGAAATGCCTCGTTCCTTCATTCCACACTGCTGAACGAGGTCCTTCTTGCCATGATCCTGCGTGCAGTTAGCACTAACCTATACACAGGCACATTATGCAGACACCTGTTGTACTGCAACACAAAAATACTAGACCACGTTCTCATCTTTTTTTTGTTTTCTGTTTGCCACTTTTGAGTATCATCCCTCCTCCTTATTTCAATTGAACCTCGTTATTTGAAAAGCAACATCAAATGAAAACTAAAATTACTCCCAAGTGGCACAAAGAGTGATTGTATTAGCTTGTGTTGCACATTTTGTGATTTGAGCTTTGAGAAAGTAGAAAGGAGTGTTTTTGAATTGTTTTTTTTTTTTTATTACAATTTATATCATTGAGTTTTGCCAGTTATCTGTTAGGTGCCTAAGTGGGTTCATTGTTCATCATTATGGTGTCTATGAGACCTAGAAACATGTTTCTGCAGATAGAAATATACACATGAGACCTACTTTCTCAAATGCAGATTAATTAATGCATAACCTTAAATTCAATCAAAGAAATTCACATCTAGGGAAGGACAGGAAGCTGTTGACGTCTTGAGGTTTCTGGGGTTTTAGCACTCAGGCGTTTGATTATTGTAGAGGTAACCTAACAGGGACAAGTGTTATTGTGAAGGAGAAACTTATCAATGCTGTGTCAGTTGATCAATTGTAGCATTGTTCTATCCATATCCAGTCACATCATGTTTCATTTTACCTCAGACTTGGTGTGGTTTTAAATCAGTGGAATGAAATCATTAGGTACAATTCTGTTTCACAAAAAAGGAATCAGATCAAGTTTGACTATATCACTTCAGCAGGTCCTCTGTCTTTTGTACATCCAACAATACGTCAAGTGCATTGACATGGCATTTTTCAGTCCGTCAGTTTTCAGTTTCTCCTGCATCATTGTGGAAACAAAGCAGTGTTCATGACATGGTGTTACGTCCATTTGGGGTTGCTTTTTGATTTTGTTTTTAAAAGCTAATTGTGCTTTAGCAGAGCACTCTGAAAATGTTGTGTAACTGCCATATTTGCTTTATTTTCATTTTCAATTTTGCATGTTTGTTACATTTGTACAGCAGTTTCACAACAAGCTAATGGTGCCCTAAAAGTGTTCCTGTCTCTTTTGTTGTTTTTCTGTTTTGTTACATTTTTAAATTGTTTCAGGTCTGAAACATTAATGCATCAGAATAGGTACTTTTATCTGAGTGACATATTCCTCTGCATAATCGTATGAATCAAAACTATGCCATGAAATAACAGAAAACTGAGCTATCACCTTGAAGTATTCATCGATTTTAGACAGTGCTCAGTTAAACCACCGTCTTACTCCAGTTACAGCTTGTAGCCTCTTTGCATCACTTTTAAGCCAGTTTGCACACTGTGATGGAGAAATATTTGCTCATTCTTCTAGCAAAATTCAGTTCAGGCTGAGTCAGGTCAGAGTATGTAAATGGACAAAAATGCTGTAGTCTTGTCTCATATATGCAAAGGGAATAAGGTCAAGAGTGACTTTTTATTCATTGTAAACCACTCCTGTTCAGTTATTGTCTACACATATTTAATATATATTTTATCCCTCCAAGAGAAATACAGGTTTTATGAGGGATTTTTCTTTACTCTGCGCCATTTATTGCCCATTGATTCTAACACATTGCCTGTCCTTGCTGCTGAAATGTAGTCCCTGCCCTTTCAAAGTCCTCACCAGCGTGAAAGGTTGACGTGTTGTATTTTTTTTAAATCTCAGTGTCAAAGGTCCAAAACCTACAAGGCCAAGGTGTCCACTTGTTGAATATCCAGATGTCAAAACTTTTGTGGTCCTTTGATTCATTTCAGAAGGAGCTTTGTCTCTGCTGTCCACGGAGAGGTCAAGTCATTACTGCAGGTCGGACACTCAGGGCTGTGTAGAAATCAAACTGTTACCATTTCACACCATGTTGAAAACAACAATGTATTGTTGACAGATTTGAAGTCTCTTAACCCTTTGGAAGGTTTGATTATTATTTGACATGGTGCTCAAGTCTTTGTAGATGAAAAATACATTTTAATCAGGTTCAGCAGTCTTAGACAACCAAATGTGAAAAAGATTTAGGGACTCGATGTTCTATTTTGAGGCACTGGTGTGCAGTTTATGGATATTGGCTATGTTTGAATTTTTCTTCATGGATTGAGCACATGATGTGACATTTCAGTTCGCCCTAATATTTCAAAATGCACAACTGTTTCTTAAGCTGTTTTTATTTATATTCAGAGATGTCTAATAAGAGAACATTTTAAATGTTTAAACTTGCATAATTATTAGTATGTATAAATAGACTCCAAATTTTTTTATTCACAGAAGTGTTATAAACATTGAATATATTGAGTTATTTATTTGTACAACTTTCATTTGTCCCTATAAGAATAAAACATTTATAGAAATAAACATATTTACCCAAGTTAACACACATTGATGCCTCTCATGCCTGTTGAAAATTGCAGCCTTTTTATTTAAATACTTTTAATTCTTCATCTAGAAACTTCATTGATGGGGAGATAACATTATTTTCTCAGTATGACTGAACAAAGTGTTTTTACAGAAACAATGGCATCGCTTTAATTTGGGAAACACCACCTGGGAATTCAGCATGTTTCAATCCAAGCATCTAAAGTGTAAGTCTTCCCAGAAAGTGTGAAAGATACCACAGTTCTTTTTCTTGACATTTATCCCCCATGTGTGTAATAAATGTCTGTCATATTTGATGTAAATTATGGCACTTTTCCCCGAGCCACATCACAATCCGGACTGAAGGAAATCAGTTCCTCGTAGCTAGTCACACATGCCAGTATGGGCTCAATAATCTGAAATGTGTGTGTAATTAGTTTGTGGAATATTTTGCACATTATTTAGAAGGCTGACACTTTTTTTTCCCCCACCCATATTTACTTGTGTTTGCAAGGGGAGTATACTTTGCTGTAGCAGATTTTATGTAACAAAGGATATGTCACTATAATAAATCTTTTTAATAAAAACTGTGCTTGTTTGTGTTTAATGTAAAAAAATGCATGTTTTGAGATACAGTGATGTGGTTTCTGTACAAACTGCAAACAGTGTCGTTGAAACGTGAAAGAAAACTTCACTTCCCATGATTCTCTGCTGTCATGTGGGCGAAGGAAGCTAAACCGATGAACAGGGGTTAGTTGGCTTTACTTGAATAAATCTTGATTTTATCAAATGAATATCACGGTTTCTTAATTAGTAAACTATCTCGTTGACTGGAATACTTTTTGTTGACCAAACTGCGTCTACAACTCGGACGAACTGTGGTTGTCAAAGCAGGAATCATCTCGAATAAGGTAACTGTTAAATTTTGGATTAGCAAACGCAGCTAACTACTCCTGTTAGCTTAATACATAAAAGCACCTATTAAATATCAGGTTTCCGCGTTTTGCGTGACGTTATTACTATACTGTGCTGTTCACATTCGCTTTATCACTTTGTTTCTGTACGAATCAATTAAGGCGATATGATGCTTTACGTAACGTTACTCTGCTATTTTTAATCTGGCTAACGACGTGAGGTTCAGGTCGTCATTTTCATTTTCACACTGCGGCTTAGTGATACAGCTGCAGCTCTGTTTTGCTTTGATGCTGTGTTGTGATTGTACTTTTTTTTTTTTTGTTTGCTTTTTTATCATTGTAACATGTGTGCTGTTATTGCAGAGGGAGCATCCGGTGAGTGTGAAAAGAGGAACAATGATGGTGTTTTGATCTGCCAACACACTAAGTCCTCTGTGAGAAGACATCCGATGAAAAATCACTACAACATTACAGACTGTAAGAGTTTTTGGATTGTGATCGATTGTTAAATTAGACTTAAAACTTAAAAACTCTAAGCTTTTTTGAGCTAAGTGATAACACGTTTTGGTGGTTACCAGTAGTGAAATTATAGTTTCGGTTTGAAAGTAACTACATCACGTACGAAGCGTTTGTTTACACTTTTTTTGTTTGTTTTGTAGCTTCGTCAACAGCTTTACATAAGATTTAGACGAATTAAATGTAATGTTTTTAAATAAAGAGTAAGGCAGAAGCTAATTTGATCATCAGTTAATCGTTTCATTCAGTTTTGCAGCAAAAATGTCAAATTTTTAATCTTTCCATATTTTGTAATGTAGACTTTGCACGTTTTCCCTTATCTTCTTTCAACTGAATATGATACACGTTTATGATCGTAACATTGGGAATATTTGATATTTTATCGACTTGATGTTTAATCCGTAAGAAAAATGTATCCACATATGTATTGCTACTGAAAATAATCAGTATTGATTAACCTGATTGACTGATTTTTAGTTATACTTATACTATATTTGTTTACTATCTTTTCTTGCAGCCGGCATGGAAGACAAGACAAATGGCTCTGTTGACACCAAAAGGTATTACCTGCAGTTAGTGTAAGACGTTGTTTATTTGTTTGAAAATATGTTAAACAGCTGTTACAGCTTAGTGTGTATGTACATTAATGTGAATGTGTTTACTGTGACAGCCCAGTGGAGAATGGTCAGCTGCTGGACCCTGCCAACTGGGGGGTTGCTGATGTCGTCAATTACTTCAAAGCAACAGGGTTTGAGGAGCAAGCCACAGCTTTCCAGGATCAGGTTGAGCTGCTGTTCATGTTCAAATTTTCCATGACATAAAGGAATTAGGATGTCAATAAAATATTTCTCTCTCCACCTGACAGGAAATTGATGGCAAGTCCCTGCTCCTGATGACGCGTAACGACGTCCTGACGGGGCTGTCGATAAAGCTGGGCCCCGCGCTGAAGATCTATGAGTATCACGTGAAGCCACTGCAGACTCAACACCTGAAAAGCAACGCCTCGTAGCAACAAGGGCCGTCCCGACACCCACCTCAGTGACAATCATCCTTCGAGGAGACCCCAGGTTAGCTGCCGGCTCACAGAGACTCTTCTGATCACAGTGGCACCTTAACAGGATTTGAATGCTGTATGTTTTTATAAGCATGGACCCCAAAAATGGGTTGCACATGGAGTCCACACAGCTGTTTACCCTTTCAGCCATTCTTATTTCCGCTGCTTGAGATATGTGTTTTATTTTTTGTGTTTTATTTAAAGGAAGGAAATGTGGGGAGAGTATTTTGTGGGTTTGTTGTGTGTGTGTATGTATGTGTGTGTGTGTGTGCGTGCAAACTGAGCTAATCTATCTTGGTTTAAAAAAAAAAAGTATTTGTACATAAGATGAAATATAGTTAAAAACTGTGTTATTTTCTGTCGTACCTGAACACTGATTCTTGCAGAAACTCCTTCTGATGCATCCCACTTTGCCCTAAAGTCAGATTTTATGCTCTAAACTGTGCAGCTGAGTCCATGAATTGTTATTAGCATGTAACAATGAAGCATTTTGTTTTTCCCAAACACAAGGAGCAAGACGAAAACCTCTTTCTTTCTTCACACCTACATTATCTAGGTTTGAGGCTCTTGATATGAAAATATTTATGTGTATATATTCTTAAGTATGTTCTTACCTGTGGTGCTTTCAGCATTGTCGCAACGACAACTGTGTTGAAGTGTGTGTGACCAATGTATATGTGCAACATAACACTGGAGTTTGAATATATGAATCAAAGATTTGCAATAAATGGTGCTCTTTTCTCACCAAAGAACAACATTTGTTTATACATTTATTGAAAATGTTTTTTTGTTAATTTTATTTAATTACATGGTTAACAACATACATCACATATAAATTTTTGGGTCCAGTTGTAAGTCTGATAAAATTAGTTTTCTATTGAATAGCTTATTAGGGTTGATATGTTGATCACTGCAGCAGTATTGTCTGGGTTGTGTAGATGCCTTCACAGCTTTGCTTGCTGTTTCCTGCGTATTGTCCCTGTGATGTTCCCTGATGGATTATCCAGGGGAAGAAGTACCTGTGAATGAAAAAGTACAATAATGCCAAATAACTGACTAATGACTAAACAACATTTTTTGTCTTTTGGACCTTCTTTAGGTACTGTATCTAAAGGTCCAAAACACCAAAACACTGTGAATAATCAAATATAGCAGCCTAACTAAGACAGTGTGCAGGAGTTTTTTCACGTCTCATTGATAGTTGTTTTTCTCCAACGCACTTATATCACATTTGCGTGCAAAGATTTTGTTTTGTGAGTAAACAATCTAAAAGATTCATTTTAGGAACTTACTTCATCTTTGTTGATGAGGCCCATTTTTGTCATGTCAATAGTGAAGTAATGCTCATTGGGCATGATGATCTCTATTTCATCCACCTGAAACACAGAATACTTAATTTATAGACTGACCTTTCTGAAAAATAGATTTACTATATGCAGTATAGTATTAAACTTCAACAACAGTGTAACAGTGCTGTTACATGTGTAACTTCAGTGCTTCGTGCTTCAGAACAAATGCTTGTGAGGTGCTTGTAATGTTTTCATCTTGTGTACCTCAGGAACTCTGTCCAGGACCAACACCTGTGCCTCATAAAGGGTCTTCTGCACAGAGGGTGAGAACTCTCCGTGGTCGTAGGGACCAGCAAACTTCTCTATAATCGACTCCTTAATGCATTTCCTATGAGGACAGTGATGTGATGATTGTGACATTAAAAAAGTTTTTTTTCCCTTTTACTATTAGAGTTAAAATGACACGTTTAGTGACTGCAGTGTTTCCTCTCACCAGCTTTAAACCATCTTTAACAGATATTTACCATGCAGCGTCGAAGTCGAGATGCTGAGTGTTGTTGTAGCGCCACCGACTGTAGACAGAGGTGCAGAACAGCCTGTCCTTGGTCTCTTGCAGAGTAGTGAAGCTGTCTCGGAAGAAACCCTCAAAACCAGACTGAGTGGTTTTTAGCACCTTCATGTTCTTCAGCCCGCTGTGAACCACTGGGATGCCTGTGTGGGGCCCAGACAGTGAGTATGGGGTAATCAAACACATTTCACAACTTGCACACTAGTACACAACAGGCACACAGCAGGACTTAACACTGGACCCCCTAAAGTAGAGAATGGAGCTCATCACAGCACGGTTTCAACAGAAGCTGCAGAGCCTGAGTTGTAGATGAACTACTTTAATGGACTCCTTTCCATTAAAGTAGGTTGTGTTTTATGTCATTGCAGTGAAAAAAAATGAAATATGGAAATATATTTTCAAATATAAAGACTTTTAATATTATGTCTGTGCATCAGTGTGTGGTTACCATTCAGATTCTGTTCAACGTCACAGAAACGACAGGAGTCTTGGCTGAAGATAAATGCATGCGCATGCTCTACCCCGTTCTGGGAAAGAGAACAAAATCAGCATCTTAACCCATGACACAGTCACACTCACTGGGTAAAAATGTCAGTAGTAAACATTTCAACTATTTGAGCCCTTTAAGCAAAATATGCTTTGTATATGAGAAACAAAATTCTCTCTTTATGTTATTTTCCTTTCATTGCGATATTACAGCAAAATAGGACAATAAAAAGAGGGAATTTTATACTGAAGACTTTAGATGATGTCCACTTGATTTGACTAACTCTACATTAGCTTAATATATAAATTTGGATACAGTCATGAAGAGAATCACAGGGTCTGATGTTACTTGTTAAATATTTTGAGTAATGATGACGATGTGATTTTTTTACTAATCTTTAGTATGATTAGTTCGACTGGGGCATTTCCTTTGTAACATGAAAAATGTCTACCATCATAAAGTCAACCTGTATTAACCAGGACATTCAACTTAATAACTTACTATACCTTCTCCAACCTTCTCCATGGAGCCTGCTCCATGTGAACTCTGGCCCTCAACACATGGTTGAAAGAGGTCAGGAAATGATTACAGATATCCAGGGAAAACTGCTCAATGGTCTTGACCTGAACAGATGCAAATAAAACACAAAAAACGTCTCAAACAGTGATTTCTAAGACTCAAAGTAAAGAACCCTTTAGCTACACAATGTGTGACTGCAATTTGATACCATGATGGTTCATTAAAACATAATTATCTAGAGAGCTGATGGTGGAGTCTGTAGTACATTGTACTGTATTATTACAGACTGTTATATTATTCTTATGCCTTCCCATTAATTCTAATTGCATATCTTTTTATGTGCCATAAATAGTTGTTTATGGAATATTAGTATTTTGGTGGATAGTTGACTGATTGTTCTTGACCTAATATAGGGTTTATAATTTGTAGCTGCAGCCCTTCTTGAGGTTACAACCTCCAGCACATTGACCTGTACTTGTGTCTACAAGTAAAGGTGGACAACCTACCCCCTTGAGCTTGGCCAGGGCATGGACAGTGTTCTTGATGGTGTCAGTGGGGATGATGTCTGAGTTGTCCCCATTGAGATAATCCTTGCGTGTTTTGAGTGTGAGCTGCACATCAGCCTTCAGCTCGATGATATAGTGGTGGCTCCCCTGTTTCCTTACAACCATCACCTTCACTGCGTTCTTGCCATAGCCTGTCCGCACAAACTCCACATCCTGCACACACAAGGTCAGATGTCAGATTACCATCATGTTGCAGTTCAGAGGTTTCCAGTGGAGTAAACAGGTGTTTTTGTGCAAAGCATTTTGACATTAGTTGAGACTCCTAACTCCTGTTTACACTCCTAACAAATGCAGATCACAGTGTGACCGTGTGGTCACCGACCTCATAAATGAGACCCACTCCAGTGCTGTCTCATTTAAGTCTGCCTCTGATAGTCAGAACAGTTCATTATGTCCTGTATAACATAATGAATAGTTACCTGATGAGTTCCAGTTGCCATTGTATCTTCTTTTTCTTTTTACCGGTTGTCTGTCTGACCTCAGTCCCTGACCATCTCCAACAGAAGGTGTCTCTACCGATGGAGGTGGATTTTGTAGAGAGGGTGGTGCTACCTTTGCACTCAGGCTATTGGAAGTTATGTTCAACTTGTTTTACCTGTAATGTGTGTGTAATGACATGTTAGACATGCTCCCACACACACTGTTGTCTTTCTTTATTACATGCACATGTAGGATGACAGAGAGGAGCCAAAATAATTATATTTAATATAGATCTTTTTGTCGTGTTGTATTCTGTTGTTTTATCATTGAACTTGCCACTCTGTGCTTTCTCATAGTTCATTGTAGTTGAATATCGATTGAATAGCCAAGTCTTTCTAGCCTAGTAAATTCTTCCTGGTAAATTCTCACACACATCATATCTGAACTGCAGTTTTAATAAAACCCCATTTATACATGCTTTTTTTATTCAGTGTATGTAAAAATAATACTTTCTTGTGAATACTAACAACTAAATACTTACAGTACAGTTTTGATGTAAATATATTTTACTCTGGTGTTTTTGTTTTCTCTTTCTTTCTACTGCTGCTCCATTACACTTTATATGGAGGTGATGAATTTTACACTCCACTACATTTATTTTACATCTTTTGCTCCTATCTACTCATGAGCTAAATATTTTATGTACAAAATCCCTGAATGAGCTTGTAAAATGCAGCACATCATTTACACATAGCTTCCAACACCTTAACAAAAAATCTGTTTACTGTATGTTTTCCTTTGTAAACTGTTCAGGCTCCAAGAAGGTAAAATATTCCACACATGGAGAAGATACCTCAAACAACCTCACTATTTACAAGTTACACTTGTACACAGACAATTTAGTACTAACATTGAATATTTATTAACTTTTTTATTAACTTTTCTTTTACATTTTTACTTTTGATACCCTTAAGTACATTTTGCTGATAATGCATTTAGATTTGTACATGTAGTGTTTTGAACAACGTTTGCACCATTTAAACTTTCTACTGAGAATAATCAGTGTTACCAAAGGAATGCATTTTATTCGAGTGTAAATGTATTCATCTGTAAAACCTTAGATAAATTCTCTCACTTTTATATGTTGACTATTTGACTGTCTGTGGTTTTGCCTTGTCAGCACACGTTTCCCATTTTGAAGTACACTAAAACATAAAGGTTTAATTTGTCAGTCTATTCTAAAATAGACCTTTTATTGAATTCATCAGCCTCAATCAATGACAATGAAAACATAGAATAGGAAGCTTAACAAAAGTCACATGGTGAGAGTAGTTCCAGTTCAGTGATGAGTAGTCCCATTTCTTTGAAAAGATGACCTTAGTTGCACTGAACTTCCAGGTGTGGACAGTTGCAGACACAGTGTTGAAAAACACAGAAAGCTATGATATGTAAAGGTGAAAGTTCTTACATACTAACTTGTCAAAAAAGCACCCAAACAGAATTTCCCTGACATGTGACCACATCTTATGACTTCCTGTTTTGCATTTATAAGCAGCTGTGTATTCACTTTCAAATTTATAAAGCCCATGACCGATTTCAAATTCCCTTTTTTCGGTGTCTTTAGCTGCAGGAGTCGGACATGGCCACACATCTCAGTTTATGCTTGAAGGTTATTATGGTATTTTTGTGTTGCACAGTGTGCAGTACTGACATTTCGTGTAGAAATGAAGCTGGGGAGCCTGTTGATTGGTGAGTTTCACTGCAACATATTGGAAAGAAATTAATTTCAGTAAGTTGAACTACTGAGTGTCTACTGATTGCATGTTATGTGTCTTTTGGCAAATAAGTAGATGTACAGTTTTCAATGGCACTGACACACAGGATATTTCTCTGTCTTGCTGCTGCAGGTTTATCATCTACAAGTTGCCCAGGTATAAGATTGGAGAGATCGGCAGTGGAGTGGAATACATGTACCTGGACTCCTCAGTAGATACGTGGCAAATGAGTAAATTCATGGTTAACACCAGTCAAGGAGCCATAGGGAATACATTGAACCAACTTTACATGGGAAAGGTCTACAAGGTGAGCCTATGTTTCTGTGTTTCATGTGGGTTTTCTACAATAGAGATGATAGACACTCCTGTCACTTTAATTGAACCTAACAGACCTGTATTTTGGTGTCAGTTTGCTAAGTAGAAACTTCTTTTCCAATGAGGAACTGAGCTGAATTTGGAAGTTGGACATGTAAATAATATGCTCTTCCTCTTGCCCTGTATTTCTTTATACTTCATTGCAAGAAAGCATTAATATATAAACCACAAACAAACACACGATCCAAGAAAATCTCATTGATCAATCATTCACTTTAAATAATGTTTAGGTTTTAACTTTAATACTGAATTCATTACATCTCAGTTTAAATGTGTATTTTACTATCTTTGGAAATGCTTCTACTATCTATTAGTGAACTTTACAGTTCACTAATAGATATTTTAAATATTGTCTTTTGCTAAATATAGAAAAAACAATGTGTGAAAAAGACCAGCTGTGATTATACATGACTTAAGTGCCAAATATGTTTTTAGCGTAACACTAGTAGCTTCCTGAAATCTGGTAAATTGATAATAGTTTTTAGGCCTTCATGCCATGGCCATAGCCGGAGGCATTATTTTTTTGGACTGTCCATTGCATTGCTGTGAATGAGAAATTTATTTTGCTCAAATTTCCACTTAGGCTCAAGCAAAAACTGATTAGATTTTGGTGATCAAAGTTCAAAAGTAAAGGTCACTGTAACCTCAAGTTAATGTAAAATCAGTGAAATACCTTCAGGAAATTGCTTCAAATTTGGAGCTTCCACCAGGACTCATGGATGAATTAATTCTGTTTTGGTCATTAAAGGTCAGCGTCACAGTGACCTCAGGTCTGTCCCATTATTGTGAATGTAAAAGTATCTCATGAATTCCTTGAGGGAATTGCTTCGAAGTTGATTCAAGTGCCCACTTCAACTTCAGGATGAACTGATTAGATTTTGGTGGTCAAAGGTCAAGGTCACTGTGACCTCACGTGTCCCATTTCTATCAATGCTGTATCTGAGATATACCTCGGTACAACTGACACAATCAACTTGTGCATTTACTAATCAGAATCTGAGTCTGGACAGATATGCATGTAAACCGCAGTTTGACTGGTTGGTTCTAGTTTTACTTTCTAACAGAGACAAAGTAACTGGTCTTCACCTCCATGTTTATAATCTTCATTCTAGCTTAATTAGTCAGAACTGTATAACAGTTATCCTCTCATGATGACGACTCTTCTAGTGACAAGAAAGCAAATCAGTGTATTTCCCAAAATGTTAAATAACATCTGTTTGAATAAGAAAATAACAGACAACATAACTTAAATGTTAAATTTACAAAATTACATCCACAAAACGTCTACATTTACTTTTTTTTTCTCAGTCTAACAATTCTGTCTATGCATTCTACAATGATGCACCACCAGTCCTGGATTACGTTCAAGGATATGGACACACTAAAGGTAACTTTAAAAAGCTGTGAATTATAAAAAATTGTGCCTGTATTTAAATTAGATCATTTAATCATTGCTGTATGAAAAGCCTGGTAACAGCTTTGTCTAACTATGTCTGACAAATATTCTGAAAATAACAAATCAAAGCAGTGTACGTGGTAAATTTATTATTACAGTAAATGTGTTTAAAACATAAAACTTATTTTGCATCCTATATGTTAGTGCATATTTGTGAAATGATTTACAACTTATTTCGCAATTAGGGGGGATTCAGGGATCTGTCTATTTGTCTGTCAGTGATATAACTTGTGAATAAGTGAGGTAACTTTTTAGTTACTCAGGCCGTTCACTGCTAGAGTTTTGCAAAACTGACAGATCGGTACATTTTTGTGTCAGTAGGAGGAAACGGGCAAAGAGCATCTGTTAGATAACCACTGTTGACTCTGCATCAGCAAATTGTGTGTGTGTGTGTGTGTGTGTGTGTGTGTGTGTGTGTGTGTGTGTGTGTGTGTGTGTGTGTGTGTGTGTG
>JAUYWH010000020.1:12944610-12981359 GCA_034779795.1 Ctenopoma multispine | reverse complement strand
GTGTGTGTGTGTGTGTGTGTGTGTGTGTGTGTGTGTGTGTGTGTGTGTGTGTGTGTGTGTGTGTGTGTGTGTGGGTACAAAAGTATGCGTGCCAGTTTGCATGTATGTTATACATGAGTCTTTGTGAAATATGCTTTCGTGTGTAAAGAGTTGTTTGTGTACATCCTGCAGGGGTGCTGCTTTTTGATCACTCTCAAGGTTTCTGGCTATCACATAGCATTCCACATTTCCCCTCGTTCCCTGAGAGAGGCTACCTTTACCCCTCGTCCGGCAAAGTCAATGGCCAGACGGCTCTGTGTGTGACCTACCAGTATGAACAGTTCCTCCGTATATGTGAGTGAACAGTGATGAAGCAACAGGACTGGACATACTTCAGCTCTGTACACATGCCTCTGTATACATACCCTTTAACTTCCTCACTATGAAACATAATGAGGATGTCAAAGGATTAAAGGGCCCCTACACTCAAATGTCATGATGCAATATGCAACTTAAAAAAGTGTGACATAAACGTCCAGACACACACTTATAACTAAAAGCTGTTAAGCTCTTAGTTTATGAAAGGTTATGTAGTAGTATACCTTCTCACAGAAGAACATCCACATATCAGAGACAGTAGACTAATACAAAGTGTGATGTATCTAATATTATCTAATATATCGTTAAAGTCAGAATTGGCTTAATATTGTAGCAATTCACAAGACTGCATAAGTCTTCAGGATATTTTTCAATGAATGCTTATTTTCTTTCTTTTTTCTTTGTGTTAAACTCTCCATATTTATAGTATATACAGTAGATAAGGACACTCATAAAATATAAAACATCTCTTATTTCTCCCTTCTTTGTCTTGTACTTCTTCTTCTTCAGCAAAGCAGATGGTCTACATCTACCCACGTTTCTACAACTGCTCTGTACCCACTGTATTTTTGGCCGACCTGCCACAGTTGGCCCAGTTGTGTAAAGGCTCTAAGCCACAGCTGACCTCAGATAAGAGAGTGGAGCAACTTCACTCAATACAAGGGGATAAGTTTGTCAGTTTTGTCAAATCTGAACATTTTGTGGATGGTAAGACATTCCTCATATACAGTTATAATACAACAAAGGCACTTTTTGGTCTTTCTTGGAAATAGTTTGATAAGATAGAAAATTACTACTACAACTGCTAATAGCATTTGAATATTTATTCCACAGTAAATCTCACAGCAAAACAGCAGTTTTTAACTTTTTACACAACTTTCTAACTTTGGAAATGCATCAATTGTTTGTTTGCACATTACACACTCACACATTATCAGATGGAGAGTTTATCATCTCAGAGCAGTTAAGTACACGAACACACCCCACCCATGGGCTCCAAACATACTAAAAGTGCTAATGTTTCTTGGTTTTAGGCTAGTACTTCATAAATAAATGTGCAGTTACAATTATTCTAATCACAGAGTTACGTAAATGTAAATCCTATTTGAATTAGTAAGAAAACTTTCCACAGAATATTATTTAAAACTATTTTGTAAAACCTTTTCAAATGCATTTTAATAACCAAATTATCTTTCCTATATTATAACTATGTTTGTTTATTTATTTATTTCCTAATGCAACTGAACTGACCCTCACTGTGGTGTACATTCAGATATCTACAACGGCTGGGTGGCTCAGGTCCTTGATGCAGATCTTCTGGTGCAGTCCTGGCAGAGACAAGGTTACACCCTGCCCTCCAATTGCTCCCTGCCCAAACACACCATGAACATCAGGAGAATTCAGCTTCCTGGATCAGTGCTGTTCCAGTCTTACGATGACCACTCAAAATGGTGTGTGTCACGGACTAATGAGATCCAAGTGACCTGCCTTGGGGACCTGAACAGGCAGAGGGCCCAGATGTGGCGTGGTGGGGGGCTAGTCTGCTCCTTCAACCCTTTGATTTACAAAGCTTTTAGGCAGGCGGTGAACTGGTACATTGACTGTTGAGAGAGAGAGAAAGACAGGATGATTGGGCCCAGATCACTCTGACACAGAATGGGTCGGATCTGTCAGTATGAATGTAAATGTCCAAATAACTATCAAACTACACAGTCATTAAATTAGACATCTGTTTAAGAAACAACAGCTACAAGTGACTGAATTGAATACAATATAATTTTTTTAAACACGTAGGATCCATTCTGTGGTCCTTTTCTGTACACTTTAACTCTTTATCTTGTTTTATTTTATGTAGCTGTATTTCTACTTTGTGAGGTTGAATCACTGAACTGGTAACTGAAGCATTCAGAGTTTTTTGTGTAAACAGTATCACCTAGTGGTCAGACATGTAGTTGAGTGTAGTGTTTTATCTGTGGATCAGTGCACATTAGTATTGCACTTACAGTGGTCTTTACACTTCACTACTGCATTACTGCCTCCTAAATTCTTGTTTTACCAAAAGAAACCAAAACTTTCCAAGACTTTCCATTTCTGGAATCAGGTGCCATAAAGGCATGAGCCATATTGAATCTTGTTTAAATACACTAGAAATCTACTAAAACAATTAAAACTGCACTGGTAGCAACTGGAATCACATTTTTAATCCATACCACTTCTCAGCTTTTGATTTTTATCGATCCTGATAGAAGATTCTTTCCTGAGCACCAAGCCTCAGGCAGACTAGTACATTCTCAGTACCTCAGACGTTGCATGCAGAACCAGGAAACACGACGAGCTTGATTGTTATCTTCCGCAGTAAACATAATGCTGTGTCATGTTCTCTAAAATACAACATTACACTGAATACACTGCAAGAAAACTGGTTTGCCCGACTGACACAAAGAGGATTAACATGTTCTGAAGGCCAACATATTTTAGTAGTAAGACTTTTTGTCTTAGCACTCCTGTTGTTTGTCAGTGTATTGTGTAGTGTAGTATCACTACATAGTGTGTATCAGTGTAGTAATGGTCTGAAAGTACCAAATGTGTCAAGGTGTCAAACTAAATTACACTTTCTTAATGACTATTATTTCTTACAAACATACAATTGTGTTTTTATTACTAAAAATGCATTAAAAGTACTTCATTATTAGAATATGTATATATTTTTAATTGTAGTTTAGAATTTCTAATTCCTTCATACAATAAAGGCAGCTGGTTTGAAGAGCAGCTCATTCGTGTTGATATCACGTCCATATTAATTGAAAACAGCTTGTCTAGCTGGACACTTTGTATGTCAACAATCTGGTGTCAGACAAACAATATATGAATCATCTGTAACGAAGTTTGTGACCAAGGAACAAGGAAGCTGATAAAATGTGAGAGTGTAAGTTTCGGTTTCACTCAACAGCTATATAATGAAGACAGACTTGCAAAACAAAGATGTACAGGTTACTGTGAAGAGAAGTGGAAATGGCTAGATATGTAAGTAAAATATCTATGCGTAAATATTAAAATGTTGCTAAAAATAACATTTGACTAGTGTGTTGGTTGAGGTTGTGTGTTGCTCTACTGTATATGCAAAGAAGGTATAGTACACTAAAACCTTTAGTTAATATACAATGAGCTATGTATCAGGAAATGAAAATAATGAATGAACTTCAGAGTTATGTATCTATTATGTTACACTGCAAGGATGATTTACATTTCTGTTTAGCGGGGTCATTTTATTAAAATGTAGACTGTTGTTTTGACTAGTAAATATACACTTTAAAATGCCCCTGGCTGTGGCTGTGGCACTATTTGATGATTTAAACTTGCAGATCGAGGAAGTGGCTCAAGAGGAAAAGCAGAACCTTTACAACCTTCTCATAACTCACTCTCCTGTTTGCACCAACAGAAAATTATTGATGATATTCTTTAAAGACCCTTGATATGACTTGGTACCACAGTTACAAGGTGGTCTAAAGTTCATGGTTTAGTTAGTATGCAACAGCTTTCATTGTCTCCAGACAGAAGACACCACACATCTACATACTGTATACTTGTCAGTGTTTTGTGGAGCTTTATACACACACGTCACAGAATCAGTTGTCATCATGTAAAGTAATCATGGAACCTGAGTCATGTAATCAAAGGAGATTCCTAAAGTCAAAAGATCTGATAAAATCTAGTAAATAGATTTTGAGTCAAGTTACCATTTAGAGATATTTATGTAATGTTGCCTTTACTCTGCTTACTGTAAATGTAATTACTCAGTCCATTATTTGTCCAAACTTTATTAAAAATGTAATTCCTGAACATATATATATGATTCACTACTATGTTGTGACTAATGTACATTTAACTATTTTAGAAAATAATGATGACACTTCTCATTGGTGTTGGGATCCTTCTTCAGCTATGTGATTCACATGTGAAATGCAGGAATGACAATGGAAACGAGGTTGACTGGTTGGTGGACATTTTAAGTTTTGGCAGTTTATTAGTTTCACCTGTTCAGCTGTAAACATATTAAAATACCTTTATCTCTATGCCATTAGGTATATTTTATACAAGTTGCCAAATGTGAATGATTGTGGTTTATCATATCTGTACATGGATGAAAGCACCAATGGATGGCAACTCAGCAGAGAGACAATTAATAGCAAATCCGGCACGCTGGCAAACACCCTGAAACCTCTTCTTGACTTCTACAACACAAAGGTGACATGTTAAAGGATGTCTCTCCCTTTTCTGTAACAGCATATAAAAACGTCACTAAATCAGAGCTTTGCTGCTTTGCTGTAGATTGAAGGTTTTGGATATATGCTCTATAGTGATCAACCTCCTGATCCATATGTTGCTCCTGCATCATTTGGCCACAGTAAAGGTAGGCGGAGGAATGTTCCACTTTTCTTGCACTCAAAGTGAAAAAACATCAAACTGTAACAAAATGTGTTTCCTTTATATTCATTTCACTTCTTAAAGGAGTTGTAATGTTGGACAGACAAACTGGAGTTTGGCTCTCACACAGTACACCAAAGTTTCCAGCATATCAAAAGAAAGACTTCTGGCCAACAAGTGGAAAAGCTAATGCTCAAACTTTTATGTGCGTGACTTACTCTTACAATGCATTCAAAGAAATAGGTAGGTAGATTCCTGCTAAAGTATATTTTGCTAAAAAGGATAATATAATTAAAAAACCTTTATCTGGATTCTCAGGATTGCAGCTTAAATACATCCATGCTTATTCATATGACTCTGTGATCCCTACAACCTTTCACAATGAGCTGCGATGTGTTGCACAGCGAAGCTGCTACCCAAAGAAGGAACCTTGGTTTAGCAAGATGACGCTGACATCGCTGAAAGGGCATTATTTCATCAGCTTTGCAAAATACAAACGTTATGGAGATGGTGAGTTTTTGCAGTTTCAAGTGCAGCAGTTTTATGCTGGGTTAATGATAAGCCTGAAAACATGTTTTTTTTTATTGAAACTCCTCTCAATGACAGACTGTCTGTCCTGTTGTCTAACAGTATAACATGCCCTGCACATTACTGTCTTTTAGTTTTGTTTACAGTATTGTTATGTACGTATAAAATTTGTTCCCAATTGTCTATATACACTCTTAATGATGGCTAATAATATTGTTTGCTTTGTTCTTTATGATATTGCAGATCTTTACTCTGGCTTTATTGTAAACCATTTGAGGCAGGATCTTTATGTCAAGAGCTGGGGAAAGATGCGTCGCCCTCTTTCTTCTAACTGCAGCATCCCTTATAAAGTGTACAATGTGAAGGAAGTGCAGCCTGTCAAAATGAAGCCATTCAGTGACACTGTAGATCACTCCAAGTGGTGTGTGACAGCTGATAGTGCCTGGACCTGCATCGCTGATATGAACAGGGAAAGGAGTCAGATGGACAGAGGTGGAGGAGCAATATGCATCAATGATGTTGTAGTTGGAAGAACTTTCCATTCACTGATCACAGAGCATGAACCATGTGAGCACACACATGCTAATGCTGAACACAGGGAGCTTTAAAAGCACAACCCTAATCGTAATGTGAAGAACAGTGAGCTGCACCATAAAAAAGTCCTAAGGACACCATCAAATGTCCAGACTAAAGAATGTTGTAAAGCTTGACATTTAAAAAGTAGATGCGTCATGTTTTGGTTTATGTTAAGTTTTATTTTTTATACTATTCATAACTTATTTTAAAATGTCTTATGCATTAATTTCTACAATCTATGATGGGGTTACTATTACTTGAGAAAAAATTAATTGAAATTTATGATAAAATCAATTTAAATAAAAATGTCAGTCTTTGTTTAGGTGTTTTTATATTAATTATGATTATCCCTTTTCAGCCAAGGACAGATTTAACTGTTTTTGGAGGGATCCCTTGATAACAGGAGCTGCCGATCCTCTCAGTACAGTGTGTAAAGTTTTAGGAATATGGGAACAAGGTCTTTTTAATGTTGACCCTCATATGGGTCGAACATATTACAGAGCAAGTGAACATTTTGACCTCAAAGATGTGTAAGAAGCAAGAAGAATGAACAAGTGTAAGGATTTGCACGATTTTGACAAGGCTAGACAAGGCAAATTATGACGGCTAGACGACTGGGTCAGAGCATCTTGTGAGGTGTTCTCGCTCTGCTGTGGTCAGTATCTATCAAAAGTGGCCCAAGGAAGCAACAGGGGTAAACCAGCTGGTTCAGGAGTGGCTTGAGGAGCACAACAACTAGTTTGAGGTGTTTGAGATCTTAATCCAATCGAGCATCGGTGGAATGTGCTGGAAAAACAAGTCAGATCCATGAAGGCCCCACCTAACAACGTAGGAGTTAAAGGATCTGTTGTTAACATCTTGGTGACAGATATCACAGCACACCTTCAGGGGTCTAGTGTAGTCCATGCCTCGATGGGTCAGAGTTGTTTTGGCAGCAAAAAGGGGGACCAACACGACAGGCAGATGGTCATAATGTTATGCCTGATTGGTATAATTAAATGATAGATGAGCTTAAAATCATTACAAAGCTCGTGCTGCTGTTTGTCGCTCTTCCTTCTCCTAGCCACCAGGTGTCCCACGTTTTTTTTTTCCACCACTACAACTCTACAACTCTTATCCACTTCCGGTCCCCGGACGTGATGTCACAGATGAGCAGCCTGCAGCACATGTGAAAATAAAACCTGCCTCAAAACAGACAGCAGCAATAAGATGGACTTCACAGAGGTAACCGTGGCTCAGGACAACAAAGGTAAAAAACAGAAGAACAAGAAGCCAAAGAAAAAGAGCGAGAGTCAGGAGGAGAATGAAGTGGAGAAGAAAGAGGTGGAGGTGAAGGTGGAAAAGAGCGACACAGCGACTGCTTTCCCCCCCACCTTCAGTGTGTCCGAAATTAAGAATAAACAGCGAAGACACTTCATGTTCATGAAGCTGAAGCAGGAGAAAAGAAAGGTAAAGACTAGCTGCGACATTAGAGCTGTCATTAGTAAATAAAGTAAACGTCGTTGCTAGTTAGCTACACCGAGCTAAAACGTAACCAGGCTATTAACAGGGGGTGTGCTGCTCTTGTATGGGTTTGCATTTTATAGACAAACCAACTCACAGATTACTTGATAAAATAATTTCAAAATGACTTGTTAATAAGATTAATCATAACCTGAAGGCCTAGTTTTTTCTAAAGCTTTCAACAAAAACATCACCACTCTTAAACACTTGTAAACTTACTTAGTCTGACTCGTCTAATAACCCTCATTATTCAGTTTAAATATAAATAGACAAATAACTATTGTAATATTTGCAAACCCGTAGCCAGATTGTACTTTTACTATATGCATGTGTGGTCCAGACAGAAGAGTATTCGATTAATAAATTAATCAACTTTCAGTGCAGCAGTAAATATAAGTCAGTGATCTTTTTGCAGCATCATATTTTTCTGTCTTCTTATTTCAGCAAAAGATGCAGTTGAAGAAAAATAAGAAGAAAGAAAGGAAAGCTTTAGGTGACAAGGTGAGTTTTTTTTCTTCATCAGTCAAAAACTGATTTTATCACTTAATTTTCTTAATAAGACACTACACAACTTATTGGACATTTACTACAGGATTTATTCTATCCCTTATTCAGGCACCACCAAAAGAGATCCCAAAGACGATAGAAAACCAGAGGGTCTATGACGAAACAACGGTGGATCCAGAAGATGAAGAGGTATGAAGAGATTTGGTTGAGCTATTTGAAATGATCTCTTCTTATATTTGATATGGATGTCTGTGTTTTTATGCAGGTTGCCTTTGACGAGGGAACTGATGAATTCTCTGCCTACTTTAACGGACTCACAAACCCCAAAGTGCTCATCACAACCTCAGACAGACCCAGAGGGGTGAGTGGCTGCTGTTTGTACAATATAAGTATTAATTAGTTGGCACCTGAGGAAACTACTTTTAATCTTTTAAAATTTGTGTTATTTAATTTTGTGTTATATTTGTTATAAAAATGTGTTATTTAATTTAACTTCATTTTATGATTTACAGTTATTACATTTTAACACTGTTTATTTGTTTTCTATTTTTTCGATATAATTGTTTGTGTTAGTCTGTTTGTTGTTAATGATAAAATGATGAAGCTTGATGTTTAATCATTAAGATCTTACTGTTAATGTATGAACAGAGGTTTACCACCTCTGAAGACTGTTGGAGACTGCCAAAGTTTCATGGAAACAAGTTCACTTTAATTGTTTTCTAAAATGTTGAATATTGTTTCATGTATGTCTTATAGAGAACAGTGAGGTTTTGTGAGCAGCTGGCCACAGTGATCCCAAGTGCGTACGTGTACTACAGAAGAGGTTTGGCCCTGAAGAGGGTTATACCTCAGTGCATCGCCAGGAACTTCACTTACCTCATGGTCATCAATGAGGATCGCAAAGTGCCCAGTATCCTTAAATGACAACTGAATTAAATGTAATTTGCACATTTAGATTTAGACTCAATATTTTATTACATTATACCTCTGTGATGAATTTAAAAGTTGCAAATGGTAGGCCTGCGTTTTGCTGTGGCCTGTACTCAGACAAACTTTCATGTGAGCTGTGGTTTCCTTTACCACAACTTTAAGATGGAATGGTTCTCTGTCACCTACCTGACGGGCCAACAGCGCACTTCAAGGTCAGCAGTGTTCGACTACGTAAAGAGATAAAGGTGAGTAAATAAATCTTTTAACTTGTTTTCATTCAGCTGCAATGTAGAATTAGGGAAAAGTGCATCTGAGCAAAATACATTGTATCTTGTGTATTTGTCTCATGAATGCAGTATTACTGTGCCAGATTTCAGGGCATTTTGCTCAGTAAGTCAGAGCAGACAGACTGACCACTATCACCTTATTTGTGGGCAATAACAGGAAAAACATGTTTTATCATTGAAGCAGTTTGGTGCCCTGTTGTTAGCTGTGTAAAGCCTACATAATGATATTTTCTCTCTGCAGAGAAAAGGGAAGGATCCGACCGAACATCATCCAGAGGTGATCCTCAATAACTTCACAACACGTCTGGGCCACAGCATCGGACGGATGTTTGCCGCTCTCTTTCCACAGGACCCCCAATTTGTGGGTCGACAGGTTGCCACCTTCCACAACCAGAGAGACTTTATCTTTTTTAGATTCCACAGGTAAATATTTAAACTGTGAATCAATATATGATGGTCATTTTGTGCATGTTTTTCAAAAAGGTTTACAGTACCATTCAAGAGTTTGGGGTCCTTTTTTTCCTTGTTTTTTTTTAAGTAAAGCTAATTTGATCAGAAATGTTTTAATGGAATATCTGCATAGGTGTACAGAAGCTCATTATTAGAAATCAATAGATTATGTTTGCTAATGTAAGTCAATCAGTTTAAAGGGCTAACTGAGTATTAGAAAAGCCTTTTTTATTTTGTAATTTTTTAATTATGTTAGCACAGCTGAAAACGTTTTTCATGGCAAAACAAGAAACTAAAATAGTATCTTAAAAGCAATTCTTTGCATCTCTGAAGGTATATCTTCAAGAATGAGAAGAAAGTTGGTATCCAGGAGCTAGGCCCGCGCTTCACCCTTAAACTCCGGTCTCTACAGAAAGGCACCTTTGACTCAAAGTTTGGAGAGTATGAGTGGGTCCTGAAGGTAAGTTTGCTTCCACTTCTTTGCTGCTAGTTTAATGTAACCTTTCATCAATGATTGCAGTTAGCAACATGTTAGAATAGTTTTAATGTCACAGAATAAAAGAATAGATGTTGCAGGCTTCTTTTTTTTTTTTTTTTACTTTACCTAAAAGATATTCATGTTTCCCTATTTCAGCGGCACGAGATGGATGCCTGCAGACGGAAGTTCCAGCTCTGAAAACATCACGTTTCTCTGTTGTTATGGTCAGACAAGGATGTCTTCATCTATTGTCCAAGATATTGGACAATAGAATCATAGCTTTTTGAGGACTTACACAAACTGACTATATAGTGGACGTCTCAGAGTCTTTGTGAAGGACCACAGGCAACAGCTGCACTTCAGCAAGATGACTGGACTTTGTCAGATCACATTCTCCTTGGAAAAATGGCTTTTGCTGTGTAATCTGGGGTCTTTTTTTTTAGATTCAAGCGTGTAATGGAGGAAGGATTTTTACCATGTTAGATGAGATGCATGGACTCACCATATCCGATCCCAGTAACCTAAAAATTGTGGCCTATGCTTGTTTGTGAAAGCGATATTGGGAGATATGCAGTTCCTAAAAAATATACACCCAAAAACTAAATGAATGTGGCCCACTGGTATTAGAAATTCAAACTGTGCATTGCAACCTGGTGCTAATGGCATAAAGAGCAGCAGATGAAGTGCAACAGTCCCCAGGGTTTGTAAATGGATCAGTCCAGCTGCTTTTGTGTGTGACTGTCAAAATAATTATAGTTGACACATTGAACACAGCTTTCTAAATCTGTGTATACTCATTTTAATAAAAGTGGAAAATGTGGAAAAAAGTTATTTATTCTTAAAAGCGAGAATGAAAAAATGTACAATTCGAAAGGCACGTGTGTTGATATGGATTAGTTGTTTCAAAGCAAGTGGGTTTTAAGACATTTAATGTGTCACATAAGAACCTGGTAATGTTTCTGTATGAGATATTACGAAAGCAAAAAACAAAAGAGACTTTTAAGTTAGTCATTTGTTTCCAATTTCCCAAACACTCCTGAGACAATTCCAGTCCATGATGCAGGTTATCTGCAGCTCAGTTCCACAAGGCACCATAAAAATCCAGAGCCTGTATAAATGATAGAAACCAGATTTTACTCATGTTGTCGCACCACTGTTAAGGTCAACCTCAAGTCTAACAAGTATAGAAACTTTTTCCTTACCAAGAAGTTATTCCTGATGGGACTGAATAACCCACTTAATGAAAGCAGTAATCTGCAGCAACATCAATAACATGTTGGATCAACCTGACGAACCTATATTTATTGACACTGTCACAATGTGGAAAAGGTTTTTATAAGTCTCATGTAAAGTTGCCTATATGAAGATCATCAAGAGGTAGAGAGCATGTGCTCCGAGACTGCTGCGACACTGATTTGTTGATGGAGAAAAATTATAATTTAATTATTATAAATAATTAGAAACAAATTCAAATTGACTGGTATTGTGGAGAGTAAGTACATAAATATGTTTATATATTGTAATTGTGCAAAAAGTGCAAATTTGAGGTACTTAAAATTTTAATATTGTCTTAAAATACCAATTTATACTTAAATTCTACTAAAATTCAGTGGGCAAAATACAAGTACTGTACTCATTTATCTATTCCATTTATTAGAGAGCTTTTACTTAACAAATTAAGATTTGGTTTAGGTATTATCTGAATTTAATGTGATTGATAAACTGGAAAATAATTGGTATTCAGGCCATGATGAAAATCCCTTTTAGATGCAGTTCTATGCAAAAATGTTAATTGTATATGCATCTCCTTCCACAACAGTTTAAATGCACAGGTAATAGTTGTCCCCAACTGAACCTACAGTAAGTCTTGAAGACACCCTCATGCAGATGAAGCATGCAGGCAGATACTGATGGATCCTTTGTCTTTCTGAGGGTCTCATTTACCCACACAGGCTTTTGTGTTTAAGAACAGCTTCTCACCCTCAGAGTCAAAGCGAGTGCCTTTCATATGTCCACTTTTTATGTAGATGTTTAATCAATAATGAATTATTATATACATTATTAAATAGATGTTTACATAGAGGTTGGGCTAAGGACATGCTAAGAGATTAAGTTGTTGGCTAGTAGCAATGTTGACATGATGTGCTGGGGTACTCACAGAGGGCACGGCCTGTGTCGGTGCTATAGGAAAGAGCAGACTTTCTGCGGTCTGAACGGGTTGTTGCTGGACGACATGCCGGTGAGCAGAGGGTCGTGCTGGGCGTTTTGAAGGCAGAACTGCTGCAGGTCGGCGGCGGCCTGGGACACCTGTGGAAAACAACAGAGTCGTGATGGAGTGGGCTGCTGTAGAGCTGCTAAAACTTTTGCGACTGAATAAATGAATAGTGGGTCCGCTGACAATAAAATTGTTTTATTGTTAAAACAATAAAAACAACATGACTGAGAAACAGTTCACGCCCAGAAATAACGTTAGAAGCTACCGTAGTCAATGAAACAGTTACCTTAACTCTGTTTATGCCAGCTTCAAGACGTAGCTGTTGGACGATTTTCTTCATTGCTACGATGTTGGAAGACATCTCGGAGGTTTAGAGAAACTCTAATCTTAATTACGACAAATATGAAAGTTATTTTCGTTGTTGCAAACTAGCTTGCTAACTGCTTCGTCCTCCGCACAGCTTCCGGTTTTCTTTAAAGGAGTGTCCGCCAATGCTGCCTTCAAGGAATATTCGTAAACCGAAAATTCCAGTGTTGGCTGTTTTTTCTTTATCCTATTATTTCCACAAAAAAAATCAGATTGGTAAAAAATCAAATGAATATTTTTCAAGTTTTTCACATTGGTGTTTCTTGTTTAATTTAACTGCCAAAACCTTTCTTGCACTTCATTCGACTACTGTCGAATAGATTCGTTTCTCTAAATATCACATCAAAAACACAAGTGAGGTTTGGGGAGAGTACAAGCATCCACTTTGACAAAATGATTACGACAACCACCACGCTACCCAAATGCAACATTGAGCTTTTTTAAATTGCGCCCTCTAGAGGTGAAAATGCATCAATACGTTTTACCATGTGATGATGTGTCTGATCCAATAAAACGGAAAACATCCCAAATATCTCTTGACTTTTATCAGTATAATGTCGTGTGTAATGTACTTTAACTTTTACTAATTATAAGGTAAATGATGTGGCAGTAGTTAAATGGTCTGTTTTTGTCAACTAAAACAGATATTTAAAAGGCAGCCTAGACAGCACAAGTCCAAATGTTTAATTAAATCCTTTAATTAGAGCCGCAAAGGATGTGTTTGAAAGTGTTCACACCAGCCAAGATTCACCCTCATGTTCACACTGAAATTAAAATCTATAAAGTTCTTTAAAGAAAATCTGTAAGGCAGTGTCAGATTTCGTCAGCACAGACGGGCTAAGCATTTTTTTTGTACTGCATTTGTCATCATCAGCACCAGAGCAACCGCTGCTGGCACTCTCATAAAGGAAACTCCAGCGGACGACTGACTGCGTTTGACTGCACCAGACTGTGACTTTGCTGTCCAGGCGAAAACCTAACGGGAGTCTCTATTCTTTTGGCTCTAAGAATGGAGCTGTCCTGTGAATCAGTGAGATATCCTGAAGACAGGAGACCAGTCAGCTGCAAGGTATGTTGAGAGCATTTTTGCACCACTGAAAGATCTCAGTTCACTTAAAAAAGAAAAAAAAAAGTTATTTAGTGCAATTTATGGTAATTTCCTCATGGTGCCTGTTCACTGTACACACACACAATATTAGATTCTTTAAATATGTTTTATGTGTTTAGTTTGTGGAGCTCCATGTGCTGTATGTGCCAGATGATCAGTGGAATGTGAAGCTCAATAAAGTCCCAGCTGACGCTATCGAGAACTTCATATCTGCAGGCTTCATCAGGTGAAATTGTTGTTTTATAAGATCTAAGGCATCAAACTTCATAGGAAGGAGTAGTGTAGCTGCACATGTCAACTATGAAGATATATTTGAGAAACACAAATTTTATATATCACTGTCATCGCTGATAATAGGATAAGATTCTTTTATCCTAGTAAACTTACCACCTTTTGTGTTTTGTCTATATAAATTAGCTTTTAGTAAAGGTGAAACCATTATTTATACTTAAAATGCTTTTTTTAATCATACTATAGTGGGTCCAGGTGTCAACTTTATAATACACTGGTTAAATTATAGAAATACATAATATGAATATGTCGTGCATTTTCTGTCTGAAACGTGCATCCTCTGTAAGAGACCAGTTATGTAAAATGTATTTATCGATGTGTTGTTAGGGTTTATCCAGACGTCACCCTGAAAACTCTGAGGAGTGAGCTGGGCACTCTTCTTGGCACTGAGAGGAGCATCGACAAATTCTCCTTCCTGAAATGTGTGGGCCGCAGTCTGGCACTGGTGAGTGCAGCTGGCCGTTAAGTGCACTTTTCTATAGCTGACTGTGTTTTCCCAGACGGACAGTAGAGAGGAAAACAATGCCGACAGTTTGATTAACAAGTTCACTATTCAGACTGCTACACTAAAGGGTGTAAAGCATGTGTGTGTTTTAACTGAGCACACAGTTTTTACTGCCATGACCCCTACGACAACCAAATTCTTTCCAATTACAGGTTAAAAGCAAACAGGAGAGGGATCTTAAAGTGAAAACCTTTGCTCCACCGTATGTATGTAGAATTTATGCTCCATATTTGCATTTGTTGTTTCATACATCACTGACCTAAATAATTTCATACCATGAAAAATGTCACTTCAAAAGCAAGAAGTCTTGTTTAACTGCTATTTTTCCTACAAATTCTAATGATTTTCATGATTCCTGTGCTGTTATCTGATGTGTTAGTGGATATAGCTCTGTATTATGTGATAATAATCATCTGTCAGTTATGGATAAGCATGTCTCATCATGTGCTATTTCTTCTTGTCACCTGGTGGCAGGCACCGCAGCCTGAGCTTTACTTACTACCCACTGTGGAGAACGACAGCAGTGTTTGCTCCCAGTCTCTCTCCCCAGACACCAGCAGCAGCTCCCCTGACCACCACATTTATTACCATCCTCCTGCGACGTGCAGCCTGCCAACAGGGACAAAGGAGCCTGTTAAATTCCCACTCATCCCCCAGTGTTCTCATCTGCCACCTCCCACCCCCAGCCTGGATGAAGAGGAGGACGACGAGGAAGAAAGGAGACAGGAGGAGGAGCAGATTTACAGTTGCTCAGAGGCAGAAAGAGAAAATGAAGAGGAGGGTCTCTCCTCTAATAAGGAGAGTCAGGGGCCACCACAATTTGTTTCACTGAAAAAAGGTAAACTACAATTATATCTTATTTCCATTTCACAAAATAAGAGATTGAAAGTTTTTTTTATACATTTTTATTTCTTCAGTGTAAAAAGACCATATTTTAGCTTTGAAATGATACACTGACATTAAATAATTTGTTAAACCTGGCACGTTAGTTTGGTGGAAGCCCTTAGTGATGTGATTTTTTTAGTCCTTCTATAAACAAATCAATGGTTTCTCAGCATGGTACTGATAACTTTTGTTGGTTTTCCAGCTTTACAAAGGCATGAAGATAATTCATTTCAAAAGAGTCTGGTAAAAGAGTTGCCAGACAAAGAGGAAAACTGCAGGAAGAAGAAACAACACCATAAAGAAAACAGACCAGCCAGAGATTCAGGAGTGGCAGAGTCCCTAGAAGACAGAGATTCAGGTTTCTCCCTTCCAGACGGGTACTGTGGAGCCTGCATACTTAACTCAACATTACTGTGTACCTCTTTTTTATACTGTGCAGTTAATATTAAACAACTGCTCTAACAGTATGTTTGTTCGCAGGCTCAGAAAATCAAACAACGCACATGCACTGAAGTCCATCAAGAGTAAACCAACAAGTCGGGTAATGTTAGTTTTTGTTAGTGTGAGAAAACTGAACTTAATTAAACATGGTATCACGGTTCAGAAAGCCTGAAATATTAGAGTAATATAAGAGTAGCTTGTAAGATGCTTGTGATTAGTCCAAATTCCAAAGCCAGCAGGTGGATTTAGTGTGTGAGGTCTTAAATAAACGAATAAAGAATGTGAATCCAAATAAATCCATGGAAAACTATTCAGCTGAATACTCACGTCGTTTTATTTATTGCCTGTTTTAAAGGTGACAGGAAGTCCGGCTGTGTTGTCTCGACTTGTTCGATGTACTTCTCCACCTCCAGGTCCAGACTTGGCCTCGGAAACACAGAAAATGGCTGCGTCTCCAGTCTTTCAGACGAACAGTAAGCTTTACAGTCATTTTGGCCACATAACAATAATTATGATGTTTCTTTTAAGATAACTTACATGTTTTTATCCCGTTAGGAGAAGAACTTATTGAGAAAATCAAGGTGGTGAGGGAAGAGAGAAAGCAGCTGGAATGGACGAGACAAGAGTTGCTAAGAAAGGGGAAAGACTTGTTAGCTCAAAACAGACACCGGAGGAACCAAGGTTACTTTATCACAAAACTCGTGTTGGATTGTAGCAGGGCCCCAGATGCCCTCTGATTATACATACATATATATATAAAATATTAAGATGCATAAAGAGTAACTAAATCTATTGACCTGCTGCTTTTTCAATCCCCTTGAACTTGAAGCACGTGACAGCTGGAAAAAGAAATATTTTGAGATCAAGAAGGCCACAGCGCCACTGGAGGACAACCTGAAAAACTTACGACAAGAGTTGGAGACATTTTACAACAAACTCTTGCACCAGCTCCAGGCCAGAGATAACAGAGGGAAGCCAAGAAGGCAAGGGAGATCTTCTATCAAGGTAAAATAAATATTGATTTTTATGTACTGTTTTCTCTGTTTTGCCTATTAGTGAAAAGGGAGTACAAATGATGTATTGTGCTGTTCACCAAGATGCATCACATTAAAAGATATGTATGTAATTAAGTAAAAAGAGAGAATTTATTTCAGAATGAGCTCATCATTCAGATCATGACAGAGAGTCATGAGATTGACAACCTCAAGAGGAAGGTGGAGGATGCCAAGATGAAACTTGTAACAGAGATAAAGGTGATTTTCTGTCTATAAAAACACATTTATAACCTTAAATGAAGGTTAAAGTAACGAGTGGCGAATTAGTTGATCAAGTGATGACACGATATTCACAAACCCTGTTATTTTCTCCACGAATGGCTGTGTAGTTGAGGAAACAAGCTGCTACAGAGCTGAAGGCCCTCAAAGCTGAGCTGGCCCAGAAGAAGAGTCAGTCATCTCATCCTGGGCCCACTGCCTCTCTCGGCTTTGGAAATACTACATGACAAGTTCAAAACACCTCCATCTGATTTAAAACCTTCAGAACTGCGCAAACGATTTCTGAAGAGCTGGATTGTGATTCAACTGTTGATTCTATATATCTGATTTTAAACAGTTATACTTCCTAAATGGCTTACTATTGTGTTCCTGGATTTTGTGTTTGTTTTCCGCATTTTATTATTGTCTCTTTTTTCTGGTCTGTTTGCAACATTGTTTGATATTGTTGACTTATCTACACGTTTTTCTCAGGTTTTTTGTTAAAGGGGAAAAGCCAAAACTAAAATGTTTATTAAATTAAATCTTTATTCTACAACTTCAATGATCTTATCAGAAAATATTTTATTTCTGAACATTACAAAAGTGCAAAGATCTCAACAAGATCAACTAGTCAATCAAACATATGTGTGCATGTACATAATTTAAAAAAAAGATTAGATGTGGGGTTTTTTTTTGGGGGGGGGGGGGAATCAGTTATTTCAGTTGGCACAGAGGAATGTTTGAGACGTACCTACATTCAAAGACAACGACAATAAAAGCATCAATAAACTCTTAAGAGCGAGTATGCAACACAGAGGGAAGTTTCACCGTGTCACAGCTACAAAGGGATGTGTTGACTTATCAACAAACAGCAGTGGGCTCAGGGGTGGTGGAAATATCTGCAGCAGAGTTAAGTGTATCCCAGCTAGCATCCTAACAAGGCATTCCACATCATTGCTGCCTGCTGCTTGGCAACCGGTTCATCGCTGTAGTCCAAGATGTTACCGTTCCACATGCCAATGCCTCTCAGACCTTTAGATTTCACAGAGTTCGCCTTGGGACAAATACTTTGTGGGTCATCATACCAGACCTGATGAATTTGTCCTTTCTGGTCCTGTGGAAAAAATTAAAGAAACAAAAAAATAAAATCTGTTAATGAATAAGTTTTAGACCCACAGTAATGTTTTATTACTGTCTCAAAGCTAGTGACGCTGTGGCAGTTTGAGTTGCCACGAGCACAGTCGTCACCTGAAATGTCTGCCTGATTTGTTGAGTTGTAATGTATCAGGACTAAGGATAAGTGAAGTTGGCAGAAAGACAGAAAATACATAAAATGCTCAACCCGTTAACAACGACACACAGTCGTATGTACATCATGTCTCTCAGCAATTGCCCCTCAATGACACTGACTCTGCTCTTAAACCTTATTGTGTCAACTTCAAAAAACACTGTATCCTATAATTATTATAAAGCAGTACAAATACACAGTTGGTGTATTTAAATCTTAACCTACCTTTCTTGAACATAGAAATCTTTGAAATATTTAATATAAAATAGAAGACTTAAGACTTTGAAAATAAAGAAAATATTGTGCACCTTGTAATTGAAGTAGGGAGCCTGCTGCTTGCTGTCCCACAGCCTGCCAGACAACGAGCTGTTGACCTGCTGCATAATCCACTTGTATGTTTTCTGTTTTCCAGCTGCATCACTGCAGGGGGCTCCACGGAAAGGAACTTTGGCTATAGAGCAAATCCCCTCCTCATAAGGGAAAGACATTAAGGGACATAAATAAATAATAGAATCAGCTTGCATTGCCTTCAAGGTCATTTTTTGAGATGAAAAAAAACAGTGTTAAGAAAGATTATGCATCATAGGAAAAAGAGAAAAGTCTCAAACAGCAGACTTAATTGTGAAGTGTGTTGTGGCGCATTTTAAAAACACAAATGTCTAAATGGATGTGTCATGGATCAATGTAACCAGGGTGCATCTTCCTAGAATCATGGCTGTCTATGCAAAAAATCATATCAATCTATCCAACAGTTGTTGAGACACTGTTCTTGGTACTGTATTACCAGCCCATTGTCTCAAGACATTCAACAATCAACATTTCCACATACAATTACAGAATCACACAGAATTTACATGAACAATATCTTACCTGGGAAAGATTGAGGCATGAGTAGTCATATCCATACCATGGCACTCCCATCACTAGCTTCTTTGGATCAATCTTCAGATTTAAGTACTCATCATAAGCTTAAAAGAAACATAACAGGAATTAGACATGGCAGTGTGTAGTTCTGCATTAATCATTGATTACTACTACAGTAGTAACAGGAAAACAAACCATTCAGTGTTTGAGAGAGCGGCGCATTTGCCATGGCGATACAGTCCCCCATGATCTGGCTCTGCTCATCGTAGGACATGACGAACAGCAGGTCACAGGATTCAGCGATGGCGACATAATCATAACAGCGCTTGTCGATACATTTTGGTGACCAGGCAACATCGAATGAGACCTAAAGATGAGGACAGAGTTATACAATCTAAAATGTAATAATCAAACACTTAGAGTGCTTAGTTTATATATATTGTCTTATGTGTACAGAACCTATTAACAATGTTTTTGTTATTTCACCTGAGAACCTGGGATCTCCCTGTGGAAGGCCTCAGTGGTCTCATTGACCAGGTCTGTCAGAGCATAGTACTCAGGTGATCCCTCTTCCACCGCTTGTTCAACATCAATGTTGATCCCATCCATAAACTGACTCTTGGCCAACTTGACCTTCTCTGTTATCCATGCTGTCCTGTTCTCTTGGTCCACAATGTAGGAGAGGGGAACGTCACCTTTTCCCACCAACAAGGAAAGAGAGAGAGACAATAAAACAATGACAGATGCATCAATTTATTCTAATAAATAATAAATTAAACAGGGTAAGATGCCATATTGTGGTAAGAAACACATTCAGTCATGTCATGAAGACTGACGGTTCAACCTTTAAGCACTACTCGTGCTCCTCTGGAGTGAGCGTAACACATGAGTTCAGCATTATATTTTCCGAAAGTTGCCACAGTCGACACCATGTTCCAGTTGTAGGACTTCCATGTCTTTCCACCCACGTCGAACACAAAAACCTGAAAACAGAGAGACCACAAAGACTCGTAACCGTAAAGATAAATGTTTCACAAACTACTTTAATGTTCTAATGATTTTCATCAATTTATTTTTAACTGATAAAGATGTTAATTCAACAGCCTCACTTCTTTTGATTCTACACAATTAATCATTTAGTCTAGTTTTGAAAAGGCCAGAACATGTGATTACATAGAAAACATGTTATTATATTTTTACATTAGGAAATGTAACTAATGTTTGGCAAACAACATTAGTCGGTTTGATGAATTGGATGTACTGCCCAGTCTTATAATGAATGGGCATAACTTTTTACTGTTAACTTGTATAGAAAGCATTTGAAAACGTTCAATATGTTGCTTCAAATTTTTACATGGGGTAAATTCAGAAATAAAAAATAAAAAAAGAAAAAGAAATGGAAGAAATACTAATGATGGTGATTGAGTCAATCAGATGTTTCACATTTCTGTCGAGTCAGGAAGCAAAATTGTCGAATGAGAGTGTACAAAATCTGGAACACGTGTTTAATTAATGTTAGACCAAGTCCAAGCAAGGTCAATGAAGTATTTGACAGATGTAATATACAGAATACTGATGATTGAAACAATATAAATGGGTTTCTAAGGAAGTTCAAATGTGCTGGAAAAAGAGGAACCTTCTAAAATACCACATCACCCTAAACTAAATGCAGAGAGGAACAGCAGACTCAACCTTATTATTAACAGAAACTACAGTAGATAGGTTTTTACAAGCAGCCAACAGTGTTTATAGCAATGCTTACTGCACTGGTTTATCTTCAATTATCCATTATTATGTCTCCTATTCTCTGTCAAATGGACGTAGATGTTTTACTTTAGACAATTACTCACATTACTTACACTTTTCAGTGTACTTTACTTTGCTTGGCAGACGCTTTTATCCAAAGCGACTTACATGGAGCTAGTGATGAGAGTCTGGCTCAGAGACACACCTGGTAGGGGATGGACTAGGAGTCAGGCTGGGATTTGAACCTACGACCTTCTGCATCCCAGTCTGACACTTAACCCATTAAGCTACCAGGCCACCAGTGTATCACAGTGTTTGTTTATGTTTGCTTAAAGAATGATATGAAAATGGTTTTAAGGTGCAATGCTCACAGTCCAAAGTATGACATTTATATAAACCTCCATCACAAGGTAACATTTTATTACAGTCACGAGCATTATATAAAACATGTTTTCCAGTTCCTTTGATTTACATGAGCAGCACAAAAATAAAAATTCTTTACACCACAATTTTTTTTATACCTGTTTCAGAGGTTTGATCCCACTCAGTTGGAGTCTTTAAACCCTTAAGGCTTTTTAAAGATTTTTTTTTAAATTACAACAACTCCTCAATCTTGTGATTCACCAGGCAAGAATTAAACGTTGGAAAACATTATTACAGCCTTGAAGTTGTGCTGGAAACGAGTTTTTAATGTTGTTTGGCATCCAAAAACTTTACCGACTAAATGTATTTCAAGAATAATCTATTACAAATAGTGTTTGGTTTAATGATGGTAAAATAAATCAGTGAGCAGTGTCAGTAATGTGTTTGAGTAACTCTGCGCTACAGAGATTCAACAAGCCGCAGCAGTGAGTTTATGAAGTTAACATGAACTACCTCAAAGTCTCTCTCCTGGTGGATCGGTCGACAGAGCTCTGGTCTCTCACACGGACACGAGTTCGCCCTGCAGTGGACAAACACCGATGACAAAACCAGAAGAAACCAAAACATGTTTACGAGCAGAGGAGGAAGTTTAAAACCCCAAGCAAGTAGAACCAGGACCAGACAAACTGACTGTCAACAATCATGTGCATCGCTTATGTACGGCATCTGCAATAGGACAAACTTCATTCTGTCATATTTCCGCACACGCGAGAAACGAGGTCTGTAGTAAGAAAAATAAATATACATACATTTCCATTAAAAACTCAATACAAAGGCACCTTAGAAAACAAAAATCTGGAGACAGTGATCTCTGAAGTAAAACATTATTTTACTATATTCTAATATTAAAAATTAAGTGAAATCTCTCATTTAGGCTATTGTGGTCAGGTTTGTCTGGTTTATTTCATTTATTTTGATGTGTCACCAACTTGATTAGGGTGCAGCTGTGGAAAATTGATCACACAAAAAAAGGCAGATACCTGTTTGTGTATATATAAGATACCATAATTAAAGTTGCATGTGAAAAATCCAAGGAATTCTCTGCAGACAATGGTGGGAAAGGGCATGGACATGGGACAAGTTTACTCCACAGTAGCTCTTCATGGAGCTGTGCATCCAGCTAAACAGAGTAACTGGTCAAGAACTGCAGGAACAACTATCTCAGCAGCAGCCAACAATCAGGCTAGCTGAAGGTAGCTGGAAGGAAGCAAATGTGAACCTAACTGAACTCAGTGCTCAGTGATACGTGAACAAGAGGAAGTGAAGATTCACTTTTATACTCAACTACATATGCATACACATTACTGAGAGGCTCATTTTTCAAATTCTCTTATGGACGACTTAGCTATAATATCATGTTACTCATTTTTTAAATTATGATCTTAATAGCATTCTTTCTTTCAAAGTTTTAAATGTTCTGTAGATACTTCAAATACTTTGACAAATTTAAAATATTAAATTATAATTAAAAAAATTATGGCAAGGACATTATAGAACTTAATAAAAAATAATTTTCAAATACCTCTGTCACCTAGAGACTTTGTGTGGAGCAAAAACAGCACAGCTGGTAAAACAGAAGGTGTTTTTAACCAGTCTATATACTGAAAGGTGGCACATCCTTAATAATACTGTGTCTTATCATATATTAGTTAGATTATATTTTTATGAGAATCAACCTCTGCGAAACATAACACAATAACTAAAGCTGTATGTACACCATGTATGTACACATGATTACAAGAAATTTGTTTCCATCTGATGTTGTCTCTCTACTAATTTCAATCAGGTAGATATATATAATATAAGGTTGTAAATTACCATATAGTTTTGTACTAGCTAACACAGTCCTTATCAGGAAGAGTACATATAAATAATGATACTAACACACACACACACACACACACACACAAACACAGACACAGAGTAATATAACACCAAAGAGGCATATGCACAGAAGTAACATAATTGTACTTATTATTATAGTATTGTACTGGAGTACTTGAATAAATGATGAACTCTGCCACAGATTGTTCAGCAAAAGCATAATGTCAGGTTAGATTTAATGTAAACAGTGACAATGATGTCACCAATGTGATCAACATTTCTTACTTACAGTATCAAAATGAAGTGAAGTGAATACTAATCATTAGACTTTAGTGTTTTTTATGTTAAAATACATTTCATTACTTTTCTGCTACTTATATCTGTCAATATCTTTATTAAATCTGTATACTTCCAATAAATAGATGCCCATAGCATAGAAAAATCATATTTTTCACTATCACTAATCAGTTATATTATTATTAATACAATAAATACAGTGGATCCTGTTGTAATATGTAACATCTCTGCTTGTACCATATAATAATGTTAAAACATACTGTATACAATATGCATAAAGACAAATCCTTAAGGCCTTACTGAGGAGATAAATAGTTTTAAAAAACAACAATTAGTTTAACCTTCATCTTATGATCCCAGTCATCCCAGTTTTAATTTCTGTTGCTGGACCGTTGTGTGCACTACATACTGAATCTGGTTTATGTTCATATGTGGTGTCTTTTAAGCATTTCCTCTTACTGGGATGGCATAATTCTTTGTATTATTATCATAATGATATCATAATTGTTATCATAATTATTATGTTGGATATGACATTGATAAAAAATTACTCTAGATGTGATGATTTTAAAACGCTGTGACAATGCAAGTTAAGTAAATACAAGTTGGATTGTTGACTTTGGACAGTCAACAGTTCATGTACCATGTTGACAGAATTGTGATAAAATTGCAGGTCAGGGCAGAATGACATTTTACTGAAAGACTGTCATTTGTTTATACAAATGAAACATAGGCTGTTATATTAGCATGTTTGTAATATTTGTTTCAGGTATTTTGTAAAAAAAATAACAATTAGAATAATTCACATGAGTTTAGGTCCCTTGATGCCATACAATTGTAAAAGTTTATGTTTTTAGTTTTTATGACCATTTATGAAATAATAAGAAAATAAATAACATGGCGAAATTGATTAAATGAAATTGGTGAAATATATGTAGAATTATTTTATTTATTTATAGATACCCAAAAAATGCAAAATGCATGTACAATAACCTAAAATTTTAATAAAATAGTATTGCACTTCACGTGTGTTAAACATGATACATCAGGAGAAAGAAAACATCATTGTATTTAGGACATAGTGCTGGCTGTGCCAATAGTCAGGTTAAAACAACTTGTTACATCTGTGACATTTTTCATTAGATTTTTTTAGCCACTATGTTTGTCTAATCTAAATGGTCAGGGCACAGTAACACCAATGACGATGAACACTGATATTTAGTTAATGATACATTTCGATGGGCACATCATCAGCAGAACCTGGCTTTAAAAGGAGGCCTCTGGTCCTGGTCAGTCACATCCACCAGCCATGAGGGTGCTTGTGCTAGCTCTGACTGTGGCCCTTGCGGGTGAGTATGTCTTTATGCATTTAGTAAGTGAGTCAAACGTAAATTTAACTAGAATTTAGCCTAATGTTAAGACCAGATTTGTATTTATTTCTTCAATATTTATCAAATGTTTTCCCAGTTGAATACAGTTTTAGAAACATTTCATCAAAACTACTATTTATTTTTCCTTAACAAATTCACAGTTTTTTACCATAATGTTTTTGTGTTCAATAAACATCAAAATAATATTCTTTATTTTCTAGCGGGATCCCAGGTGAACTTTGGTAAGTTTTGTAACTTCATATGCAATTATACAACACAGTTTTTAAAGCTTATTTTAAAATTGGTTTTATTGCTGAGGTTTTTAATTTTAGATGTGAAATTCACATTTTCATGATATTTTAACATTATTGCAGCCCCAGAATTTGCTACTGGAAAGACGTATGCGTATAAATATGAAGCAATTCTTATTGGTGGCCTGCCTGAAGAGGGTCTTGCTCGGGCTGGAATAAAAGTCAGAAGCAAAGTTCTTGTCAGTGCAGCGGCTGCCGACACCTTCATGGCAAAGGTAAAGGCCACTTATCAGTGAAATTTGGTTAATAACGTGAACAGGAACATTACAGTGAGACAGTTTTGTTCACTTCTGCTCACATTTCATCCAAACTGTTTTCTGACTTTTTCCTTGCAGCTTGCAGACCCTGAAATCTTTGAGTACAGTGGTATCTGGCCCAAGGATGATTTCACCCCAGCCACTAAGCTCACCTCAGCCCTGGCTGCTCAGCTCTTGACACCCATCAAGTTTGAATATGCTAACGGAGTTGTTGGTAAAGTGTTTGCACCGGCTGGCGTCTCTGCAACTGCGCTCAATGTTTACAGAGGAATCCTCAACATGCTCCAGTTAAACATCAAGAAGACTCAAAATGTCTATGAGCTGCAGGAGGTATGAATTACTAATATCCAGAAATGTTCACCTACAAAATGCCACAGTATTTAAACTGATTAACTGTATTTTAATTTGTGTGAACTAGCCTGGAGCCCAGGGTGTGTGCAAGACCCACTATATCATCAGTCAGGATGCAAATGCTGAACGCATCTTTCTGACCAAGACCAAGGACCTGAACCATTGCCAGGAGAGAATCATTAAAGACTTTGGATTGGCTTACATTCAAAAATGCACTGAGTGTCGTGCTGTAAGTAGAATTTTCCTGATGCTACCTATCCTCTAAGTTAGTATGTTCCAAGAGTAGGTGTGATAACACTGTAGGTCTGGTTACATCTGCAGAGTGCAAAAATCATGAAGGGAGCGGCTGCCTATAACTATGTCATGAAGCCAGCAGCCACAGGTGCTATGATCTTGGAAGCATCTGCTACAGAGGTGATTCAGTTCTCTCCTTTCAACATCCTTAAAGGCGCAGCACAGATGGAGGCTAAGTATGTCACTGAAATTAAAAATAACAGAGCAATAACATTATTACAAACACTTTTTAAAACCCAAAATGTCACACTGCAGATTAAATGAGTGCCTATGCATACACACAGACAATACCTGACATTCATTGAGATGGAGAAGGCAGCAGTGGAGCCCATCAGAGCTGAATATGTTCATCGTGGATCTCTTCAGTACGAGTTTGGCAGTGAGCTTCTCCAGACACCTATCCAGCTTCTGAGGATCAGCAATGCCGAAGCCCAGGTATGTTCCCTCGTGAGCAGGTTTTTGATGGATCCAACCTGCTCACCTGCTCCAACACCTGCTACTCTGACCAGTTGGTCAGAACTGATAAAGATTTCTGGATGGAAAGCGAAATGTTTTCAACAACTTAAAAACAAGTCCAGTTGCCACTGAAAAGCATTTTTGAAATAACTCGCCATAACATGTGAAATATTTATTTTCTGTTAGATTGTTGAGATTTTGAACCACCTGGTGACCTTTAATGTGGCCAAGGCTCATGAAGATGCCCCTCTGAAGTTTATTGAGCTCATCCAGCTGCTGCGTGTGGCCAGATTAGAGAGTATTGAGGCTCTCTGGGCTCAGTTCAAAGCTAGACCTGATCACAGGTTAGACTTTTATTTTCAGTAAAAAAAAGAGCCATGAAACAAAAATATTAAGAATACAATGTTTCACTCTTTTAGACACTGGATCTTGAGTGCAGTCCCAGCCATTGGTACTCATGCTGCTCTGAGATTCATCAAGGACAAGTTTATGGCTGATGAGGTGACCATTGCTGAAGCAGCTCAAGCTCTAGTGGCAGCTGTGCACATGGTGACAGCCAACATGGAGGCCATCAAGATCGCTGAGGTTAGTCAGTATTAGAACTGGTTTTGTGGATTTTCAACCATGTAAGAACATGGCAATGTAAGCAGTTCTTTATTTTCCACACTCCATAGGAACTGGCTATGAACAACAAGATTCAAGCAAACCCAGTTCTTCGTGAGATTGTCATGTTGGGCTACGGCACCCTGGTTGCTAAATACTGTGCAGAGAACCCATCTTGCCCTGCCGAGCATGTTAGGGTATGTCTTGTTTGTATGCAGGTTTTTTTATAGTAACAACTCTTGTTTTAGTTATAAAACAAGTCATTATTAATGCTTTTCTTTCTCCTGCAGCCCATCCATGAACTTGCTGTACAGGCTCTTGCCAGGGGTGAATTTGAGGAGGTTGTCGTTGCTCTCAAAGTTCTAGGTAATGCTGGACATCCTGCTAGCATCAAGCCAATCATGAAGCTCCTGCCTTGCTTTGGTAGTGCTGCTGCCAACGTGCCACTCAGAGTTCAAATTGATGCTGTTCTGGCTTTGAGGAACATCGCTAAGAAAGAGCCCAGAATGGTGAGACTCCGTGTTCTGGTTCCTTTTATTAGCAAAAGTAAATACAATTACCATCAAATTAATAAGTGCTGTTTTGTTTAAAACATTTATCTTTGTGAATCAGATTCAGGAAATAGCTGTTCAGGTGTTCATGGACAGGGCTCTCCACCCTGAGCTTCGTATGGCTGCAGCCATTGTGATGTTTGAGACTAAGATGTCCACTGGTCTGGTGGCTGCTCTTGCTGATGCCCTCATTAAAGAAACAAATATGCAGGTCGCAAGCTTTGTCTACTCTTATGTAAAGGCCATGACCAGGAACACTGCCCCTGACTTTGCTTCTGTGTAAGAACCAAAAGAATATCCACATTTGAAATTTGTTTAAATTTAAGCATGTTAGCATTAAGCATATTTTTATGTTTTACTTTCAGTGCTACAGCCTGTAATGTTGCTGTTAGGATCCTGAGCCCCAAATTGGACAGACTCAGCTACCGCTTTAGCAGAGCTTTCTATTTTGATGCTTACTACAGTAAGACAATAAAAAATTTATTTATAATTCAATTAAATTAATTTATCGTGACCAATTTCAGATAAATGTGTGTGGTTTGATAGTGCTCGTCTTCTCTCTGCAGACCCCTGGATGATGGGTGCTGCTGCCAGTGCCTTCTATGTTAATGATGCTGCAACTGTTATGCCAAAAGCCATGGTGGCCAAAGCTCGCACATACGTGGCTGGAGCTTACGCTGATGTGTTCGAGGTGTGACAATAATTTCTTATATAAATATTTAACAAAATAAAAGGATTAATATCTTAAAATGACTTAATTTTATATGAGCAATGCCAGTTTTTAAAATATGTATATTTGCCTAAGTGCCTTCCATTCCTATACACATATAAACAGCACAAACAGATAACAGCAAAAAGAAGGAAATGTAGGTAAAATTTGGAATAAATATAGATGTCAAGCTGTTTGCAAATGCCAAGAATAATCAGATTAGAATATAGCTATAAATGTACCCATCAAATGCTATTTTTCCTTGTTTCAGATTGGACTGAGAACTGAGAAAATCCAGGAAGCTATTCTGAAAATTCCTGCAGCTCCCGAGGATGCTGACAGGATCACCAGGATTAAACGAGTCATGAAGGCTGTAAGTTTACTGTTTTGATCTAATTCTAAAATACTTCCTTTATTTTGCTGACATACATAACAATGTTTAATTTACTGTTTTCTTCAGTTATCTGATTGGAGGGATCATCCTTCAAGCCAACCCCTGGCCTCTGTGTTCGTGAAATTCTTTGGGCAGGAAATTGCATTTGCCAACTTCGACAAAGCCATGGTTGATCAAATTGTTGAGGTACAGCCTTTACTGTGACTGTTAGATATACTATTGTGCTTATAAGCTAATGTCTTATAAGATATTTTGTTTTCACAGTTGGCCACTGGACCTGCAGTTCACACTTACGGCAAGCAGGCTTTGGATGCCCTGCTGTCTGGTGTCACAGCTCATTATGCTAAACCAATGCTAGTTGCTGAGATCCGTCGCATCTTCCCTACTGCTGCTGGTCTGCCCATGGAGCTAAGTTTCTATACTGCGGCTGTGGCTGCAGCATCTATTGAAGGTAAGTATTATAGGTGTAACTAGACTGTGTAGTGAAATATCGATTCACAGTGACATGAAATTTTTATTATTTTGTTGTTTTTCATAGCCCAAGCCACTGTGACACCACCTGTGGCTGAGAACTTCCATCCTGCCCAGCTTCTGAAGTCTGATATCAACCTGAGGGCTGCAATTTCCCCAAGGCAAACTGAAATGTTTTTACTAAAATATTCAAATATATCAAACATAAATGACAAAATACATCATTGAAGCTTTTGTTTTTTTTCACTTGCAGTGTTTCCTTGCACACATATGCAGTTATGGGTGTGAATACTGCTTTTGTCCAGGCTGCCTTGGTCTCAAGAGCCAGAGTTCACACAATTGTTCCTGCAAAGATAGAAGCAAAAATTGATATAATGAAAGGCAACTTCAAGTTTCAGTTCCTTCCTGTTCAGGGCATCGATAAGATAGCATCTGCAAGGTATGTACCATTCATTGTCAACTCGTATGTATAATCTAATTTTTAAATTTTGTTTTTCTGATACATTTGTTCCCTTTGTCTGTTAGTTTTGAGACTTTTGCTGTTGCAAGAAATGTGGAAGACCTTGCAGCTGCCAAAATCACACCAATGATTCCAGCTGAAGCTGCAGCACAGGTGTCAAGGGAAGCCTTCTCTTCAAAGATTTCTAAAATGTCATCCTCTCTGGCTGGTGGCATGGTGAGTTTGACTGATCATCTTTCCAACCCTTAATTGTAAATGCTACACTGTTTCAAAATGATGTGATGATCTACTTTGTGATTTTACAGTCACAATCATCTGAAATCATTCCTGCTGACCTGCCAAGAAAACTTGCCAACAGGCTGAGATCTTCCAAAGCCTTTGAAAAGAAAAAGTGCGCTGCATTCGAAACCTTAGGAATTAAGGCGTGCGCTGACATTGAATCTCACAATGCCGCCTTCATCAGAGACTGCCCTCTCTACGCCATAATCGGAAAACATGTTGCTGCCTTGGAGATTGCTCCAGGTAAGTGAAATGCATTGTATAAAATCAGTCATGAAGCAATTTTGTAAAATGTTGCTGAAAGGTATTGGAGCTATTTAATTATCTGATTGCAGCTTCTGGACCAGTCATCGGGAAGGTTGAAATTGAGATTCAAGTTGGAGATAAAGCAGCAGAAAAGATCATCAAAGTTATTAACTTTAGTCAGGAAGAGGAAGTTCTCGAGGACAAGAATGTCCTGATGAAACTCAAGAAAATTCTGGTGCCCGGTCTAAAGAACCACACAGAAGCTTTATACCGTTCCAGCAGCTCCAGTTCTCAAAGCTCTAGATCCAGCAGCTCCAGTTCTTCCTCTGCTGCATCATCATCTGCTTCATCCAGCTCCTCTGCTCGCCGTAATACCAAGATAGTCACCACTGTTGCAGCCATCAGTAAGGCATCAAAGAGCTCAAGCAGCTCCTCCAGTCGTTCTTCAAGATCCTCCAGCAGCTCCTCCAGCAGCTCCTCCAGTAGCTCCTCCAGCAGCTCTTCAAGCAGAAGCTCCTCCTCTTCAAGATCATCTGCCCGGTCCAGCAGCCACTCTTCCAGATCCAGCTCCTCCAGCTCTGCCAGTGCTTTGATCAAAGTGAGACAGAACTTCACCTCTGACATGTAAAAACTGTGTAATCAAAATGTATATATAATGTATCTACAAACGTTTTTATTGCAGGATGAAGTGTATGACATGAAGTTTACCAAGAATCACATCCACCAGGTAATTATCAGTAATTATGTTGTAAACAGCAAAGGCACAGTCACATTATGTACTCTGAGTAGTCTCTGACTAGGCTAAATGCATGGTTTCTTTGTTTGCAGCATGCTGTCTCCACAGCCCGTGCCAGCAAGAGCAGTGCCTACAGCTTTGAAGCCATTTACAATAAAGTAAGTCATCAGACAAAGCCACTTACCACCGTACTCAATTTAACTTTCAATAACAATAATATCTGGTTTGCACTTTCAGGCAAAGTATCTTGCTAATACTGTCAGTCCTGCTGTTACCATTATCATTCGTGCTGAGAGAGCTGACCACAAAGTCCAGGGATACCAGATTGCAGCTTACTTAGACAAAGCCACTGCCAGACTTCAGGTCATTTTTGCCAACCTGGCTGAGAATGACCAATGGAGAATCTGTGCTGATGGAGTGATGCTGAGCAACCACAAGCTGATGGTAAAAAACTATGATTTTGGTGACATCAGCTGGGACAAACGTTATTACAACATGATAAGTGTACATGATACTTGAGATTTAACTCTGATTAAAATTTCTCCTAGGCCAAGATTGCCTGGGGTATTGAATGTAAGCAATACGCGACCGAGATCACAGCTGAAACTGGTGCTGTGGGTCCAGAACCTGCACTTCGTGTGAAAATGACCTGGGACAAACTTCCAAAGAGCATGAGACACTATGCAAAACTGTAATTTCATGAACTAAGACACATAATATCTAAATATCTGATGCATGTGTGGAAACATTTAGGAAATCATTACTTCCTTTTGCATCAGGTATTAGTGAACACTTAATCTGCTGTTCATTAAAAACTTAAAGTAACCCTTTATGTCTGTCTAGGCTTTCTGAGTACCTTTCCCAGTTCGCTCAGGCAACTGGTGCATCCCTGGCAAAGTACAAGAATGCTCGTAATCAGATCAAGCTGACCATGGCTGTTGCTTCTGAGACACGCGTGAATGTTGTGTTCAAGACACCACGGGTATGACTTTATCGCTTATTATTATTTACACATAGAAAATGTCTGAATTACACGTTGTCTCTCAGATTGCATACATGCTCTCTAATTGTTCTGGTATAATATTACAGAGGACCATTTACAAACTTGGACTGAGTCTCCCTGTTGCTCTGCCACTGGGAGACACTGCTGCTGAGCTGGAACAATACCAGGACAACTGGGGCAGCAAGATCTCATACATGTTTACCAAGGCTAATGCGGGTGAAAACATTTAAACATTTTCAAATCTTCATGGCTGAATATTCTGTTCTGTAAGTAGCACAGTCAGTGTTTTTTTTCACTTTTCCATTCTAGCTGAGTGCAGCATGATCAGGGACAAACTGATCACATTCAACAACAGGAAATACAAGAACGAGATGCCTCATTCTTGCTACCAGATTTTGGCTCAGGATTGCACCCCACAACTCCAGTTCCTAGTTCTGCTGAGAAGGGATCAAACACAAGAACAGAATCAGATCACTGTGATGATTGCAAACATGTAAGATCAGCTGTTATTTATATCTAATTTGTGGAACATTTCAAAAAGACAAAACTATAAACCTGAATTGAAAATAACCATAAAACAAGTATTTCAAACATTTTCCCAACAGTGATGTTGAGATGTATCCAAAGGACAATGCCATCATGGTGAAGGTTAATGGAGTAGAAATCCCCATCAGCAACCTGCCATATCAGCATCCTGCAGGTTTTTTATATTTTATTAATTCAATTGTAACTATCATAAACTTATTCCATATGTTGAAAAATCACATATTTATAAACACTTGCATTCATATTAGGCCAAATTCAGATCAAACAGAGAGGTGATGGCATCGCTCTCCATGCTCCCAACCATGGTCTTCAGGAGGTCTACTTAGATTTGAATGTTCTGAAGGTAATATTTGGTGGCATTACTTTTCCAGGATTAATTACTTTGCATTCTGTTGCAATTACAACATTATTCCACAAATACTGAACTATTTGAGTGTTTCAACAGGTTAGAGTTGCAGACTGGATGAGAGGCCAGACTTGTGGACTCTGTGGAAAGGCTAATGGGGAGATCATGCAGGAGTACCGCACACCCAATGAACGCCTGACCAAGAATGCATCCAGCTTTGCTCATTCTTGGGTTGTACCTGCAAAGAGCTGTCGCGACACCTCTGGTAATACTTAATGTACTAGTTTCACCATTTTCTATTGGAATATCATTTACACTCAGAACTGAAAATGGCTCAAACATAGAAACCTTGATAACTAGTATTTTATTATATTAATTAAAAAATGTTTAGAAACAGTATTATAACTTGGTTTCATTGAAGGACTAGAAATGTAGCTAAATGTAAGAAATGTAAATATAAGTACAGTGCTAATCTTAATTTTTTACCTTTTTCCAGAATGTTACATGAAGCTGGAATCTGTGAAGCTGGAAAAGCAGATGATCCTCCATGGTCAGCAGTCCAAATGCTACTCTGTTGAACCTGTACTGCGCTGCCTGCCTGGCTGCATGTCAGTGAGAACCACCACTGTCACAGTCGGCTTCCACTGCATACCTGCTGGTGAGTCTTTAATAAATCACAGCTGCTTCACAAAACTGAATGACACTGCCTCAAACTTGACGCTAACTGCTTTACTCTCTCCGATGTTGCAGATTCTAACTTGAACCACTCTGAGGGTCTGAGCAACATCTTTGAGAAGAGCACTGACGTTACAGAAACAGCAGAAGCTCACCTCGCCTGCCGCTGCACCGCTCAATGTGCTTAACACCATTGTTTCAGTGATATTATGTGTTATTTTCTCTTTCATACAAGTATTCTTAATTACTTTGTATGAACTGTAAACTAAAATAAATTGCAGAAGCATGTGAAGCATTTGTTGTCCTAAATTTATTTTAAATAACATGGAATATACAAAAAACACAAACAAGCTGAAAGGTCTTTGTACTGAAAAGAGGTACAAGGAATATAATTTTGTACACGATTTAGAAACATTTTAAACCAACAGACAACTCCTCCAAAAAATGACAAAACATATGCAACAAATTGTTCCTATTTGTCACTGAAGGAAAACACAACTTAAATGACAAACATTTTTCTTGCAGTCATTGGTAGCAGCATCACAAAACACTGAACTATGAAGTTGTGAAGCTGATTGTGACTTGCTAAGCCCAGCCTAGAACTGAAGTGAAATAGTGATATATTTTGTTTTTAAACTTACCTTAGTAACATGTAATTAGTGAGCTTTTGCAGTACTGTGGGCTGTTTTGTCTTTGTCTCAGGCTGTCTTCCTGACTTCCTTCCTTTCTTAAAAAGGTTGAAGTCGTTTACCTAACCAGCTGTTTAGGATAGCTCTATATTTACACATATAAGTGCTAAGAAAAGTGTATTTTACAAAACGTTGAACCACAGTATTCCTTTGGTTTGGAGCAGATGAGATTTGCTGAGCTTAGTTTAGCATAAAGTAGAGAAAATCCTAACAGCACATTCAAAACAAAATCATAAACTAAAGTATGTGTTTTATCTCAATTGATACAAACATCTGAGATGTAAAAACAGCATTTTATGGTTTCAAAGAAGTTTTAGGAGGATATTTCTAGGCGAATAACAATTAATACATATTTAACAATTACTTACCATCACATTGAATTAGGTGATCTTTACTATCTGACAGTTGTTACAGTCATAGTTAAAGTACTTATCCCGTAGGAACAAACATGCAAAATATGTCATGACTTGCTGTGTGTACTTATGGCTACTTAAAAAAAGCAAAAAGCATTAGGCGGCAAAAGAGCATTTTTTACGTAGCATGTTAATGTGACTATTCTGTTTCAAGCATAACAATAAAAATTATAATCTATGATTGGGTGATGATTATTTATGACTGGGACGTTACTACCCTCAGAAATATTCATAGGAGGCATCAAAAATGACTCCAAACAAAACTGCTGAAAAAACAGAAGGGACTTGATGGGTTATTATAGATCTATAGCAAGTAAGAGGAGGTGGAATTTATTTATTTATATGATATATTCTTTAGGTGCCATTTTCTTTTGTGGTCATTTGTATCACAGGCTGAAGGTGTATGGTTAAGTCAGCAACACTAAGTAATACATTCACATTGAAGATAATTATAATTTCTAAAGTAGAGAGAGAGCATAAAATATATAGTTTTACGAAAGCTATTATTTTATTATATTATATGCTTGGATTCGACAGCTGTGATTCAGTTTAACTATATAGTATTTACAATGCTTAGATACTACTTTACACAAGAATTACTAAAACCAACTAAAACATTAATTTATAAATAAAAAAAATTACATTAATGTTTGATGACTTTAGAAGTAGTTCTTATCTTGAATTTATAATTTTTTTATAAATAAGTTTATTAGTGGAATACTTATACTCTTAAGTACTGACTTTGTGTAGTTCTGCCACCTCTGTCCTCAAATTTAAGTGAGCATTTTCAACAAATAGGCACAACCAGGGACGTCACTAAGATTGGAAAACAAGCGGGGCTTAGCCCCCAGGGTTGTAGGAACGAATTAGTGCATATAGTGAGCACTAAAAAGGTTCACTAAACCTAAATAGGCTTCATTAATTGTATTATCTCTTGTACAGCTATTCTGCTGTTATCTGTCTCACTTTCTTTCAATGTCTTCTCTGGAAGATCCCCTGCCTTTGGTTTCCTTAGTCTTTATGATGTCTACTGTGTTTTTTCCTTTATTTCTTTTTTTTATTTGTCTAAATAAGTCCAAGTTTTTTAACAGTCAACATGTTGGGGTTGTGTTCATGAAAAACATGCTAGCAAATATATCCATCAATGCATTAAATAATATTAAATGTAATAGATAATATCTAAAGATATGTAGTTTCATAACTAAGTTCTTCTTGCTTGGTGTCTTTTCAAATAAAGTTAATTATTTCTGTCTACCATTGATATTTCTCTATGCAGCTGACGACAAAAGATACCATAATGGTGTGTTGTAATCATTAGTTTATTCACTAGTAGTTTAAAAAATGATTATAACAACTGCATTTTGTAGCACTGATATTCTGTCAAAATACAAGAAGAAAGACGGAAAGTTGCAGCTGAACTTAGTCTGAATTAGTGTTAAACTGCCTAATATCACCTTTTCTTTCACATAAGGCAGGAGTGTTCAAACGTTTTTAATGAGGGCCAGATCTGATAATGTGGTAAGTTTCTTTTACCAGCTGAGCTATAGAAACGACGCATGAAAAGCGAAAAGATGTGCATTTGTGATTGTATGCAGTGGTCTGGTCTGGACCAAGATGCCAGGGCTGATTTATTTTATCCCAGTCCGGCCTGGGCCAAAAATAATAAGTTTTTAAAATCAAAGGCCGGAGATGCCTCACTTAAGGAAACATAAGTAAAGGTCGTAGATGTCGTTGACAGCTACTCACAGTTTCAGACTATTGTGACTTTCTGATCACTTTACTAGAGGAACATTGTTAACAGGCATCGACAGGTAGCTTCCTCCTAGGTCCTAATGCCCACCTTCTACCTACAGCAGCTTAATCGATCAGTATGATAATTTTAATCAAATATTGATAACTGGACTTATTATTTATTTCAATTCATAGTCTTGCTTCTATTTGTCTATTTGTTAAGTGCAGTGATATTTTGTATTTTATATATATATATATATATCTATATATAGATATATATATATACATATACGTATATATATACACGTATA
>JAUYWH010000020.1:12897491-12944510 GCA_034779795.1 Ctenopoma multispine | reverse complement strand
CTTATGGATTCTTGGATCACTAACACCAAAAGAACTAGTAGCTCAATGTTCCAACATCCGCAAGAAACAACTGCTATCACAACTAGAGATCGATGTGGTACAACACGAATGCTACGGCAAGGGGGAGCCAGGACGACAAGTCAGGGAGGTGATATCATCATCATCCCCACATTCCAAGATTGGGTACCAAGAACAAGCTCTAGTAGACTGAATACAAGAGCAGCAGACCTGAGAAATAAGGTCATGACCCTGGACCCTCTGACACTGATTAACAAGAATGCGTGAAGTATTCCATCACTGACACCAACCAGCTGATCTACACCACAGCAACAATGATCCTTGAGGAGCTTGGCTATAAGATGAACAACAGCCGCAAGGACCAGTACCCTTCATTGAAGAGAAGGTTAGAGGCTAAAATCAAGACAAGGAAGTTAGCCAGCTATCAGAAATCCCAAGCGATGGTAACATTAGGAAGAAGGAACAGGAGAAGCATGAGAAATTATAAAATACTATGATTATTACTATAATTTTAGGGGGGCTTGGGAACATTTTAGGGGAGTTTCAGCTTTTAGGGGAGCTTCAGCTTCTCTAAAATAGACCTAACGACGTCCATGGGCAAAACCATACAAACAAGCATTGTTTTAGGATAACAATGGTAAAAAGTGTCACTCCATAATAAAATGATATTACATCAGCAGTCACCTTCACCACAATCAATAAAGTGACCAAACAGCCCTAGTTGCACTCTTGCATGAACTTTGAAACTACATGTCAACAGTATGATGTAGAGATGCCACAGACATTCATAGTATTCATAAAATTAAATAAAAACAGAAATTAATTGTAAATTCTGTGCATATATGCACAGCACATGCACTGATCATGATATTCAATTTGCCCTTCAATTAAAGTATTAAAATTGTATCCACATTGTAAAAAAACATACATTTCTTTTATGAAGCTGACAACATTTAACTCTCGACATTTAAAAACAAAAATTAAAATTCTGTTCCTTGTACCTCTTTAAAACATTATGACATAGTATAAATTCTTTTTATGTATTTTTGTCAAATGAACTGTGAGACAGTAAACATTTTGAAACATAATACTTAACTTTGACTTGGCTTATTTGAAAAGAACAAGGTCGGGTGACCTTAACATTTCATCCACTGATACACACCCTGTCGCTCTCCCTGACCCAAATTCAAGTTTATTGGAATATAGGGAGGTGAAATAATCAAATCTAATGCCAGGGTTCACCTATTTAATGACATCCTTGTCGGACTGTGGCAGCACAAAATGTCCCTATAAAAAAGCAACCTGTCACTGCAGACATTTGCAACCCAATCAGCCATGAGAGTGGTTGCACTTGTCATTACACTGGCCCTTGTGGGTGAGTATGATTTCTTACTAGTATACTTTTTTAGCTGCAGTTTTGATCACTATTTGACAAAATGCTGTTGTTTTAGATATCTTTAAAAAGTATTTAGTCTTTGTTTTTATTTAAATGTAAAAATGTATTTGTAATTGTACCCAACCTACTTAATTGAGCAGGTTTCCTCTTGCAGTAAAACTCCTACCAACAAAATTACAAACATATCTTTTACACTACTACTACTACTACTACTACAGTAAATTAAAAAATAAATGATTTTATTATTATTTATTTGCTGGTTATTCATTATTGGTCTGATACCTTTGAATACCTTGAAATACCCTAAGATAAGTAAAGAGAGATATGAAGTTTTATTAACATTATTAAGATCTAATGGAAATTATTTCTGTTTATTCTTATCAGGCACTTGTAGCAAAGAGAACAATTTATACGGGTATGTATATTCCGTTGCAAAGTAACTGATTTATGTTGCTAGTGCTCTTCTTATTAAAAGTCACATTATAATCTAAGACTGTCCTATATTATAATTGACTGTGTAATGCCATGTAATACTATATTTGCTTTGAAACAAACATTTAGACATTTTGGGGAACTCGTCAACATATGTCACATTTCATTTATCTCAATTTCTTTCAGTTAAATTACTAAATAATATACCACTGAGTACATCTGTACACTGGTTATACAGTGCTGTGAAAAAGTATTTGATCACTTCATGATTTTTGTTTTTTGCATATTTGTTTAACGTAATAGATTCTAATCATCTAACTAATTTTAAAAAGATAATCCACATAAATACAAAATGTGTTTTTTAAACAATGATTTAATTTATTATGGAAAAAATAAGTATTTTGATGATTTAATAATTTACTTCCTAAATTATTAATTTCTTTTCAGTTTTATTTTAGGTGGTGAATCTCATAACTTAGGTAAGTCCGTTACATTATTTCAGTATTATGTTACTTTATACATAGTTTCCATTTTTCTTCAATTATCTCAGTAAAATAAAGAAATAATAAAAAAACTGATTTCATCATTTTACCACATCTAATGATATATAATAGAAGGACTAAGCATAATAACTCTCACTGAGTGCAACTGCCTCTACAGTTCCTGATTTCGCTGCTGGTAAGACTTATGTGTACAAGTATGAGGCTTTGCTCCTTGGCGGCCTGCCGGAGAAAGGTCTGGCAAAAGCTGGACTCAAAATCAGCAGCAAAGTTCTTATCAGTGCAGCAGCACAAAAAATATACATGCTGAAGGTAAAGCTCAATCATGTACATGCAACAACTTTTTTATTTTCACAATGCAAAGCACCCTGTAAAACTTTACTTTATTCTTACACTATAGCTTGTGGAACCTGAGCTCTATGAATATAGTGGTGTCTGGCCAAGGGATCCTTTAATCCCAGCAGCCAAGCTAACTTCAGCACTGGCAAATCAGCTCATTACTCCCATCAAGTTTGAGTATGCCAGTGGTGTTGTCGGAAAAGTGTTTGCACCTGAGGGAATCTCTACAATGGTGATCAACGTCTTTAGAGGTATCCTGAACATCCTTCAGCTCAATATCAAGAAGACACAGAATGTCTATGAGTTGCAAGAGGTTTGTCAAAAATCCTGCAGTACTGGTTATAAATCCATTAAAGGAAGTTGAATCTCAAGGAAATGTATATTTTATTAGGCCGGAGCTCAGGGTGTGTGCAAGACCATCTATGCTATCACTGAAGATGAAAAAGCTGAACGCATCCTTCTGACAAAGACCAGGAATCTGAACCAATGTCAGGAGAAAATCATGAAGGACATTGGCATTGCATACTCTGAGAAATGTGCACAGTGCCAACAGGTAGGTTTAAACCTAATTCGTGCCATTCATGTGCTATTTATCTATGAAAACTAAAAATTCCGCTTGATCGATCAACTATGTGATTTATCTAAACAGGATTCAAAGAACCTGAGAGGAGCTACAGCATACAGCTACATTTTGAAGCCAGTAGCTAATGGCATTCTCATCCTGGGGGCAGCTGTCAATGAACTGATCCAGTTCTCGCCTTTCAGTGAGAAGAACGGAGCAGCTCAAATGGAGACCAAGTATGTTTACTGAAACTGAAAATGTTTTATGTGAGGATTTAACAGGTCTGCAGATTAATCACTGTTGGCATTATTTTCAAGGCAATCACTGGTCTTCCTTGAAACGCGAGGAGTCAATATTGAACCTAGTGAGGCTGAGTATCTTCACCGTGGATCTCTTAAGTACGAGTTTTCCACTGAGCTTCTTCAGACACCCATTCAGCTCATCAAGATCAACAACACACATGCCCAGGTATCATCTCAGACTGCCTTAAGTGATCAGTAAAGTCGTGAACAAATACCTGTGACTCTACTGACTTAATGACATCTCCTTCATTGTGGTTAAATCCTATGTTCTTAGATTGTGGAGACTCTGAATCATCTGGTAAGCTACAATGTGGAGAGAGTCTATGACAATGCACCAATAAAGTTTTTGGAGCTCATTCAGCTTCTCCGTGCAGCTCAGTCTGAAGATCTAGAAATTCTCTGGAACCACTTCAAAGTCAAGCCTACCTATAGGTGACTGTTAGTGTTTGAACATTTATAAAAAGATGTAAAAATTGTACACAGAGTCACTCACTCCAATTTTATCTTTTAGACAGTGGATCTTGGATGCCATTCCTGTCATTGGAACTCATGTTGCTCTAAGATTCATCAAGGACAAATTCCTGGCTGATGAATTGACTGTTGTTGAAGGAGCTCAGGCTCTGGTTACATCAGTTCATATGGTGACTGCAAACACTGAGGCCATCGAGCTGGTCAAGGTGGGTAAACCTTTATGTAAGTTACATCGTCAGTAATATGCATGAAAACCTTCTCATTGTTGTTTCCTTACAGGCACTGGCAGGCAACAGTAAAATACTGGAGAACCCAGTTTTGCGTGAGATTGTCCTCCTTGGCTACGGTACCATGATTTCCAAACACTGCGTTGAGAAGGCTGTTTGTCCTGCTGAACTTATATGGGTGATATAATCTTGTTCATTTCATATTACTCATTGCTTAATATTATTAAAAATTAAGAAAAGGGAATCTTAATTTCTCCTTTCCTCCCATAGCCGATGCAGGAACTCCTTGCTGAAGCCGTTTCTAAGGATGAGACTCAGGACATCATTTTGCTCCTAAAGGTTTTGGGTAATGCAGGCCATCCTAGCAGCCTTAAGTCAATCACAAAGATCCTGCCCATACAAGGCACAGCCGCTGCATCTCTGCCAACAAGAGTCCATGCTGATGCCATCTTAGCTCTGAGGAACATTGCAAAGAAGGAGCCCAGAATGGTGATCCCTCCAGACCAAAGAGTATTTGAAATTATTCCACATTTATTAAAAACACCATATTGAGTTTGCTTTCTATTAAATTAGATCCAGGAATTGGCTCTTCAGCTCTACATGGATAAGGCTCTTCACTCAGAGCTACGTATGCTTGCATGCATTGTGCTGTTTGAGACAAGGCCCCCAATGGGTCTGGTGACAACTCTTGCCAATATTGTGAAGACAGAGGACAATCTGCAGGTAGCAAGCTTCACTTACTCTCACATGAAGTCCCTAACCAGAAGCACTGCCATTATCCACGCCTCAGTGTAAGAGCACTTTCTTATCCCTATTCATCACCTTCATGAGCTGATCCATGTTTGTTCAGTTTTCTTATCCTTTCCTCACAGTGCTGCAGCTTGCAACTTTGCTGTCAAACTCTTGAGCCCCAAGCTGGACAGGCAAAGTTTAAGCTTTAGCAAAGCCATTCACATGGACATCTATAACAGTAAGGCCAATGTTGCATCTGGTTGATTATTTCAGTAGCATTAAATAATTATATTTAATTTTTTTAAAATTCAGGTCCCTTGATGTTTGGTGCTGCTGCCAGCGCTTTCTTCATCAATGATGCTGCTACCATTCTGCCCAGATCTATTGTGGTTAAGACGAGTGCCTACCTTGCTGGAGCTGCTGCCGATGTTCTTGAGGTAAAGGAAAAGGAGAACCTTAGACATTTAATTACTTATCTGAAAGGTATTCTTTAAACATGTTGAAATTGTCTAGGTTGGAGCAAGAACTGAGGGACTCCAGGAGGCAATACTAAAAAACCCTGCAGTTACTGATTGTGCTGACAGGATCACCAAGATGAAGAATGTCATTAAGGCTGTAAATGCACCATCAAGTAACATATAAAAAGAATATCATACAACATCACCTGATGGCTTACAATAGACAGTTGATAAGTATGAGCATGTGTTTTCTCTGTCCAAAGCTCTCTGAGTGGAGGTCACTGCCCAACAGCAAACCTCTGGCCTCTGTCTATGTAAAGTTCTTTGGACAAGAAATTGCCTTTGCCAACTTTGACAAAGCCTGGTTTGACCACGCTATTGCGGTATGATTCAAACAACTGTGAACCTCAAGGTGGATTGCTAGTAATGATTTTGTGAGACACAATAATTATACGTTCTTTCCTTACAGCTCACCACTGAACCCTCTGTTCAAGTATTTGGTAAGAATGTTCTCAAGGCTCTGTTGACTGGTGCTTCCTTCCATGTTGCAAAGCCTTTGCTGGCTACTGAGGTGCGACGCATCATGCCTACTGCTGCTGGACTTCCTATGGAGCTTAGTCTGTACACTGCTGGTGTGGCTGCTGCAGCTATTCAGTGTGAGTTTAAGCTACAAGACATAGATATTCAAAAAAAGGCCTGACTTGCTCTTGGAATACCCTTAATCAAGATACCTTGATTAAATGTGATCTAAAAAAAAATAAAACCAAGAGTATTTAAAGTGACACATGGGTTTATTTGTCTCAGTCAAGGCCACGACAACACCAGCCCTGCCAGAAAACTTTAATCTCGCTCATTTTCTGAAGTCAAACATACAGCTTGACACTGAGATCAGACCAAGGTAGGTACAACGTCTCCCACTAAAATAAAAGAAATGACTACAAAATGCACCATAAAATAAAATCTAACATACAAATTTCCTCTCCTTCTCTCATAGCATTGCTGTGAACACATATGCTGTGATTGGGATAAACACAGCACTCCTCCAGGCTGCCCTGGTATCAAGCGCTAAGCTCAACTCCATTCTACCTGCCAAAATCGCTGCAAAACTTGACATCAGCGAAGGCAACTTTAAGATCGAAGCTCTTCCTGTTTCAGTTCCTGAACAAATTGCAGCTGTACAGTAAGATTCATATTTTTAAATCGCCGTTTGCCCCTAAAACTAACTGTTTAGAAGTAGGTATCTTTAGCACCTACATAATTAAATTTGTGTTCTTTGAACAGTGTTGAAACCCTTGCTGTGGCAAGAAATGTTGAGGATCTTGCTGCTGCAAGAATCACTCCCATCATTCCTGCCAAAGAATGGCAGTTCACCTCACGAGAGCTTCTCACATCTAAGCTTGCTTCTGATGATAGTTTGGTGAGGCTTAAACACGTTGTTTTAACACAACTGCAATAGTACTTACACTTACAATATAATTTATGCTGTTTGTCTTTTCATAGCCAAGATCCTCTGAGATTATTCCCCACGGTGAGGCAGCAGCCATTATAAAACCTAAAGCAGCTCAGTTTGAGAAGAAGTACACTGTTAAAGCTTTTGCCATAGGACTGAAAGGCTGTTTCAAGATTGCCACTGAAAATGCTGCTTACCTCAGAGACATTGCCCTGTACAAACTGGCTGGAAGGCATTCTGTTGGTCTTTCTTTAAAAGCAAGTAAGTATTGAGAACAGAACACTTTTGATAGATGCTGTGTACTTCAAGCAAGCATTACAATGTCATTATTAAATGATACTTTCAGTTGAAGGTGAAGCCATTGAGAGATTGGAGCTGGAGATTCAAGTTGGACAAAAAGCTGTAGAAAAGCTCATTAAGCAGATCCACCTGAGTGAAGAAGATATCCCTGCAGGAAGACTAGTCTTAAGGAAGCTCATGAAAATCCTTGCTCCTGGTCTTAAAAACAACACTTTATTCTCCTCTTCTAGCTCCAGAAGCTCACACTCAAGCCTTTGTTCCAGGTCCTCTTCTGCCTCATCTAGCTGCTCATCTCATGCCACCAAAAAATACATTAATGTAGCTGCTCAAGCTAGCAGCAGCAGAAACAGTAGCAGCAGTAGCAGTAGTAGCAGCAGAAACAGCAACAGCAGCAGACTCAGCTCCTCCAGACCTGTGAGCAGGTCTTCCAGGTCCAGTTCTGCATCAATCTTTGCATCACTCTTCAGTGGTAGCTCAAGTTCCTCTCATTCCAGTGCTCCTCTCTCAAAGGTAAATATGTCAAGACTGTTCTGTGACTTTGCATGGAAGAATATATATCATTATAAATGCTGTATCTGACAAAAATATGTCTTAAAACAGCTAGATTTTTATCATCACAAGTTCCAGAGGAACCACAAGAAGCAGGTACACTAATGATAAAACTTCATCATAACAGATTATACAGACTGACAATGTTAACCCATGTTACATTTTTTTCATGATGATCCTCAGCTTTCGTAAATTATTGTTGTAGGCTCTTACTTCTCAAGCCAACTCTGCATCACTTTCCAAGAGCAGAAGCAGTGCCTCAAGCTTTGAGGCCATCTACAGACAGGTGGATATTAAAAGTATTGAGATAATATGTGAAAAAAATAAAACATCTTCATATCTTTTCAATGCCTGTTCTTTTGGTGGTGTACTTACACAAAATCACCATGACTGATCCCACAGAACAAATTCCTTGGCAGAAATGCTGCTCCTGCTTTTGCCATGATTTTCCGTGCTGTCCGAGCTGACAATAGGCTACAAGGATACCAAGTGGCTGCATATTTGGACAAACCGACTGCCAGAATTCAGATTATTCTGGCTGTCCTTGCTGCTGATAACAACTGGATGTTCTGTGCTGATGGAGTTTTGCTTAGTGAGCACAAAGTCACAGTAAGTAAGACATAAGTAAACCACTGCCTTGCTTAAATCATAGATCGTAGACATAACAGGAAATGACTACCATTAAAACTACATCTACTGTCTCTCAATAGGCTAAAATTGCCTGGGGAGCAGAATGCAAGCAGCACAACACAATGGTCACAGCCGAGACTGGTCTTGTTGGTCAAAGCCCTGCAGCTCGTCTCAAAGTGGCCTGGAGCCTGCTACCTTCTGTCTTTAAACATTGTGCAAAGATGTATGAAACTTCATATACACCGTTTTTAGTCTTGTAATATGCAATATTGACCTAAATTTGTAAAAAAAAATTTACAGGGTATATGACTACATTCCTGCTTCCATATTGGCTGGCATGATTCAAGAGAAGAACAAAAACAGCCCCAAGCACTTCTCACTTACTGCAGTTGCACCATCTGACAGAACCCTTGACTTTATTTGTAAAACCCCTACGGTATGAGTAATTATAATGTTCTCAAAACTATAAAATAAATAATAGAAAAAAAATCCAATTTGTTTTAAACATTAATCTGACCTCCTAAGTTAACTGTTCTACAGCGCACTGTCTACAAGCTGGGTTTGCGTCTTCCCATTGCTCTGCCGCTTGATGAAATCACAGGTCTCAACCCTTTTGATGATTTCACTGATAAAGTGAACTTCTTGTTTTCCAAGGCTGGGTCAGGTAATGGCTGACATTATTTAATACAGAATGCTTTGGCAGTAATATTTGACTGGGTGCAAAAAATAAGGGTGCTATTTTATTTCTTCACAGCTGAATGTAGCTTTGCCAGCGACACACTGACAACATTCAACAAGAAAAGATACAAAAATGAAATGCCTGTTTCCTGCTACCAGATTTTGGCAAAGGATTGCACCAATGAGATGAAATTTATGGTTCTGCTGAAGAGTGATCACACTGAACAGAACCATATCAATGTAAAGATTGCTGACATGTGAGTGCTCATTACAAATAAGAAACAAGCTGTGTTTTTATGGTTTTTAATCTGATAAAACTAAATAAAAATAAGATTTCTGTAATTGCAGTGATATTGATCTATACCCAAAGAACAATGAAGTTATTTTAAATGTTAATGGAATGGAGATACCGATTACCAACCTGCCATACCAGCACCCCACAGGTTTCCATATACATTGCTTATTTTTAACAAAATATTCTACTGTAGTAGCAACGTGTAATCTATTGGCCTGGAGAAGATGAAAATATAGTTTATTTCTTACAGCTAAAATCCAGATCAGATCAAAGGATGAAGGGATCTCTATGTATGCACCCAGCCATGGTCTTCAGGAGGTCTACTTTAACAAGAACGCATGGAAGGTAAATGTACCATTAACTATGGACATTTTTTTTATCCAGTTTTAGGTTCCTGAGAAAACTTTCAATAGCACTTTTGATACATTTCACAAATGTTACGTTTAATAGTGTATAATGTTGTATTTGATCTTGCAATGCAGGTAAAAATTGTGGACTGGATGAAGGGACAGACCTGTGGACTCTGTGGAAAGGCTGATGGGCAAGTCAGACAGGAATACCGAACACCTAACGGACGCTTGACCAAGGACACAGTCAGCTTTGCCCATTCCTGGGTTCTGCCAGCCAAGAGCTGCCGCGACACCACTGGTGAGAAGTCCACTGTGCAATCAATTTTATAGCAACATTAATTTTCATATAAATGTCTCACAACCCTCTAAACCACTTTGAAACTCACTCATCCACACCCTTATCTTACAGAGTGCCGTATGAAGCTTGAATCAGTTCAGCTGGAGGAACAGGTTAACAGCCACGGCCAGGAATCCAGATGCTTCTCTGTTGAGCCTGTGCTGCGCTGTCTGCCTGGATGCCTCCCTGTGAAGACGACCACCGTTACCGTTGGCTTCCACTGCCAACCTACTGGTGAGTCTGATAGAAATCTCAGGCAGTCAAAGTGACAGAAATATAAACTGCGGAGGGAAACACACATTTTCTTGACACTGTCCTATCTTCTTCTTAACAGATTCTGCCCTGACGCATGCACAGAATCTGAGCAGCATCAATGACAGGAGTGTAGACCTGAAGGAAAGAGCAGAAGCTCACCTAGCCTGCACCTGCACCGCTCAGTGTGTTTAATAATACTTTGTTGTCATGTTTTAATTTAATCTTAAACAAACTGCATCTCAAAAGAACAATTATGCATTTTTACATGTTTTTAAAACTACAAAGCTGCATATAGTTAAAAAAATGCTTACTGTTCCTTTCATGTCAGGCACTGACACCCTGCTCACACTGCACACCATACAACAGCTAAAATCTAAAAATTAAAAAAAATATGTATCATTTATATTAAGAATAATATAAGTTCAGTATAAGCTATTATAAAAATGTATAATAGTTTAGCCAATACTAAAACACAGAGGCACAAGTCTAGACAGAGATGAAGTACATAATTTATTACAGTATTCACTTCTCCAATCATCATTTCTGTTTGTTACTTCACCATTTAATTTACCTGATGTCTATTTTGATAGTTGACACTTGCCACAAAAGCCTTATGGAAACGGCCCAGAGTTCCCAACAGTGGCCAATAAAGGTCAAATGATGAGATGAAGTTTCAGAACTATAGTACTGTCTAGGACACTTCATATTACTGGAATAATTATTCTGATCAATACAAAGCCACCAAAATAAATATATTAATAAAAACATGGTCAATTGATTTCACATTCACACCGACATTCAAGGCGTCTTATTTCAGTATCTACTACATATTATGTAGTGTGTGATTAATGGTGTTTCTTATTGCAATCAGTGAAACAGCAGCATTAAAACTACATTCTAAAACATCAATATAATAATATGACAGAGACATAATAATAACGTATAGACAACTTCTGCTGCAGCATCGACCAAGAAACATCTCATTATGGAGACATTAGCTCATTTGTAGCAAGTCTGCACTGTGAAAACATACCATCCTCAGACTAAGATGTTAGCCATAATATATGACTGTTAACCAAGATTTAGTAACTTAATACTAAGTAAGTAAATAAATCAATACAATTATAATATAATAAAAAAAAGAAACATTTAGACTACAAATTTTCTCTCAGTCATACAGCACACACATTAGCTGTGAACCAGAAGTCGTTTGGCTTTGACAGTTAACAGCTATTTAATAGTTCCACAGTCTATCGTTAAGTTGTTTAGACATTAACATAAATCCTGATTTGGAAGACAAATGTGTTTAGCTTCATATAGAGCTGTTCATTTCCTGTGAATGACTGCTGTGGTCGTTACTGTCATTCCACCGTACGTGCTGAGCTGGAGCGTTTCCATTACAAAACGCACTTGGTGCTTCAACATGTTCGGTGTTCCTCTTTGGTCTGGTTGAACTGAAATCACATTTCACAAAGAGTCAAAGTCAAAATATTAACTGCATTTACAGGTATATTGCAATCTCAAAATAAATTTACTGTACCCGTTTAAGAGTGTGCGATACAGGTCCGATTGTGATGCGAGTGGAAAACATGTGTGTTTGGGGGAGGTTGTGTCAGATGGGCATTTGATAATTGTTTCTTGAGCCAACCCTGGCTTTGTTTCAGCTGCTGAGAGAACATTAAACGTCATTGGAATAAAAAATTATTGATTTCCATACAATAAAAAATACACATAGGAAGAAAAATGAAATCTACAGTGTAATTGTAATACAACAGTTTTAGATCCACTTGCAAATGTCCAAAAAGGGTCCTGTGTAAGTTTTAGATGCCTCATTAAATACAACTATTTAGTATTACTATCACTATGATGTTATTGTGTATTGACTAAAGAGTATTGAAAATATGAGGATTTTGGAGAAACTACGCACATAATAAAAAGGCACTCTTAGACTTCGACATCTGGGATTTCTTTGAGTCTGCAAATGGACTCAAGTTTAAAAACTGGTGTTTGAGCCACGTCGCACGATCCTCCTCAAAGGCTTTCCTCTGCAAGTTAGACCACATACAAGTCATGTCAAATACAGTGCAACACAAAAAAAGTGCTGTTTTACACATAGAGAGAAATGTGCTCTTTTTATTTATTACTTATTTTATGGAGTTTTTTCTCTCCACTGTTGCTGCCTAGTGCTTGCTCTGGTGAGATTGTTGGGTTTTCTTCAATAATTTTGTATATATATATACTGTATATACTGTATATATAATGTGTAAGATCTTAGATGCCTACACTGTAAAGTGCCTTGAGATGATTTATGTTGTGATTTAGCGCTATACAAATAAAGTTGAATTCAGTTAAATTCTATTCTATTTCATACCAAATTTTGGAAGAATTTATTTTTCTAAATCACCTCGTGGCTCAGCCTTATGGCTGCTTCTGTAAAATTGTTCCTCTCCCTTTCAAAGATCTTTCTCTGCTCCTCTAGCATCTTCCACTCCTCTCTGAGGCGTTCTTTCTCCTGCAACATGTAGCAATCGCTCAGCAGGGATGCTGTCTCCTCATCACACGGAGAACTTAGCTGCTGCTACAACCACATAGAAAAAAACAAACATATTAGCCACATTTTATTACTTAGTTAACTGTGGACTGTGTGTAATCATTCTCTCCAAATACATAAACCAAGATTCAGTGTAGATTAGAAGGGGTTAGAAGGAGTTAGATGGGGTAAAAAGTCCCTATTTGGTAAATGCTTGGCAATGACTGATTCAATAAGTTACTGGATTAAGTAAGTAATCAAAGAATCTAGAATAATAGGTCACTCTGTCTCACCAATGTATCTTTAACAACTGGAACTTTGAATTTCAGTGAATATAATTTCCACCCTACCTGCAAGAGCTGCTGCTGTGTTTGAATAAAGTCTTTGCATTGTTGGATCTCCAGCTTTAGTCTGCCCATCTCCTCCTCGTGTGTCTCATGTGGATCCCCGACAGAGCTTTTACTCCCACTCATCTGTGCCAGAGACGCTGAACAAATAAAACAGAAATTCCAGTTTTACTCAAATGCTTACATACATCTATAATAAATTGATATAAACAGGAAGTAAGTCTTTTGCCACATCAAACTAACACAATTTTTAAGACAACTAATTTCTTTGTTAGAAAGTGTTCTAAATCCCCAGGAGTAGCCAGGACCTTGGCTGTCCAATCTTTCTACATGGCTCTTGAGTCTTCTCCACTGGAGACGAATACTGCTGGTCAACTTCTCATGGGCATGGACACAATACAACTCTACACTTTCCTTACTGGAATTAAACACTTCTTCTTCCTCTTCTGAGTCAGCCTGAAATGATAATGAAAAAAACATTTCAGTTCTCAACACATTTGCCAAATAAATACAAGACAAACTACGACACTAAATAACAGGCATGATGGTGATTATAAGCTATTAAAACAAAATGTGATCAATATGAGCTGTTTGTTGTTGTTTGTTGTTTGCTGCATGAAGATGGTTTCTACACAAATATTACTCCTAATATAACCAGGAAAAAGGACAAACTAATGTTAATGGCACTTGATAAAAGGTAATTCAGGGCCGATATAAGGATAAGTGTTTCGTATGCTGAAGACTTGACTCAAAAAGTACTGAAAGCTGGTGAGATTTATGGTATTAATGTCACGCAAATAACTTATTTCATAGTTCTTCATGTAAATTTAAATTCAAGTTCTTGTATGTTGTGTGGTGCTTTATAGCTTTAGAACTTGATTTCTATTAATCAGAATCAGCTATATTTGTCTTGTATGCTACCACATACAAGGAATTTGCTTCTGGTCTTTTGTAGCTCTTCTAGGACAGTACAGACATACACAGAAAGACAAGACAGTAAGTGAAAAGTGGTAAAAAGATACAAGTTATCAAAATACACTACAGAAACTCAGGTACTGTAACACTCACTGAAATACTGCAAATGATAGTCCTACATGCAGTACATTCAATCTTTATACTATATATATTCAAACAGAAAAAGTTACGGAGAATGAATTAAGAGGAAAAAACTGTTTTGCGTGTCATAAATAAAATAAGTATAAAAAATATAAATATAAAATATATAAAATAAGAGTCTTTTTAAGAGAAAAAACTAACCTGTAGACAACCATCTTTATCCTGTTTCAGAGTTGGTTTTCTAGAAGTTGAAATGAATACCATGTCTTTTTTCATCTGCTGCAACACTTTCCTCAACTCTGCATTTTCCAGCATCAGCTCCCTTTGTCGGGTGTCGTAGTCACTCAGCAGGGTCTTATACATCTCCCCCTCATGCCTAAGAACACGGTGTGAATTTTTATATTAAACATAAGAATCTAACAGAAGTCTAATCCCTATATAAAAAGATTTGTCACCCAGGATTTGACACTTCAACTATACTAAAAATAAATGTATGTCATCTAGAACACTGACACAAGAGATGATATGCAACCTCTTTGCGTAAAGTAGGATGACATTGAAAACTAAGAATACTTTCTCTGATTGAGCTGGTTCTGTAGTCCTGTGTGTTTTCATTTACAAAATAATTGTCATGTACAAGAACTTCTTACTTTGCCTCTGTCTTTTCAGTTTTCCAAAGGCTTCTTTTCCCATCGGCTCTTCCAATGCTGTTTAATACATCAATGGCTGCAAAGAAAGAACGATTTAATTAATTAAACTGATTTTAAAAAGAGGATTTCGGTTCTGTGTACACGACGGTTTAACTTTAACTAAGGAATGAGACCAGAGCAAATTTAACCTTGTTTCTTCTCCTTTTTGTCAACTAGAAGTTGATTCAGACGCTCTTTCAGTTTGTTAAATTCTCTTTCCTTCCTCTTCATCTCGTGATTATACTGACTGGCCCGGCTTGCAATTACGTTCTGAAGTTTTTGCACCTGACAAAATATAAATGAAACAAGTTGTTAACATTTAAATTACTGTTTGAATGCTTATACACAGACCTGCCTGTGTATTCATTTAAATTTGTCAGCAGTAGTTCTTCCAAATAAAGTACCTCTTCTTTTTCATTTTTCAGGCAGTTTTGCAAAGTTTTTACTTTCAGCTGTAGCTGACGCTCTCTCTCGAGGAGTCCTGTGTTTTCTCTTTTGGAAATTTCAAGCTGCTCCTACAATAGAAGAGGAACATGGACACAGTGACTGAACTGCTCAAATAAACATCTTAAAACACAACCTGATCAGAAGAAATTAATTATATTGATAAGGAGAAGTAGACGTTCCTACATTTTACAGAAGGTTTGCTTTGTATTTTTGTATTTATAGTAATAGTAATACTAACAATAATTGATACTTCATTAATCCCACTGGGGAAATTCTTGAAGACACCATTGGTTCGGGGTACAGTGTCTTGATCAGGGACACTCTAACAGGTAGCCAGGAATCAGGGGGAGCCGGAAAGCACACTGCCAACCCTGGGGTTCACAGACTACTGCCGACTGCCCTACTAACTGTGCCATATTAATAAGGAGGAATCACTGGATAACGTAATGTACCTTTAGTCGGGTGCTGGTGAACTGCAGGTAATCCACGTTGTTGCTTAACTTTAGCTGCTCCACTTCCATGTTTTCCACACTTCGAAGGCTCCTGTGGTGCAGCTGAATCAGGTCATACAAGCAATTTAGCACAGCAACAGCATTTAGCTCTGTGCTGCCCGTCGACTCTGTCGGAACTGGTGGGAGTCCAAGAGATGACACCTCCTGAAATATCCAAGGATATGGTTTTTACGGTCAATTATTCTCTGTAAATATTTCAATAACACTAACACTGAGAGTAGTTTTAAACTCTATATTCAACTGGTAAAAAAACAGTTTCTATGTACCTTTTAAGACACATAAATGGCATAAAACAAGTGTTTTCATCAGGTTTGTGAGGATTATTTTGATAATAAATGGTCCCCGTCCAGAGTCAAACCAAATAGACATATTGTCCATATCTTTGACCATTAGACATTAGCATTTACATATCACTAACTGTGCTAATACTACATCAAAGATACACACAAAGCTACCAACCTGATTGATGTGTGATAGGCATTCTTGCACATTTTGCTCTGAGCAGAACGAACTGAGCATGTAGGAGTTTCTGTGCAGTGGCAACGATTGGCTAAACTGCCTCAACGGGGATGTTCCACATTCAGCATCGCTTCTGTAAATGCCCTTGACTTCAGGAGAAAAAAGTGTTGAATAATGTATAAAGTACATAAGCCTATGAAAATGTGTTTATGCCAGACAAGAAAATCATAAAAACATCATAAGAAATTAGGTTGCTCTTGGTACTTAAAATGCCACTCATCCTTCCTCACAAGGCTGTTTCATAGAAAGCACAAAAAAGGGATCATAATTATACAGTAACCTGCAGATCTGCAGACCTACTAAACTTCTTTTGTACTGTACATTTAAAAGTAGTTTGTGATGCATGGAACATGAAGCTTCTTCCCAGGATTTCCACACTATGTGTCACTTGTGGTTACATATACAGTAATGAAAACTCACCCAAGGACGATTCTGGCATTATTGCAGTACAGCCTTCAGGCTATGTGTCTGGATCTAATACTGTACATGTGGAGAAAACACAAAGCTGGCCACAAGATCCACCTACGCAGTCTGCTCCTGAAATAGAAAGCCAGATTAGCAGCGTCCATTCAACACAGTCTGCACTACAAGGCAATAAAAGTAAACATGCAGCAGCAAGAGGTGCAAACACAAGACAACATAAATAACAGAATATGAGGATAACAGAGTTATATTGGTCAGTTCATTAATTAATGACACATAAACAGTGAACACTTTTTTATTCTTAATAATTCTTTGGTTTATATAAATTAGTTTTAAAATATGTATTTTAGAGTCAGATTGTCAGCTTTTAATGCTTATCGTATTGTTTTTGTATCACACTATTGTCATTGCAGGTTGGTTGTTTAACAGTTTACAGGTTGGGAGAAGTCCAACATCTTAACTCAATGCTCTTATCATCAGCTAATTAGACTAATTTCACACAGACAGTGTAGTGATTTGTCTCAACAGCCACATATTAACAAACATGACAAAATATTTTTTCTTGTGTAGGAATACTGCCAGAATCAATAAATAGGCATACTGCAGAGAATATAAATATTAATCAAAACTTAGAGCATAATTTAGGACATTACATCTCAGGACAGCAGCCATCAAAAACATCAGCAGGAACTGCATTTAAATTGGTAATATTTTTCTTGTGAAGAGCATGTTCTAAACTTTTCGTCCCACACATTTTAGTCATGTGGAGGCTAATTATCAAGGGACCTACATGTTGGCTTCAGTGATACTTAATCAGTCTGGCAAGACAGATGGCAAGCCTTCAACCACAAAGCTTAACAAGCCTGGACCCTACTTAGACTTACTACTTAACAAATGTTAACCTCACCAACCTTAACCTTTAACTCCTTCATTAAAGATTTCAAAAGATAAATAGAATTATGAAAATCAAAAAGCATGTCAGTATAACCCAATACTACCACAAACTACAGCCCCAAGAAGGACCACAATCATTCAACACCTCTCTGATAAAATAGTGAATATAGGGTTTAATACTGGACTCTTATATCAGACTGCATCAGTTTAAGCTAGGTGTACCTAACTAACTTGCAGGGCTATATTTACCAGCCTAGAAAAATCCTCGTTTAGTTACATGTCACAGTTTCAATACAATCAATGTCACATTTCCCTTAGTGTCTTTAATAGTGTAACTTTATGGAAAGTGCAACTAAAGCTACTAAAGCTGACCTCTGAAAAACTCTCACATAATCATGTTAATTGCTTTACCCTTCAAGTCCTGTAACAGTTAACTAAGAATACGAAAACAGTGTGTATGGTGTCACATTATTTTAACTAGCTAGTGTTTGAACTGTACTAACGTTAGCTACAAACAGAGAGAGACGTAAGGGTCACGTTAATTGATGTCGGTAAGTTAATAATAACCTTAAAGCAGCCTGGCTTTAGGTAACCTCTTCCAGAGCGTCGGTTATTCAGGACAAATTATAATTTGTTACTAAAATAAAACTAAACAAAGGAAGTTAATGTCCTCCAAGCAGTCGTCACTACACGTTACCCGCCGTTACGTTACGTCCCACCTTAAAACAACCTCACACTGAAGCCGAACGGCTGGATATCTCACCCAAAGGGGTGCACTGGTTACGAAGGGAGACGTTTAAACCGTTTACGAATATGCGAATGACATATTTTTTGTACTCGCTGTACTTAACCTTGCTGTTTATAATGTATTTCTCACCTGCTACTTGCTTCCCGATACCGAAGCAGCTCCTTAAGCCCTGTCGGTCCAAATGACAGTACACACGCCACCGCACGCAAACCAAACGGCAGGCTAATTGGTCGACTTGTTGTCTAGCAACCAAATGCGGCTTAATGTGATTGGCTGCTACTGGTAAAACCCTATCTAGTTTTTGTTCATTTTGTTTTTGACGGTATTAATCTATTACAATAATGTTTGTATTGTGTAAATGTTATTGTTCAAAACCTTCTTATAAACAGCACGTAGAATGAGAGTGACAAGAAACTTGAGTGACATAATTGAAAAATGATGAAAGTACATGCAGAGGTGTATAAACAAACACAGTATTTAAAGTAAAGTAAAAACACTCCAATAAAAAACAATGTATTTTAAACAATATAGAATTTGATGCTTTTGATAACATAAATGAAGGAATCTATTCCAGATTTGTTGTTGTCATGTGTATTGTGCAAGACTTGCAAAATTCCATTTACTGATATAATACTATTGTATATTGCACTATAGTTTTCTTCTACTCAACGCTTGTAACTTTGTACACACAACACAAGAATTAAGAAACTTAAACATTAAAGTAAATTTAATGCAATATTTACACTCACTGAATATACACAGCACTCATTTCACTCTACAGAAAGCAATACTTTAAACTATTACAGACAAGTAGCCTACTACACATTCTAATTTTAGGACAGTAATGAGAAAGTGTCTGTGTTAAATCTATTCGGTGTCAGCAAGACATGCACAGTTTTCGTAATTCAAAGCAAACTCACAAGTGGCTTAAATCAAAGACTTTGGTTATGAATTATTTTCATTTTCAACTTGGCATAGCAGAAAAGCACAGGTGAAACCTGTGACATTTAAAATGGCTCCACAATCGACGTGGCAAAGTTAAATGGAAAAACACCATCATCTACTTTATTAATTATTGACTGAAATTATTGCTACTATAATGAACATGATATTCAAACATTTTACTAATATTAAGTTCATTATGGCAGCTAAATGAATATTTCATAATTAGATCTCAATATGTCTTATACAGTATAGTCCACATACAGTGTGTAGTCACATTTTATACTCTGTCCAGATTTAGTCACTAACTGGTACTGGGACTCCTTTGGATTCAGATGTTCCAAGCAATTGGTCTGTGTGATCATTTCTCTTTGCTACAAGCCACCAAGTTGTCATCTCGCCCTTACCCTGTTGGGTCAAGAAAAAATTAGACTCAGGGAGAGAAAAGAGAGTCATATTGCAAAGCATGTGTCCCTTTGAATTTTAAATAAAGCCATTAGGGTATGATGGGGGGGAGCAGATAGCAGCAGCTGAGGCCACGTCAGCAAGACATCACAAATGTCAGCACTGTCCATTGGGACTAACTAGCAATCCCATCCCCCATTATTACACTGGCACCACCAAAAAATAGGTCTTAAGTTACAATATGAATAGAAGCCAGTAGAACTGGATATTACAATACTTCCCCTCAGAGCAAATAGGAGACACACCCAGTCTACTTTTGATTTCCTTTTGATCTTTTCAAATCTCCGCCTCATAAATCCTTTCTTGTCTTTTGCAGACAAGAAATTATGCTGCACCAGCTCATATGTGAATACTGCTGCATGCTTGTGGCTTTTAAATATAGCATTATAAGATAAGATAAGATAAAGTCTTATCTTATTATATGCAACAAAGCTTATCACCCTAACATTGTTTAGTTGTAGAGATGCTGTGGATGTATATTTGCTCTACACTGCTTACTACAGCAACCATCATGACCAAAGCCAGGAATTTGCTGAACACAGTTCTCTCTGTCGTGTTTTGTGTAGTGAAGTGTGTTTTCCATGTGATAAAACAAAAGTACTGCTGCATTACCAATGTTCCTGTCGGTAAAAACCCTCAGTATTCTTTAACACACGTTAGATTCATGTGTAATTACGTGTCTATTAACATTACCTTCACATTAAGTGCTCCTCTGCAGGTCAGAACGTAACCTTTGAGCGTGTGGAGCAAGTCAGCTGTGGCACCACTCACCTGGATCTTTAGAGCTATAGAAAAAGATAAAGGAATTTATCTTGGTACACATTGTGTGCAAAATGTACTGCATGTTTTTGATAACTTTATTCTTCCGTTTTTAATGTATTCACAAAGCAGTATTATTTGTATAACATAAAGGTTTCACAGCAGATCACTCCGCATATTTGATTTGATTGCCAAATGCAGGTCCTGGCTCTCTAAATACTAAAAAAACATTACACACAAAACCAAGATGTTACAAAATTACAGTTTTATAGTACACAGAGCATTTACTGAGATCAGTAGATGTTAAGTAAAAATAGAATTAACCATTTAATTGTTTTACTATACATAATGTAATCAAATTATAATCACTGTCAGACACAGTCCATAATTAAGTAAAGTGTATAATGGTATCTAAGTGATATACTATTACTAAGAAAATGTTGTGCTGCATAGTATACTGCATATAGTGTCTGTACAAGTAAAAGGCCATAAGGCATGCCTGTAATTATGGAAGACAAACATTGAAATGCTTACAAATCAAGTATGTTGTTTGTACATTTTTTAAAATACCCTTATAATTGTGCACATGGTGACTTGAAAGCATATTCGCGAAATCTTCATGGTAAGATACTGTGTTCACAAACCATATGATTAATCTTTTTGGCATACTTAAAGCATAAGCAGAGGTTTAGATTTTGGGTGAGCACACAGTCCATCCCTTTTGTAACTCTTTGCATTGTGCTGGTGAGTGAACGCACAGACAGTCCGGTTTGGCACAAGAGGAGCAGTCACAGGCCAAAAGCTAATTCTGCTACTTTTGCAGTTTACAACGGTGCTGTAGGCAAATATGTTCTCTCGTTGGATAACATAACTGGATAAAAAGTAATCTAATTCTTCATTACCTTCACTAGTTGACTCCATCCGTGATGCTGTGTTGACAGTGTCCCCAAAGAGGCAGTAGCGTGGCATTTTAGAGCCAACCACACCTGCCACTACAGGTCCTGGTGGGATAAGTAGCAAGAATTGTAAACCTTTGGAGAATAACATTATACACAGTATGTGATATTGCCTAATTATAATAATACACCAACAAATATAAATCCTATGCATGTGTATTATGTGTACACATACTGTACAGTTACATAAAGCAGTCAAATCAGTTTTTGGGAAATATGTACAACCTGCTGATGACAAAGTAACGCTGTCAAGTTTGGGGGAGATAATATTAAAACTATCATTATTATTAAATTATTTTTAGCTACAGGAATGATACTGTATCTATTACCTAGTTTTTGAGCACTTGAAGTCAGGTCAGGTAAACATTTATTAAGCCGTATGATAACCCTCTAAACATTACAGTTTTCAGCTTTGATTACATCAGATTACTGTCTGACATTACATAACTTTTGCTGTTGTCATACTGTAGAGATGCAGTGATTGTGGATGGATCAGTTCTTAAATATGACTATATGAATTACTATTATTTGTAACAAAACTATTGTATCACTTACTTTTACCAGTAACAAAATACTTTTTTCTAAGCTTAAAATATAATTACAACGATTTAAATGCAGTTTGGATTATAGTAAAATTGATTGAAAAAAGTGCTTCGTGATTGGATATCCCCCTCAACCCTCAGATTGCAGTAGGTATTTTTAAAACTGAAGCAAGATTTATTTGGGATCTTAGATGTGGTTAGATAGTCTGATTAACTGATGCTGGATACCTGAATGAATTCCAGCCCGGATCTGTAACTGTGTGTTGGGTTTGTGTGGAATCTTGAAATTCTGGCAGACACTGACCAGATCCAAGGCCATGCTGGCTATCTGTCCAGCATGACTGATGCCATTTTCTTTAGGGACTCCGGAGACCACCATATCTGTACCATAAGTCATTATTCCATTCCAAGAAACAATACATGAAGAGGGAGAAGTTCACTGATAAAACACACACATAACTGATATTTAAATTATCTTTAGAGTATAATCAGTTTCAGTTGTTACAGTCCAATAATTTGTATAACGTTTTATCTTTTATTCTATCGTTGATTGTTGTTTCATGGTCAAACCCTTTCTTTTTAACAGTAGAGTTAATAGGACTTGTCACTTAATGTTAATGGTTAATCATTTGTAAATGCTGCTATGATGTTCTTACGTACAAGCGTCACCAATTGTTTCCACTTTGTAGACGTCGTAATTGTCAATAATGTCATCAAAGGTGGTGTAGAGCTGATTAAGAAAGTCCACTACCTGGTGGGGAGTGCTGGCACCAGACAGCTGAGTAAATCCAACAATATCACTGTCACAAGTGAGAAAAACAGTATAAGTCATTTATTCATTTTAACTATTAAACTAAGAGAACAATTACATAAATGTTCATTTGTGTGGTTGTAAGTGTTTGATGATCACACACCTGAAGTAGACGGTAGCACTGGAAAAGCTCTGAGCTTCTGCTGATTGTCCTTGACGAAGGTCATCAGCCACCGGCTTTGGTAACATACCTGCACACAAATTCAATTACACGAGAAATTATTGTGTACACAAACCTAGAAAATCGTTGGAGCAATGGGAAGGAAGTTCAACTTCTGCACCACTAGATGGCAGAAAACCAGTGTCTTTTGAGTGTCACTCTAGGTTTAACTTAACTACAGGTACCGAGTCAACTCTTTGTACAGTAATAACCTTCCCCAGTAGTGCTGTAGATTGTTCACCCTGTAAGAAAGGACTATTTGCACTGATTTGGTTAATTTACCGTTTACCACAGCTTGTCATCTCCTGCTTGTTGCAATTTATCACTGTTTTCATTACTTTTCCATCAACACCCATTCCTGAAACTTGACTGATTAAATGATTTTGTTTGGAATCAACAAATCAAGCCATGCAATAGTTTCACATTACTCCCTATTACTGTTCTCACTTACTGTATAACAATCGATCTGTCTTCTGTTTCTCTTGTAGAAGGTCCTGTGTCCTCTCAGCAACTATGGTCTCCAGATGTTTGCTGTATTTCTCCATCTGTGGTTAAATAAAACCCTGTTTGTATCTGAGACCAGATAGCACAAATATCTCTTTAAGGTTTCTTATTGTATTTGTATTAGAAACATGACATGGGTGATATTTATGTGAAGGATTGTACTGATTCATACTTCATATTGTGCAGATGTCATGTTATTCTGCATTATTTTACCATATTTCTGTGGGTTATTACCAGGTTCATCATCATGTCCACTGGGCTGACTTTATGCGGGTTCATTTTGTCAAGCATCTTCTTCACCTGTTCAAATGTGGGCCTCGTGGTGATGTTGTGAGACCAGCACTTCTTTATGAGCTGCTCAAGTATTTCAGAAGACAGAAGCAGTAAGACATTATTCTTTAATACAATGAATGTAAGACTGTGTAATGCCTAGCATCTCGACAGAATTATATTCAAACCTCTACAGTTGTAGCATAACATATTTTCACATATTTTGTGTCAGACCTCACAGTAGTCTCCATGACTGGGACAGTCATTATCTGCCTTCCCTGCCTTGATTTCAGGCAGAGGGGGGCGCCACATGATATCCAACCTCACTACTTCAGCTTGGTCCTGTTAGAGAGGACTGCTGGTTATAAAGCATAGATCAAAAGAAAGCCGAAGGTTGTAATCCAGAAGGATGGCTGTCATACTCACTGAAATGAGGTCACAGCGAGTTGCAATCTCAACCAGAATCATGGAGTAGCTGAGGATTGGAGGGAAAAGAAGAGAAGGGATGTCATTTTCCATGTTTTCTTTTCAGTGTTGTTAGTAAGATTCAAGAGAAACATTGTTCATATGTACAGAGATCTATCATATATTACAATCTGAAACTATAATTTACTGTTTATTCAGTAGCACTCGAACACACCTGTAGATGTCTGCTGCTGGTGTTATATTGGAGCTGCCACCCAGCAGGACCTCTGGAGCACAGTAAATGTGTTTAACATCACCACAATTTAAGTCATTACTGCCTGCCTCAAAGTCCTCTTTTCTGTAGGCTGTGAGCCCATAATCTGGAGCCAAACACAGAAAAATATAGAGTACAGTGACGAAGAATATTGTTTTTCATTTTGCCTACATTGTAATATTGGTGCTGCTGGTGGTGGTGGTTTTTAGCAGTGACAAAAATGCTTTGATTGAACATCGTTTTTAAGTCAGTGCCCTTATACAGTAGACTTAGTCTGCTGGTGTCTTTTTATTGTTACCTGATATTTTGCACACCCAGCGGTCATCAATGACGCAGTTTCTGGAGTGAAGTCTCCCATGAGACATCTTATGCTGGTGGAGATAAGACATCCCGCGGGCGATGTCACTGGCAAATGAAAGTCTGTATGTGGGGAAAGCTCTTTTATGTATTACTAAATATGTGTTACACACATTAGTTCACAATTAAAGGTAGGTACGTCATGGCATGTAGTCAAGATGTTATCTCTTAAAGTTTCAGTCAACGAGTTACATTTTCCATTTTCATGAAAATGATAAGCTCCACGACATGAGTGCTAATTTTAGAAAAAGCAAAATGGACAAACACTAAGACTGTTATCAACAGCAGATCTTTGGTGTTAGTTCTGGGCTTTAGTTCTACCCACAAGTGTCTGGTAGCACTTTCTGGTGGTACAGGAACTATTGTGGGGTCGACTTGTTTTCCTTCCTACAATAAAGCAATAACTGCCTTAGCAATCATAGCTGCAGTTGTCAATGAAATACAAATGCAGATAGTAGGCGTCAGAAGTAGAGTGAGCCGGGAAGGTCAGGGCCTAATTTGTTCAATCTTGCCAAGGTTATGTCCCTGCAACCTGGACTTCATAATAACTTTGAAGTTAAGGAACTTTCTGATGTAGATGCAGCTAATACTGACAACAAGAACAACTAGTAAACTGCTCAACATGTAGATCAGGTTATCTGACCTGAAACCCCAGTTGATGGGGATGTCATCATTCAGAAGGACATCAGACAGGCTTCCTTTGGGGCAGTGTTCAGTGATGATGCTTACATAAGGCACCTCAATGGAACCTCCAATAAATTTGCATAGATTAGGGTGGTCCAGCTGCCTAATGGTTATAAAAAGTTATCAAATCAGTTTAAATTTAAATGACAGGAATATTTATTTCATTTGGATGACAAACATTCAAAATGTCAGTAAAATATTTCCAATTACCATTTACTCTCTCTTATCTATGTGTGACCTCACCTGACTTCTTTCACTTCCTTCCTGATGGTTTTAGAGAGGGTGAAATGTTTCTTCTGGATGTGCTTGACTGCTACTGTCCTCCCATCACTGTAAGACAGAATGTAGTAGTTTCATATTAGCAGGTAAACCATAAGTCAGGTTTTTCTTTACAGAAACTGGTTAAAATTATCTACTGACAACTCAATGCTGCTGTTTCATTCACATTTATTTGAACAAATAACATTTCATACTAGATGCCTGGCTGAATTGAGCCTTGTTTGGATGAGGCGTTGACTACAGTACACATAGTCACATCAGTAGTTCGACTAATGCTGGAATTACTCTTGAAGTGTTGCAAGCTGGAGGTGCCACTGGCCACGCAGCACACTCCACCTGCAGAGACCACAGTCAGATACTCATTTAAGACGCAGAGACAATAGCTCGGAGAATCTTTACTTCTGAGATATGTGCATAAAACAAGCTTTGATAACATGATAACATAAATTTATCAAATCAGATGTAAATGACTAACTTTCAATGTAATTTTTTACATGTTTTCACATTAAAGCAGCAGATATAACAGACACTTACTCTATACTCTTGTAATGTATCATCTAAAAACTTCTACATTTTACCAAATATTATATTCTTGTAGTTGATGATCCAGCTTTCATCCCAAAACATCTTCTGTTTCTGGTACTGGAGCCACTGCAGGAAAGAAATTTAAGCATACACCAGCTCATGACACATCTCCTGTGTTTGTGTGTGTGTGAGCAAGTGTGTGTTGCACAGACTGACCGCGGTGGTTAGAATGAAGCCACTGCTGAAGAGAGTAACAAAAAGCCCTATGGCCACTTTGATACTGATGGACATGGGGCAGACGCCGCAGTCTGCAGGACAGTTCAGACAGGTTTCCTCCAGCTCACAGGTGTCATCCCCACACACTAAAACAATCACAGATTATACATTTTAGAATTTCATGCACTGAATGCAGAAGTGGAGAGAGCACTCAGAGCATTTATTTAAGCAAAATAAGTAATATCACATCCTAAAAACTTTGTTCATCTGGACAAAGTTTTTCAGTGGGAGATATGTTTCATTTGATGTCACATCTCTATTCACTTGTGTCCCAGTTACTGAAGCAGTGGAGGTAATATGTAAGAGATTACAGGATGACCCCACTTTCAGTAAAAGGACCTCAGTCAACACAGACCAAGCGTGTCTGCTTAATCCACATTTCTAACTCAAAGGCCAGTACTACAGGCAAAGCATTGGTTCCCCTGTTTCACCCAGTACTACAGGCAAAGCATGGGTTCCCCTGTTTCACCTAGCCAATCTGTATATGGTAGAAGTGGAAAAGAGGGCTCTATCTTCCTGTCCTGGAACACCACCAAGCCATTATCTCCCACTGAAAAAACCTTGTCCAGATTTACAGAATCAACTTTCTAGCATTTCCTTACTTGGATTATTGAGCATGCATCAAGACAAGTTCTTGTATTCTGAACTCTTAAGTAAAAGTGCAAAGTTTTAAAATAGATTTACACTATAAAAAATAATATAGTATTATTTAGATTATAACTTTTGATGCATTAACATCACTTTAACGTTGATTTGGATGAAGTTGGAGCTGATTTTACCTAGTTAATAAGCTTCTGTACAGTAAAATTTTCTGGCATTGAAGTCTCGTCTTAACCTAAATTAATACATACATCCTTAATCTTAAACTGAAAATTAAACCCCATCCTGCAGAGCTACAAAATTATTTTTATTATTGCAGCTAAGATGATTGTGTAGAAGTTGATTTGGCTGCGATGTCAAACACAAATGTTTCCTCAGGTGCTCAGGAAGTAAACAAGATTGGGTTTTTAGTCACTTTGTGTTGTTGATGAAACAGTTTATTTCTATATTGCTGTACCTCACAAACATTTATTTTGTACAAATGTGGTTTTGCCCTCTCTGAGCAGCAGAGACAGTATTCAGCACAAAAACAAATGGAAACTTAAGTGTTAGCACACTGACCTTGGGCACTGACAACAAGTACTTTGGACTCCAGCGCTGCGTGCATCTGTCCAATTTTTATATGAGCAATGACTGAGGTGACTCCAACATGGATGAGCACCACCTAAATGAGAAAACACTATGACAGAGGCTAAAATTTGTCTGTAGTGTGAAAGAGTTAGAAATCTAAAGAAAGATGATCAGAGCCAACACAATTATTTTAAACTGTTCCTTACTAAATAAAAAAACAAAATAATAATATAAATAATTCAACATACATAGAAAATGGAGAGTTTTCTGTCAGTTTAACCAGTCACAATAATAAGCGTTACTATAGTTTTAAATATAAAACCATTTGCCACAACCCAAAATATGGCTTTCTTGTAATTTTGTACTAACGCACACGTAATTACAAGCTGCTGCCATGTTGTGTCATGAGATATCATCAGACTTCACAAAGGATGTTTCACTTTGATCACATTCATGTTTTTTGTTTGCTTGGGTTCAAGATGAATCTCTTTCAGACAACAGAGTTAATGTTAAAGAGGAACAGACTCAAAACATACAGTACTGGACAATGCTGCAGTTTTGAATAGTTCTGATGGAACAGGATGATTTCCTTCTAACAACACATAAAATTAAATGTTCCCATGATGTTTTTTTGAGAAATACTACAGTTGTTCAAACCTCAACACATGTTAAAAATTACAGGTTCTTTTGAGAAGTTTTGTTCGAGTTCCCTCACGTTTGAAGTCCAGTATTTCTGGGTCATCTTGCCTGCTTTGGATAAAGTGTGAGTCACTATTTTACCATCATCAGGAATCCACGGGCCACAGATTCCACTTTGTTTCTGTGAAAAGACAAAACAACAGTTTGTAGAGAGTTTAGTCCAGAATGTGCCTTTTACACATTCCTGTGTTAGTAGGTGCTTCATAAAATGTATCAACCCATGAACCTTCAATAAGCTGTGTACTGACAGACATGATTTTTATTTTACTGAATTAATAATCATTTATACAATACGTCCAGGTAAAACGTAGGTTTTATAGCTACTCCTTAAGTGTAAAGGTGCAGCCATTAAAAACTTGTATTGTATTTTAATATTTCCCTGAAATTAAGAATCATATAGGTGCAAATCAAGAACAGGTTGGACTATGGTCTTATGTTACACTGTTATACATTGTGTTTTGTCACTTCTGGAAAAAAGTATGAGGAAATTCCGGGTACAGAAGTTTACCATGTGAAATGCTTAAATGAAAAACATACAATATTATCAGCTTATCCTAACTGATTGACAGACACCAAATAAAACTGAGACATAATATTGTCCTAAGAAATACATTTACTCGATTTCCCGGATAACAACTGCTAACAACAGAATAACAGCAAACCAGATCATCATTTATCATCGCTTTCTTCCATGTTTATTATATTAAGATGTTGACAGTGTGGACTGAGACCAGTGCTGTGTGATACTCTGATGGGTACCAACCATGAGGCCCAGAGGACAGGAGTGGATGTTTGCGTGATACACACAGCAGTTCATTTCATTGGCGTTGTTCCAGTTTGCCGGGCACTCGTGTTCATGACAGAACCTCTTTGCTTCTGGTGCATCACTACAATTAAAGATGGGTGGTTCAACAAATTAACTTGATAACACAACATCCCATTATGCTATTTACAATGTGAATGCAAACAAAAACCTGTTGAGCAGCCTGTTTTCTTATAACTTATTGTGTGTGTGTGTGTGTGTGTGTGTGTAGTTTAGTTCAATACCATTGTTGTGAGGAAATAGGGTCATAGTTGGAATAAAAATAAGTTTGGATGCTTGAAGTTCAGGTAAGGAATGCATTATGTCAGTAATGTCCTCACAAGCACAGAAAAACAAGCATGTGTGCATATATGTGGTTGTTCTGGGTAAGGCAGACCTTGACAATCCTAGGAATTTATGTCGCACACTTACCTGAACTGGAAAATCTTGTTCTTCACAGCGTACTCGTAGAAGAAATCTGTGGCTGTCACCGTATACGAGACATTGAACTCTTCTCCTATGGTTATTTTCTGTGGCGGACGCTGCACCCAGGCCATTTCCAGACCTGACAGCACACACATTCAAGAAGTGTACATATGCATGCAACAATGCAAATACAGCAACGGCGTGCTGTATTTGCACATCTATTGTATGCTCTTGCAAGCAGCCAATTTGTTGTACTCCACCTCCTAAGTCACTTTAATTAATTCTGGACACATACTTGAAATGTTGTCTCCTTCTTTTCTTGAGAAGGAAAATTTGCTGACTTTACAATATATTCTCACATATAAAACTCACACAGAGAGGCAAAGGAAAAAGGACTTACCACCACAACTAATCATGTTGTAGTCATTTGGATTGTTGATTGGCCAGCAGTCGTATTCTGTATTGTCCAAATCATGCCAGCAATTAACTCCCTGTAGGCAAGACAGGAAGACAGGAAGGCTTCATGCACAGGCCTTTTTTGTGTGTAAAGTTGTGTGTTTTTTTTATCCGTTGTCATGTGTGTATATACATAAATTAAATCTACAATTAAATGGAGCCTGTTGGCTTAGAGCCAAAATGAAAACAGTGAAATCAAACAGCAACAAAATCAAGGACACAAGCAAAAGCACCATGGTGGATAAATATAACTCAGAATCTCTGTCTTATCTTTTGATAAAGAAAGAAATGCAGACTGATAACAGAGAGTTATATTGGTTAGCATTATTAAAAGTGTTACAATTATTACAATTAAATGTACTGTACTGGTATTTTAATAAATAATGGAGAATTGAGGAACTTACCAGAAGGAAACAAAGGTAGAGGGATACTGCTATCAGATGAGGAGCCATGACAAGGTTTTCTGCTGCAGCTGGACCAGCTCTGAACTGTTTGACAGCGTGAGTGATCAGATCTGTGTGTGTGTGTGTACAGTGTCACCTTTTAACAAAGCTACTGCTTCTATCTAGTGTGCTCCTAAAAAAAACCCTCACTGGTCCCTAGTTGTCCAATCAGTACAAGAGGCTCTCCAATCACAGTTTGATGATGTCTTTGTTTACAAGGTGCTTCAGCTCACCTTCACTGTCTCACACGATCACCCACAAGTCTTTGCTGCACCTGAACTGACCACCAAGCTCAGTTTTTACAGTCGATGATCTGATTAAAACTGTACAGTCTTACATGTGTCATTTTTTATATTAACTTAACATTTAATCGAATTATCTTAGTGGGTTTCACAGTCTTCCCCAAAAATAGCATTGGTCACTGAGATTGAGGGGTCAGACCATAGACCTATTGGTGAGGCATCTCTTCAGCAATTTTTCAGTGATCCTAAGAATAGAACACACCTTTATACCAGTTGCAAAAGCATTTTGCTTGTAAGGATGCCACTTTCTATAAAATGCTTGTTATATTTCACAATAGCCACTTTCCACGACTGATTTTCCTCGGCTGTGATAGAGATACTGAGTTGTCATTATATTGTGCCATTTTTTAACTTTGGTCACGTGATAGCATGTGGTCATACATTAAGTTATTAAACTGTCTCTAATACAAACAGGCGTTAAAAACTGGCTTAATAAAAAATAAAATAAAATTAGGAACTCTCTCATCAAATAAGTCAGTAAACAAAATTTGTAAGTCTGACCTGGTTTTTGATGCTGGCTTGTGTTTTTAATAGAATAAATAAAGATTAATAAAGAATTTCAATATGAGTAACAGCAGCAGTTACTCATTAAATTGTAAATGTCAAATAGTCAGTAAATACAAAAATTATTGTACATGTATGTATCTGTGGAAATGAGCAGATGAGAGGTAAAGTGTAAGCTTATGACCTGTATCAGCACGTGTAGTCACACTTTACACCCTCACTTATCAGGTACATTATGTGTATCAGTGTTTAAATGTGATTGTATTAGACAGCCATGTATACTACAACCTTAGTGTGTCAGTTACATAACCCAACTACTCCACTTCATGTGTCCTCTCTTTTATGGCACAAGGGATATTTTTATAACATAATATCCTGATTAACCTCTTTCCTTCCTTTCCTACATGTGTTTGCCCTGAGATTAAGAATCAACCAGAAGACAGCATTTATGAACATCTGTGAAATTTAATTGGCTTTTCAAAAATGCATAATTACAGCACAGCTGTAGCTGTAGAAAAAGGCCTGCCTCACCACACAGTCTAAAGTTCATGTTTTTTTGGAATGCTAAACCCAGAGCAGCAGGCAGCAGTCACGACAGGTCCACACTGGGATCTGCTACATGCAACACTTGCTACTACACAGCAATGCTATTAATGGAAACATAACTTTAATCAAGTCAAACCTGAATCTTAAACATACATTGAATGTCATTTATATCCTGAGTAGTTTTCTATGAGCAACATGTACAGTATTAACCCTTGAATATCGGTTTTGTTTCGGATATTGAAAAGTTGTGGGTAAGATTTTACTGCGTGAAAGCAGTTAAAATATAATTAGGAATGTTGTTAGAGCAGGTTGTCTGGAATATGAAAAGAAAATAAACACAGCTGTGGGTTTGTGGCTGTTAAGAGTGAAATGTTCTGAACAACAGGTATGCATTTTAAGCATGTCCACTTGAGTACTTTTTTAACAGGAGTCAAATACTTTCTGGGACAAACAGAGGAAATATGTGTACAGTGTGTAGAGGGATTAACAGCACTTTTACAGAAATAACCGTTTCACACAAGTCCATCTAGATGCACAGAATATGCTGTTTATAATCTACACGCATGTTCATGTTTATACACAATTCAATGTTCCTTTCAACTATAACATTTCACAACTTTTGAGACATTGTAAAGGTTATTTTTAGTGATGCAAGTGCTTTGCGGCCTAATTTTGTGGCTGCCACTTAAAATAAAGGTCAGTCATTAATTGGACTAAACAGAGTAAATCATCCTGAAGTAGCAGCTCTCAAGCACCAGCAATCTGGCTCAGTGGTGCTTCATTATCTACTGACTGCAGTAAGTTGTGTATTAGACGTGCCAGCTAATCCTTTCAGTGCTACTATTGACAATACTTTGACACAGTCTGATTACTGTCAGACAACTTATTTTCATTTATGTTTGACTCAGTCAAACAGGACTTGCAAGCACGATTTAGTTTAGCTATAGTTGGTGCCAAGTGGGTGGTGTGTGCTACAGCCACACAAGCAGCTGTGTGAGCTAACAACGGCATGCTGACAAACTCAATTTAGGTTATTAACACTGAAAGCTGAACACACAGTACTAGTAAATGCACGAGAATTAATTGTCTGAGGACCACTGTCTGCACAAAATTGCATGACAATCCATCCAGTAGATGTTGAGATGGTCGCGACTAGTGAATAGAAAATACATTTTCAGATCAAGTCACATTCACTTTATTGTTGCTATTATAAAAAAAATATTAACCTATTGTGGGAACTTTAAATGAATCATATCCATCCTGATGTTCATAAATAACTTAGATATTCACAAACAGTCACTGCGCGTTCTGCTGTGTCTCAGTGCTGTCTGCTGTTTCTGTTTCATGTCTTGTCATATTATTTGGAGAAAAAAAAACACATTGTACAATGATTGACTAAAAAACCCTCCAAAAGCTGTTACTTAACAAAGTCAGTTAACTTTTGTTTAGTTATAAAAGTCACACTGCACAGGAATGACCATGAATAACCTCAGTTAAATAAAGAAGCATGCTAGAGCTGTAAACCTTTGCACACACAACTCTCTGTGGCATTCCTAGTCCTGAGAAAAAAATGCTTTAGTAATGTTATGTCTCTTTCTGCAGGAGTGGTATAAATAGTGTACAGCACGTTAGAATTTAAGTTATTTGAACGCTGTCAATGATTCAGTGATTTAGCGTTTGAGTCATCAGAGTGGCGAGGGGTGGTGTTAAGTGTGTGGGTAATTACACATTAAAAATGACAGTCTATTTAGTCACATCTTCTTCAGCTCCCACAGGTACACAGTGGATGCTAAACATCAAGCAGGAATCCAGTGTGTTGCAATATCATTTTACAACCCCTCCAATCTCAGGTAAGCAGCTCTTTCGTCGGAGCAACAGCAGCCATTCAGTGACTTGAGGCAGACGTGTAAAATGCACGGAGAACAAGTTTTCCTCTGTGTTCCATGTGGAAGTTTTTGTTTGTTTAGGTGGGACAACGCCAGTGACTGTTCTCTCCTCCCCAGTGGCAAAACCGCTTTAAAAAAGAACGTTGGTTGATTTAGCAAATTAAGTTACAATTCAGGTCATGCTGAGCATGCTAGCTGTCATACAGTTGAAAATACTTATTACAGGATGTAAAAGTAGATGCATAAGTAGAGCAGTTTACAGTATTTTTGCTGTCTGTGTATAAAAAAAAGAAATACTTCTAAAACAAAAGTGTTTTATAGTACCTGTTAAGTTACAAGTTACATTTCTTGACTAGTTCATCGAGCAAAGTTTTACTTTCTCAAAAGCTACACAGAAAGAAAACCTACTCCATAATCCAATAAAAATGTACATACATATATAGATATATATCTATATATCTATATATATATACACGCACACACACAATAGTAAAGTACAGTCTTTGAGGTTAATGCAGAAATGTACTGCTACTACTTCATACTGGACTCTATCTACAGCCACATGAGAGTCATCCAAGTTTAAATATCCCACAGCGATGTGATGAAGGAGGCAAAAAAGCATCTAGCTTCTCCCATTACATTTAAATGGGCATCATGTGTCCAGAAACTATAAAATCCTAAAAAAGCACATCTTTCCATCCATTTAGGGAGTTATTAGAACATGAAAGTCTCTTATCTCCAGGTATACAATGGAGCAGTTGGCCTGTAGTCTCTCTTTAAGAGACTACTTTTAATTGAGTGTATATTTTCTCTGTCAACTCCAATCTGTGTCCAGTCAAAACTGGACAGAAGTTCTGCTGAATTCTTCACAACAGTCATTTTCAGGCCTTGAGTATGCTCTGGTCATCAGTTTTTATCTCCTCTGAGGGAGGCTGACTGTTGCCCGTATCCTGAGCGGAGCTCAGCGGCCTTGAGTTGGCTTTTGACGACCGCTGCCGCCGAGTGCCGTTGCCAATACAACGAATGAGGTTCTTGATGGTTGTCCACATTTCCTCATCCTTATAGGAGTAGATACAGGGGTTCATGACGGAGTTAAGAACAGCCAGAAGCAGCAGCCAGCGTTTTGATTTTAAGACGTTACAGCTCTTACAGTCAAGGCCATCCAGCAGCAGAACAACCAGGCCGGGGGTCCAGCAGAACACAAAGGCACCTGCGCGAAAGATATATAATATATTACGCACTTTTTGCCAACATGTATCACTTTTGAAAAAAAACACCAAGTTACTTTGGCAAAAGATAAACAGTACCTGCTACAGTATATTTAAGGGGTATGTTAGTTAAAGGTGGGTTCACAACTTGGAAACCTGAATGCTTTCCTTCATTATACCATATAAATTTTACTTATTATTGCACAATTTCTTTACTAATCGTTTAACTGTGCCCAGCTGAGTTAAATCATTTAGTCTAAAACAATGTGAAAGTGCAGATCACTTTACACTGTTAATAGAAGAGAAACAGTGTAAAGTGAATTTTTTTATGTTTTTACATTGTTTTTACCTTAACGTCCATTGACAGACCTTCAACCTTAATTTTGACATAGTAACTCTGAGCTGGTGTGACAAACTAAAAGCTGCTATAAACACAGAATATCTATGATTTATTATTGCTACAAACATGCAGACACATGTTGAGAAATACAGTGCCAATACTGTGTCGAATAGGTAAAGTTATGTGTTTGGTAAATATTAAAGCAGGTCACAAAGACACTGAAGCAGCCAATTAGCCAACTTTCAAACATGTCTGGCCACAAACCCGAGCAACGAAGACATTCTGGAACTGAAAATAAGCAGCAAGTAGCAACTTGCCTGCACTACCAGCAGCTTGTAGCTTCAATCTGATGAACAAAAACAAGTACAGCTTGCTCTTTCTCACACATACAAAAGCACACATACAGGTAGAAACAGACGAGCTTCACATGAACTGGAATCCTGAATTTCTCCAGACATAACCCAGGTGAGGAGAGAGAGGGTTCCAAGTGTTAATATCTGTTTTTATGTTTTTTAATGCAACAAAACTAAATGGTTTTGATATTCAATTCACAATGATGAGTGTTCTTAAAGAATGAAAGCAAAGTCTGAATATGCCTGCTAAAAGCAAACCCCAACACTCCTGGATGTGCTACAAATAAATGGCTGCAGGCTATTAAACAACAAGAATTAATTGTGTGTTTACCAAACTACTGTCACGCAGGGTGAAGCACAAACGTCACAAAAAGGCAAGAGGAAGTCATTTCTTATTATACAAATGGGTTTACATATTTTGCAGCTTTCCTTTAGCTCCGGTTGTGTATAGAGACAATGTCTATCAACCCTTTGCACTCATTCATTTTACAGCAAGACGTGTGGGTTTCATGCGCCACTGAACTGGTTTGTCCTGTTGTCGTTTCCGCCAAGCAGATTGTTTCTGAGCTTTTTTTCCCCAGACTACTGCACCTTGGACCTGTCTACATGCCTCAGACATCCTTTCTGTCCCCCTTTCTCGCAGAAACTGATGTCCCAATCATTACATTACCACCTACATTACAATGCCACCTCTGGTATTTATTTTTTTTTGCCTTGCAGCCTAAAGTTTAAGCAGTATTTACAGTGGAGGTAAGACTTTAAAGATGACACTTCCATAAGCTAAATAGAACTGCATCTGAAAGCAATTGACAAAGTGCTCAAGTATATGTTTTACTTTTTTGGGTGGGGAGGAGGAGATATTCAATGAAGGCCAGCGTTGTGTGGTGTGGTGTGTATGGTGCGCCACACAGGCTGAGAAACAGTGTTCTTACAGGGAGAGATAATTACACAGAACAGAATAAAGTGTGTGCAGAGGCGGACAGTTCCTACACTACATACTGTAGACTAGAGAGCCAGACAAGTAGAGTCCAAGGAGACAAGGAACCAAATATTATCTTGCAGTACAACTCACTACAACTATGCCATGCATGTTTTTATCTTCATTAACTGTATGAAAGGTGTGTGAAAACAAAAACTGAGCACATTTAATACTGAGATTAACTCATCTGATCTGACCTGAAATACCTACGGACAATTCCTGAGTTTGACGGTTACTATGTATGTATGTCGTACTTGTGTGATAATTTGAATTTATTGGTCTTTTTTTGGTTGTGACTTTTGGTAAATTTGGGTACTCCAGGTGAATTTCCTGACATTTCCTGTGTTATTGTTTCTTTCTAGGAAAGCCCTGGGAGTGGAACTACTCTGGTACTGTGCCTTTATGACATTTACGAAATGTACGGGGGGGGGGCGAGTGATTCAGTGTTTCTGTGCTGCATAATTTAGTAATATAGAAGGAGTACAGAGAACAGATTGCCTACAACGTAAGATGTATGAGGAAGAACTTAATAACACAAAGATGCCAACAATCTCTGGTTCCTCTGAAAAGTGAGAATTTGCTTCTCATTCCTGTTTCACATCCTACAAATTGAATAGGGCTTTTTTTTTTACTTCAGACAAAACAGGCAATTCAAAGATGCCTCGTAAAGATCTAGTAACTTTTAACAGGTAGCTCTTTCTATATTTTACATTGTTTAGACTCAGTGGTTGATCTACCATTTGTAAACTTCAACTACAGAAGCTATGAGAAAAAATATTTTTTTTAATCCCTAGAAAAAGGGATTAAAAAAACCCCCCGATAAATCAAAGAAAACATTTACTTACTCCTCTTTTGCTCACATTTAACACTCCCTAAAACCACAGACACATACAATCAACCAGTTTACTGAAAGCACGAGTGTTTGCATTATTATGCTCAAGGTTTTCCTTCATATCAGCAAAACAGATTACAGTCCAATGTCTTCAGCAGTGACTCAATGAATTGCCTGGACTTTGTGACCACTTTAAACCCTGACGAAAGACATGCATTTATACCACATCATAGTAATGCTGGAAATTTTCTGATTCAGAGCGGTGTCATCAGTGCTGCTGCATTCATAACATTTTTTAAGAGTGGCACCTACCAAGCACAACCATGACTGTCTTGATGAGTTTAATAGGCGTTCTCTTGCGGTTAATGGAGCCGCTGGTGTGTGCCTTGAGCACTGAGGTCTTCTTTTTGACATAGGTGTAGATCCTAATGTAGATGGCCACCATGACCAGGAACAACACCAGATTAGACCCAGACCAGAAGGCAAGGTAGCTCCTTGAGAAGATGGGAGCCAGCTGGGAGCAAGTGCTCAGGTTGCAGATGCAGTTCCAGCCCAGACTGGGCACGGCTCCCATGAATATGGAGATGGCCCACACCAGTACGATCAACAGGGTTACCCTCCTCTTAGTCAGGTTGCTGTGAACTTTCCAGTTCATGACAGACATGTAGCGCTCCAGAGCTATTACCAGCAGGTTAGCCAGTGAGGCTGAGAGACTGATATCCAGCATACCTTGGCGGAAGAAGTATCCATTGACTGTCAGTTTACGTGACACCTCACCGGTGTTAAACATGAGATACACGTAGGCTATGCCTGCGAGGAAGTCCGAGGCAGCGAGGTTGGCAAGAAGATAGTAGAAAGGGTAATGAAATCTCTTGTTAGTGATGACGGCGGCTATGACCATGGAGTTGGAGAGCAGAATGAAACAACAGAACAGAGAACCCACCACTTGGACCAGGATGAGTTGAGCTTTGTCCCATTTATCTTCTATGCCAGTGTTGTTGTAGAAGAAGCCCATGTTCTTATTGTAATGACACGTGTAGTTCTCCTGGGCCATTTTAGAGGTGAGTCTGTGAAATGACAATGAGAATGAGAATGTGGAAACGCCCACAGACCTTTCCCACAAGTTTCAGACATTAACACAAGGCTTTAATTTACTATTATAAAATAGAAATAAGAAGAGGCAGAGAAGCAGAAAATTTTTGGCACATTTACTTGAAAATTTACTGTATTTTTCTTCACTATTCAACTGCTCAGAAAAACCACCTTTTACTAAAGCTGAACATGATAGTGAAATAAAATATTAAAACAATAAGCTCAGTCATAAAAAACTCTAAACGCACACAGACTTACATCTCACATTTCTCACCTTTTTGTACTAAACAAACGAAAACTTGCAAATCAAGATTTCAACGCAATGCGAGCCTGATAGGTCCCGGTTTTCTCCATAACTTGAGAATCTTCTTTTACAATGCAAATAACTTCGATCCAACCTGTCTGACCTGGATTTCCAACAACGGCAAAGAGGGAAGAAAGAAGGTTGCAGCCGACGAAACTTGTCACAATACAGGAACCATTAATAAAGCAGATAAAACAAATACACTGGAACCGAGGTGAAAATATAATGGCAGAACTGAAAAAACAAAGCGCTTAGAACTTGGAAGAAGAAGAAAAAAAAACTACCAGGTGTGTTTACCTGTCGCAGTGTCCGCGGTGCGTCAGTAGACTGAAAGTTGCGAAATATTCCGTGTGGAGTTAATGAACGTGCCGCTGCAAACTGCGGCCGAGTTTCCTCTGCACCATTGTTGCTCTGTGCGGATGGACGTGACAGCAGCAAGAGAGGAGACGAAGTGAAGAAGGAAAAGAAAAGTTGAGCGTCTTCAGTTTCAGGATCCAGCTCGGTGACGTAGATGGTGTGTGCCACCCGGTCCTAGTCTCATTGCTCGGAGTTCCTCCGATTGACCGCGCGGGGGCCACCCGAGCTCTCACGGTCCCATCACAAATCTGTACCATTGTCTGATATGTACCACTGAGAAAAAGTTAATATGTTGTAATTAACGCCCTTTTTTAATGATATATAATAATATTAATTATGAGCTATTAACAAGAACATCTTTTTGTGTTGCCAGATTGTGGAAAATCCTCCGCTAGCGCCACACTTGCTTGTCTTTCTAGTTCTTTGATTCACCTGATGACTCCTCCAATGGATTATTTGACCACCAACCCCCTGGAAAAAGAGCTGACATGAACAAAAGCAAAAATTAACCCAAATGTACAATGCACCTCTCTGCAGCACTAAATAAAAGTACTGTATCTGCTGTGTCTTGTGTGTCTCTGATTAACATTTATATTCGACATCAACAGTGAAGAAGAACATACTCAAATAAAAAAAAAAGGTTTTCTTTTCTGGTCACCAATGCCATTTCCCTCTTAGGCACAACGTCTTTGAATGCGTAATACATATACCAGCTCATAATTTAATTAAAATTCTAGAGTTTGCCATTATACAGTCAGTCTGTCACTGTCAATCAGTAAGAAGTTTAGAATTGGATTTTGGTCCCCATGCTTTCCCAGAGCGGACACAGTCAAAGTAAGACTTATATAGAAACGTTTTTGTTTTACACAAACATGTGAGCAGCTCCTGAATAATTCAGAACAGAGGAAGACGTAGTAGATAGATGATGATGAACAGTAATGAATTACATTCTCAGAAAGAAGTAGAATAAAAAAGATTATTGTGGCGAGTTGGGAAACTGAAATAAAGCCACTGTCTTATCTCATTAGGTTTGTTTTTAAATCATTCTCCTCTAAATTAATAAGCCATTTTAATAGATTTTCATTTTGCATTTATAGCACTGATAACTATTTAGTTCATATGGTGAAACAGTCCATTTATTCCAATCCTGTGCTTAACATTTGTATGCATGACTATTTCCATTTAACACTACTAAATTAAAAACTTTAGTATATTTTTAAAAACTATAACACACTGCTAAAGATTAAACCAATGCAAAGCATGTTTTACTACGTTATGAGAACAGTGTCAAGACTGTTGAAATAAACTGTGCATACCTTTGATGTATGAAACGAGTAGCTGGTAAACTTTTCCGGCACATGTGCAGTTGGTGCACTACAAGCTGGGGAGTGTCCACGCTGACACAAATTAATGGGCTGCACGTGCATGCCTGTATATAGTCTGTCACAACATTCGTAGACTTGGATGGTGACGATGTCTGACACAGGGGCATTTTCCTGCATAATGACTAATTTTACGTTTGATTATTTTAGTACACACTGCTGATAATACTAGTTTACTGATGTACTCGAGTTGGATTTTAGATGCAAGACTGTTATAGCTAATGGAGCATGTCCAGGTTGTTGTATTAGTAGTTTTACTCATTTAAAGGATGTAAATTGTTTTAGATTAATAAATTTTTTTACACTGTTAAAACAAGTTAACAGTGTAAAAAATTGTATTAATCCAAAAATATTTTTTTGTGAATTCACAAAATCAAGCAATTACTGCTGCCTTGACTTTAATGCAGTGCTTACTCCCATTTTCCACAAATCTGTGTTGTTTGTAACAACACATCTGCTATTAGCTCATGTTGTTGAAAAGTATGTTTGTTGACCCAAACTAAACACAAAGATTTGTTAAAAGGAAATCCTTAGAGTAAATATCCTGCTCTTGTTTGTGAAAAGCACTCAATTTGTTTTCATCTCCATTTTGACTTAAACTCAGGTCTCAGTTTGCAGTCAGATTATCAGGAAAGTATTTTCACAAAGGAAAATAAAAATCACATGCAGACAAATCAGTTAAGCAATGTTTTGGATGGCATTACAACAAGGTGACGCACTGGACACTGGGTCTCGTACTAGATAAACCTTAACAATTTGCTTCTTTGAATCTATCAATTTAAAAGCACAGCAGTCACACCACATTTAAGAGAACATGTTTCAGCTTGTTTTAACAGTTTAACTTCCTGGTAGTCACCAAGATCATTAATCTTGGTGACTCAAACTGTAATCATGGTGTAATTATTCAGAACTCCCCTCTTTCTCAATCCTAATCCTGCTGTGAAATTTAAAGTAAACCTTGGCACTGTTAATATTTTTCTGATTACATACGTAATTTGTTGTGCACTATAATGTTACGTACCATCATCACTGATGGTATAACACTGACCGTGTAAACAAGCCAATTAGGTCTAACTGCTACTTACATCCTAATATGTACAGGTGCAACAAAAACAAAACAAACACTAATAATGAACGAGTGAAAATAGTAGCTTTACTGCAATCTTTACTACACTACTGTAGAAAAATGTTATATCTAGCACAGTATGACAGTCATAGTCTTTGGATTTGCAGCAACAGTCATGTGCAAAACAACAATTTGATTCTTTGGCAGTAAACCCAGATGCATGCTTGGCCAACTAAACTTCTCTAGAATCTTTTTTTGTTTTAGTCCACATTCAAACTCCTGAGCTCGAGCTCCAGTTTCATGTTCAATAAGGAGCTATTCAAGGGACTGATATTGCATTTCACAAAATCCTACTCTTACTAGAAATGTATCTATGCATGTGTCAGGATTTTTTTCATTTTTTTTCCCAGTGAAAGCATTTCAAGTCTCAAACATGTGAAGTCCTGTTCCCAGCATCCTCCTACTCCATGAAATATCTCATCTGGAGGTGGAGCAGTTGTCAGCTGATCAGTATGAGTTCATCATTTTCTGGAATCCTGCAGAAACACGATTCAAAAAGAAAATGAATAATGAACAAGAATATAATCAAATATGGATAAAGACCTGCATGCTCCTCTTTAGATCTGATGTGGAGGGTAACTAATGCATCAAATAATCTCTCTACAATATCAATATTTCTTGTTTTAATTGCTTTAAATGCTTATTTAGGGAATTAAACTTATATTCTAAAACTTTAAAGCTCCTAACAACTGGTTTATAAGTTAAACATTTCCATGTTGATCTACTAACAGGAGTTAGTAGTTAGATTTTGATCCACATGCTGCGAAATCTCAATGGGAGCATAAAGGTGTGTTACATAAGCCAACATTTCATAACTAAACTTTGTATACCAGACTGTTTTTTTTTTCTTTTGGTACAGTGGTGGTAGCGGAGGTTGTCACATCTAACTTATTACAAACGAATTCAAAGTCAGCAAGATCCACAGCAGCTTGTAAGACAGGTGAGATTTTTTTTAATTCTGGCTACGTTAATAAAGCGTAAAAAATTCCCCCTGAACAATGAATTACCAAAAGTAAAGCCTGCACATGTCTCACCTGCATACAGGATTGACACTGACATAACAGACAACTGAAAACCAAATCTGTGCATAAAGAAAAAAATGAGCACTTGTCACAATTCATCTAGAGCACTTTGTGTTTGGTCATTTGCTCCAAAGGGAAGCAGCTAACCATGTCCCTGTTACACTAAATCTGTAAACAATTACATATTTTCCTTCATCTTTATGACCTACCATAAGCAGCACAATTTACTGCTGCGTATGCAGCTTGCTAATTTGCGGTTCTGTAATCTGCTGAAGTCTTTCAAGATGTGAAAGTACTTTAAAGACAGCAAGAAAGTTGTGTCCAAGTATTCTCTTGGCAAGCATAACCACCGCAACTTTAGATATTACAGCATTTCTATGAACAGCTTACCACACCCTTTGTCAAATAATATCCACATTCTGGCTGTTCTATTATTTGAAGTAATCTCATATGAGCTGCAACAGATACATTCAAACCTTAAGCCATTCAAAGGTAAATATTTGTCCCATTTTGTGACTCAATATCCATTTCAGTAGTAATAAGTAACAACCTTCACCATACATGTCCATTCAATATATGTTCATTGTAACTGAGACAAATTCTCCTTTTTCAAAACAAACTTTGTATATTGGGCCCAAATTCAAATACGAATGGACGCTCCTCAACTTGCTGCACAAATAAGACGAAACGATAGGAAGTGGCTAATTGTGTGAAGATGAAATTTCATCCAGTAGAACATTAAGATGTTTGCTGAGAACACTTATCTAATTTTTGTGTGCACAGTGAGACAAAGATACTGATAAAAGTGAAAGTTAATCAGGTCAGAGACTTCAAATGACTGCAATAACATATCTGTTTAAATTGACAAGATTATTCCTAATGACAAAGAGTCAGATAACTCCAAAATGCCACTGGCAGTTTTATGGTCAAGTCTACAGTGAAGATGTTGTTTGTCTTGTATTACGTTGCACTACACATTGTTACATAATGGCTCTGTAACTGAGATTACACTTCCTTAAAACACTTAAACATCCAGAGCAGAAACCCAGAATGGATCTGCGATAGAAAACGGCTGTGAAACAGACAGGAAAGATCTCAGAGTCAAAGTGTTAATGTCTGGTGAAACAATAATGATTCTTGAAAGGAAAAACTTTGTTTGTCTGAGCCACAATATTTCATCTGTAACTTACATAAAGTATACAGCAAAGTACAATTAGTTAATTCAGAATTTTTCCACTGATTACATGACCCAAAATTAGTTTTACAGAACATACAGAGAGAGGCTCAGGCTAGCAGAAAATAAAAGCGGTATGGCAAACCACGCTCAACTCTATACAAATGACTGCAGTAGTTTCTTTTCTGGGATAAACAACATCTCAGTCACAAACTGGTGTCATGCTGCATTAAATGGATGCAGAAACCAAGCCTGGTGTGTGTTTAATATTAATTCTAGGTTCCAAAACATTACAATTGTATAATATATTAAAAGCTTATGAATCGTATTCAAGTGAAGAACCAGAGTAAGAATCTGTATTCTAGTGAACTGCCCCTTTAACTTGAGGTTTGAAGCAGTAAAAAAAAAAAAAAAGGAAACAATGACCTTTCAACAAGTGGTTCATACACTTCACACTCTTATTTCATCAAAATGGATCTGATGAAATAAAATATGATCAAGTAATTTGGGATTGTTAGGAAAATGTCAGCAAAATGCCATCTGAAGTAGAAAGAAAACAGTACACAGACACAGTATCAAGTGCTGGATAAAATAATCACACACACATACACAACTGTACACCACAACAAAGACAACTGGAGCTAAACTTTCACCCATCAACCTCAGATCAAATAACCCTTCCCAGCTGATCACTGTGCCCAGCATTGACCATAGTTTATTTTGGAGGCAACACAGCATGGGGAGCAATGGCTGGGGGGTGCAAGCGGGTGTTGAAGGAGGGGAGGGGAAGGGGTTCTCCCCAGCGTACGGCCTCCGTTTCTCTGTAATCAGGCCATCACTGGGTGTGTCTGCATAGCTCTCACCACTAATTTCATTGCTCTGGGACCACGGGAAGAGCGAGCCAAACCGCAGCGTGGAGGAAACTCCGCTGCAGTCTGCTACATGCTGATGATAGAGATTTGTTCATAGAAAAGGAATGAGCAGAAAACAGGGACATATAGATAAATAAAAGGTCTTTGCTTTAGCAACGAGGTGTAAGCAATGCAAACCGACTCCTACACTCTGAATTTTACTGTGTGTGACTAACGTGGATAGAAGCTGATTGATGGATCAATAAAGGAACAGGTTACTGTAATATTCTCATTTCCAGATGATGAATTCTCAACTCTGCTTTTCTGTTGTGACAACTGATCTAGTATGGCACAGCATGAAATACAAATATACCATACACTCGTTTCCTAAAATATTGTAACATCTGATACATATTTCGAAGTCAATATAATAATTTAAGATGCTTTTCACAATGACAATAGTAGAATTGTTTTGCAAACAGTAGAAAAACTATAATTTGCATGAGGCTGAACGTGATAATTAAAGAGTGCCAACTCAAAGAAGAAGTCACCATTGTTGCCATGTTGTCTGTTTGACTTCACTGATGTCTGGAAAGTGCAGTAATAACCATACAGCAACACACGTCACCCAAGCCAAAAAACAAAACATTTTCAGAAACATCTTAAAACCCCTAGTTAAAGTCTGAGACTGGCTTTTAGAACAATTTTATCATCTGTCACAAGGCAATAAGACCAAACTACCTTTGATCAGGAGAAACGTACACCACGATCCTCAATACAGTTTGTTTTTAATGTGTAGTAGGTAGCAGAATGATGTATATTTTCGTAAAATGTGACAAATAATTAAAAGTTCTAATCATCAACAAACACTTATTAGTGTAAGAAAACACAGCCACAGAAATCCCTAAACTATTTACTAGTTTACTAGGCATGTTGCTTTTGGGCATGCAGTGGGTATTTAAATGATAATGTCTCTCCTGGTTTGAGTAATGAGAAGATGTTATTGCAGCAGGGCATGTTAATGAATATTAAATATGATCAAAGTACTGTAACATTACAATGAAAACGATCATACCGTTGGCAGCAGCACATCATAGAGTCTCTGATATGAACATCTGTCTGACTGCTCTCTTCTACAACAGAAAAATCTTTCTGTTCTTTGAGGAACTTCTGCAGGTCTGTCAGTGGGAACCCATTCTTCTGGTAGTTCTGGTAAAGGAATGCAACAATCAAAAACAATGAATTTTAAAAATTTAAGGCGTTCCTAGATCATTAGCATTAGCCAGCATTGCAACAATACTTCCATTAGGACAAGTTATTTTTATTATTAATATATAGGCTGATCAGTTGTTTCGTCTAAAGATCTACCCCTTTTTATAACAAAAGCATCTTGTACGTGCAAAAGAAAATCATTGACTCCTGACATTCAACACTGGAACCTGAGAATATCTGAATATCTGGCATAGTTTCTTGAAAGAAAAAATAAATAAATAAAAAAATAATAAAAACTGTTGTAGAGTAACTTTGTGTTGATCGTTTCTTATATGATACCTTTAGTACAAACTAGTGACTGTTTTTAATTTTTTTATCTTATGACTGATAACATAAAAGTTTACATATCACATATCTGTGTGTGAGGGACACACTGTGAAATGGATTTTCTGTTAATGAAGATCTTTTTGTAGTATAAGCTGAATACACAAAGGTGCACAGCGATCACTTCGCTGACTCAACTAACGCAGAAATACCTTGATGGTCTCGTAGGCATCTGTGATGAGGGCGATGAAAAGCGACAGCACCATGTAGATAAACAGGGCGATGAAGGAGTAGAGGTACGCTCGGCTGAAGAGCCACACCAAAGTGTTTTTGTCCTTCAGCTGGGCAAAGGTGGAGAACATGTCGTCACCATTCAGCAGGGAGAACAGGCACTCTGCCACACGACTGAGGCCTTCAAACTAGGACACAAGGACATTATAGAGACATTAGATTAAACTTCATGAAGTGTATGAATATTAGTGGTGGGCATAGATAATTTTTTTTAATCTAGATTAATCTCACTGTAATCTTGGAATTAATCTAGATTAAAATGGCTCATTTGAATTCTGCCGAA